>NMRA01000176.1:92977-130517 GCA_002633005.1 Phoronis australis | reverse complement strand
TGAGCCCCCCCCCCCCCCCACCCTGGGTGCACGCATGTAAATTTAAGTACCTTAACCCTAACTAAATGTCCTTAACCCTATTGGTCCAAACTGATGAGGAAACTGTTATGCCATACTGGATGACTATATACTCTGGAGCTAGGAACTGGTTCCAAGCCTGGGGCAAGTGCGAAAGTTATGAGTAAAATATCTGCCTTTTTACATAATTTTGTAAAAAATAAAAGAATATACATGTGCTGCATATAAAAAGATTTGTCTCATTGAGACAAACATGGTGGTGTGTATTATATAAAATTTGGATCCATTTCTATTGCTGTTTAAGTGTGTTGTTAGCGTGTAGAACAGGCATCATGTTTGATGAAAACAATGGATTACACAGCTTAAAAGGTGAAGAGCAAAGACACCACATCAGCTCAAAAACAAATACATCTGAGCTAGGAGGAAATTTCACATCAAATCACAAGATCACATTGGTGGATTTGGGGGGAGGCAAGGTGGCCTGGCACGTGGCCCTCCTAAAACTCCCATAATTCATTTGGCAGTTTGAGGGTGCAAATATCTTACGGGTAAAATCCTACGTAATACCCTGCCCCCCCTCCCATCTGAAAATCCTAGATCATTGCCTGACAGCCGAGTGACAGGGGGCTGGGGGAGGCTATAGCTCCCCCACTTTTTTCAGTGCTGGGTGCCACCCATGTACTATTAGATTGTATCGTGGCAAAAAAACATCAGAAAGTAGACAAAAGACCATTTGGGAAAACAAATCACTCTTAAAATGAAGGATTTCATCATTTACGCAACAAAAACTTTGTAACAACTTTATTTCGAACGGTGAAGTTGCAATGCCATTGAACTTCAACGTAGCCGCTGGTGGCGCTGACATGCGGCGACTTAGTGAACTAACGACTGCTGTTTGAAAAGTGCCAATGCAGTTTGACAGAATTTCTGAAAATGGAATAATTACCATTTAAAAGAGTGATAAATTCCTCATCTAAAAATCGGGGGGCATATTGCGCAACTGGAAAAACATCAATCTCCTGACCAACCAAAATTAGGCCTTCCGGACGATCGAAAACTCGCCATGAAAACTTGGCCAAGACTTCGAGAAAACAACTTGAGGAGATGCGCACGCATCTAAACTACATCCTGTCCAAATTTCATGTTTGTATTTGAGAGTATAGTGCTCTTTTGGATAGGAGGAACAAGAGGTACTTTTTCGAAAGTTGATCGCATGGCGGAAAATCGTGCGCTATAAAAAGCTTACAAAAAATGATTTATCAGCGATAATTTGAGACAAAAAGATTACAAACGTAGAAATAAAGACTAAGGTAACGATTTATAACACAAAATTGTCTTATAGTTAACTTTGAAGTCTGGAATCGGGTAATTTACCGACGTGGGTTTTACACGGAGGCAAATATGGAGCACGGTGACCTACTTTTTGATTGTCCTCCCTACATTGTTATCACTATCAGTCATTTTAATATAAATCCATTCTCTTCAAAGTATGAACTGAAAGTGAAACCTTTGTAAATAATCTTCATTGATAGTCATCTTGGTTGAAACTGAAACAAAATTGGCTACCAGTCAGCACTCATTTCCATCATCACAGTTTAGCACTACAATGTGTATTACTAGATGTGGTTGTATTAGGACTAAGTAGGTGTTAATTTTAGTAGTCAACATCATTGTCTTGTTGTCTTGTCCCAGGTTTTGTCTACATAGTTTAATGAGAATGCTGGCTACTGGTAGTTTTTGCGTTAACTGACTTTGTTCATTGTTTAAGGGGTGCCTATTACAGCTTAAATTCTATATTTGGCACTTCCAATGACACAATTTCACTTATCATTTTCATTTTTTCCTTAAACTTTATACCCCTAAATTGGTGCATTTTGGACCATTCTTAGCGCAGAATATAAAAACTGGCTCTCAGGCAATGAATTTGGATTCCATGTGGTCTAGCTTCTAAACTTAACTTTAAGTTTTGGTTTCAACTATGGCTTTCAAAGTGAACTCTTACTTATAAGTTTTTGGCTTTGGAGGCTTGGGCTATTTTAGTCGACCCAAACTAAAATAATGAGGATGATGATGACGGAAACAGAGGGTGCATTGTAATTCTGTACTTGTAGTTTTGTATTTCATACATTTGTGTTAAACAAACTGTCATGTACCTATTCTATTTCTGTTGTTTCTTTCTTTGTTGGATGTCACCACGGTTCTTTCGCTTGTAATTGAGACAAACTAAAGAATTATACAATTTTCTGTCGAAACAATCAAAAATGTA
This sequence comes from Phoronis australis, assembly GCA_002633005.1. Taxonomy (NCBI): domain Eukaryota; kingdom Metazoa; phylum Phoronida; family Phoronidae; genus Phoronis; species Phoronis australis. The sequence continues at coordinate 128,233 of NMRA01000176.1, read as the reverse complement.
AATAAGTAGATCAGTGCTGGACGCTCCACTGATTCCTGTTACCATGGTTTCTCGCAAAGTCCGGTAATTCGGCTTGTCAAATCTAATACTAGTACCTTTGCTGAAGCTGGTTGTGTGAAGATTTATGTACTGTACTATCAGACAATGTTTTGAGAAACTAGTTTTTCACGCCAATGCTGAGTGAAAGTATGTGTTGTCTCAGTTATGCTATCACATTGTACAACAAGTTTAAACTGAATTCGATCAACTCCAGTAGTTTTATTTGACTCTTTTGTTTGGCCTTTCTTTATGTCTTTATTTGACTCTTTTTTTGGCCTTTCTTCATGCCTCTATCGCTCTCATTTCAGCAGGTGTGGAAGATACTATCCACATACAGACAGCATTCAGAATGGCTAACTTTAAAGAGATTCTGTTTCAAATTTTGGCCTGCATTGTTCTCTTGGGGATTGTAGGTAAGGCAATGTTTTGTTTACCAATTTCTTCTTTAGAAACTCATGGCTAACACAATAAATAGCTTGAGTGAAGTGGATTCAGGGCCCCCAGCCCCCCTCTTTACAGACACGATAAAAAAGAAGTTGTTGGCATGCAGTTTTTAGGCTTACATGAGCATTTTCCTTCTAAAACAGTGGTCAAGAACCTCTTATGACATCCTAGATCTGTCTTTGTACTGTTTAAAACAAATTTTGTCTTTGGCAAGTGCCTTATTAATCGAATAACTAGATTTACTGTCGAGAGGTTACGAGTTGGATCCTATGTATTGATGGGGCATTGTTCTCAATACCTTAAACGGAGTTTCTTCTAGATTTTCGATGAAAGCTCGACATCTTTATTGGACTCTTATTTTAGTGATCCGAGGAAAAAATTAGAATGCCACCCAGTGCCAAATTGGCTGCCATTCTTTAATGATGGATGAATCAGTGTCATTAAATGATAATAACACACTAAAAGCTTTAGGGCTGTTCCAGCAAAATCTGTGTGGGGGGGAAGGCAACTGAAATAAAAATTTATGGGTGGTTGCGTTTGATTTAAATTCAAAATGGCTGGTGGTCGTACTTCAAAAAAATAAAAATTTACAGGTCGTTGTTGTTTCATTGGGCCATAAATGTTTGATGGTGGGTAATTTTAGTAAATTTTATAAACAATCCGCACAAAATCAAAAACTGAAACAGAAATGCAACTTGCAAAAAGCTCCGACTTTTTCACTCCTTCCGATCTCCTCATTGGCATGCCCATAACACCATTTAACCACAGGTGCTCGAATTTCTCGATGGCTAATCACCATTTATAAGAAACATGTTTTCTTAGTAATGAATGACGTTAGTGGTGATGGAGGAACAAATAAACTCAAGTGCCTGTGCAGTCAACCGCAAGAACAAAAAAAAAATTACGGGTGGTTGCATTTCAAACTTATAAAAAATTACGGGTGGTAGGCTGAAGAAATAAATGAAAAATATGGGTGGTGGGTGCGAAAAAAAGGTGCCTTCCCCCCTCCCATACAGATTTTACTGGAACAGCCCTTATTTAAAGCCTTGTATTGAGCACTACATCAGCAGGTCAAACAAGAATGAAATGGTGTTTAGTAAGCGAAAACTAACACCTATGATAGGTGTCATTTTAACCACATTGTAACCATAGAAAATATAAAGTGTTAACTTTTGTGATTTCACGACTGTTTTTTGTGAAAGTCACTAAATTAAGTGAGAGCATTCGCCGCTTGACATAGTTTGAAATGGCTTGTCCTAGTTTCTCTGCATGGGGAGTTGACTTTTATACAATCTACTGTATTTCAGGGGAATGTGACGGCCGCGGTTACCGCAGTTATCGTAGCTACCGCAGTTATCGTAGCTACCGCAGTTATCGTAGCTACCGCAGTTATCGTAGCTACCGGGCGTCAAGGTCCATATCTTCTTCTCGATATACCAACTGGAAGACGATGTTTGCCCTAGGGACTCTGTATGGGTCAAGGCAATATGCTCTCCGTAGACGTTACCTTAGCAACCCTGATGCTGGTGAGTCGGAGCTTTTGAAGTTTCTGTGGTGAAGCTAAATTGTTGAGTTGGTGAAATACCAGATTTCGATTTGTTAGAGATAGTACACGCTGTTGTGTTTGTTTAAAAATGTTGCTGTCGCGATCCAAAACTGAGAGTGTTCACACATGATTGAACCATTCAAGTTGCAAACTCGGCCATTTTATAACTAAGATGTCAGAGCTTTCGTCTGGCCTGCTCCTCACATTTGAAGCTCTTGAAATTTTTTTCTGAAATTTTTTAATATGCAGTCCTATACATCACTTGAATGCTCCATATTAGAAGCATTCTAAACTGTTTATCGCATGAAATGTGTTGCCAGTGTGTTTGTGAAATGATTGCTAGGGAATGACTGAATGATGTTATTGATTTTCATTCCCAGCTTTAGTCAGAGTGGCACGTTTTGTATTATACTGAATGAATTATCCTGTTCTTCATATAGGATGTATATCGCTATCAATATCCTAGGTCTTCTTGTTACTCGTAAGCGTGTCTTTCTATGCGTTTGTCTGCTTGCAATTTGCAATAAAATCCCATGCCGTTCATTGATAACTTCTCTAAAACAGGATTGTGTGAACTTTGGTATATCTGAAAATTCGCAGCTTCACACTAAGGTCAATTTAAATGCGCAATCTTAGGAAGCATGATTTATAACTTGATGCCTTATTTTAGGACTTGAATTATTTCTTCTAACAAAGGCAATTTATTTACAACAGTTACCTGACTGGCCATTGACTTCCCTTCCCCATCCTAAAGTAATGACCACACTAGTTGTGAGCCAGAGACCCTAAAAGTATTCAGACAAAATGACCCACTATGTCGGCTGTGTTGAAGCCAAATTCATCGTCAGAGTCATCTTTCATCATGACTAATAATGAAGCAGCAAAGAGGAAAATTAGCAAGGCTGCTTAGCTATTGGCCAATTAGAATTTTGCTGCCATAGCAATTGTTGCCCGCAAATTTTGCTGTCAACAGAATTCAGTCATGACAGGAAAACGGTGGTAAAAATTATTTAGTTTGGAACACTTTCTAAAATTTGGGACACTGAAATTCATGTTAAAATTAAATGTTTTTGATTCTGGAGATTGGGACATGGGCAATTTTGGCTTTTTTCTCAAATATCGAACACTGTGTTTGTGTTTGTGAAAACAAACTCTTATCTGTTGAACAAGTTGTTGCCAATGACGCATCGTTTTCAGACGTCCCGATTGTTGCGTAACGTCAAGGTGAATGATCGTTTGCTGTTGATCGTAATTCTTGAATTTGGGACGACAATTAATTTTTCAAACTGGAGGATCTTTACTGTACTTTTTGTTCGATTGCTTTTGTCTTGTAACTGTAATTAAATGTTCTGTTGTGAACGCATTCTCCAGTTTGGGTCACAGAAACCTCAAGAATGAAGTGCGTTTTCAGTGTACAGTTTTAAACATAAGAATGTTTTCGTTATGATTAGCCGTCGGCACATTATTACATAGGTTGTTAAATGGTTCTGGCATTATTAAACGTGTAATGAGGAACGAGATGGCTGTAAGAAAAAATATCACTCACCTTCCAGTGATATTTTTTCTAAAAACCATCAAGTATAAGAGCACTTGCTGTCTTGTAGAAACCTCTGTTTCCTTCATGTTGATGCTTTTGGAACTACTTGGATGATGTCATAGGTCATCAGGTCAACACTAATGACATCAAAAATATCCTTTTGCTCTGTCAAACTGGTATTTTTGCATAGTTACGTATTTGACAGTGGTTTATTGATCAGAATTGCTACTTATTCAGCTACAATGCATATTGTTTTTTTAGAGTTTGAATGTTTCATATACTCCAAATGTTTGGAAGTTCCCTTTTCACTTAGTAATTTAATAGTCAAGAAATACGTCTCAGACATTGAGTATCCTTGTGCACAACTTGTTTATAATACATTTTTTTTCAACTCTGCTTGTAGTGCGTGTGCCGTGGCTTAGCGGTACTGTGTGCGCTTGCAAATTCTGAGACCCAAACTCAAATCCCTTGCAAGCCAAGTTTCGATTTTCCGGCCAAATCTATAAGTCATTCGGTGACAAAACGAAAATGGTTATGAATGGTCATATGTCTTGAAGGGATAATGGTATTATTTTCATGATTAGTGTATATTGTGCACTTTTCTGACCTCTTCCTACCCTTGAATGTCTACAAAATGTCTATGTATCTTTTGGACAATAATTTTTCTGTAAATTGCATGATTGTATGCTGCTATGCTGGTGTCTTTCTTATAATTAAGTTGTATGCTGCTATGCTGGTGTCTTTCATACAGTTAAGTTGTATGCTGCTATGCTGGTGTCTTTCATATAATTAAGTTGTTGAATAATATACTGTAGTCACGAATAAAGCATTGTCTCTTTGAAATTCCCAATTTTTATGCGCCCACGTATTTATATGTGTTTGCATATATTGCCGTCATCTCTGTCTGTCCGGTCGTCCAACGTCCGCAGCTGGATCTCCTAAACCCCTCACAGGATCTTGATGAGATTTAGCAGATGTATTCCTATGAAGCTGACAACGAACGACAAGGAATTTCAGAACTCTCCGACTACCGATGTGCCCCCTAGTGGCAATTTTATTTTTTTTACGCTTACCTCTGTATCTTCGGATGTTCTCAATGGATTTTCATAAAATTTGGAAGTTAGACATCTATTAGTGAAATGATGCCATCCTCCCATTTTCGGACGGATTCAAGGTACTTTGCACCACCTAGTGGCCATTTTTACTGTTTTCGAGTCTGTTTTTTGGCGTCCGCCGTTCTATCAACCAAACCGCTCTAGGAATGATTTTGAAAATTAGCATATTATGTTCTTGCTGTGAGGAGGGCGACTGATGATGATTTTCCAACGACTTCGACAACTGTGGTGCTTCATAGTGGCATTTTTGTTTGTTTTTGTGCCCATGGCTGTATCTCCTAAACCTTTCACAGGATCTTAATGAGATTTGGCAGATGTGTTCCCATGAATCTGACAACAGATGACAATGAATTTCGGACCTTTCCGACTACTGGTGTGCCCCCTAATGGCAATTTTAATTTTTTTACGCTTACCTGTAGACTTGGAGGTCCTCAACGGATTTTCATAAAATTTGGAAGTTAGACATCTATTAGTGAGATGATGCCATCCTCCCATTTTCAGACGGATTCAGGGTACTTTTTGCCACCTGGTGGCCATTTTTACTGTTTTCGAGTCTGTTTTTTGGCATCCGCTGTTCCATCAACCAAACCGCTCTAGGTATTATTTTGAAAGTTGGCATATATGTTCTTACTATGAAGAGGGCGACTGACAATGATTTTCCATGACTTGGAATACTATGGCGCCTCCTAGTGGCAGTTTTGTTTGTTTTTGCACCCATGGCTGTATCTCCTAAATGCTCTACAGGATCTTTATTGAATTTTGCTGGTGTATTTATATGAAGTTGACTACAGAGGATGGCGACTTTCAGACGGATCGGGCTACCGGCGTGCCCCTAGAGGCAATTTTAGTTTTTTATGTTTACCTCTGTATCTTAAAGGATCGTCGATGGATTTTCATTAAATTTGGCAGTTAGATATCTATCAGTCAAGTGACGCTATCATCCGGTTTTCGGCAAAATTCGAGGCATTTTTCGCCACCTTGTGGCCATTTTTACTGTTTTCGAGTCGTCTTATTTGACGTCTGCCTTTCTGTCAACCAAACCACTCTAAGGATGGTTGTGGAAGTTGACATTTATGTTCCTATTGGGAAGAGGAAGTCTGACCATGATCTTCTGACGACTTTATCTACTTTGGTGCCTCTTTGTTGCAGTTACGTTTTTTTGCACTTATAGCCTCTTAGTGGCAATTTCATTTTTTAATTTTCCTCTGTTTTCTCAGAAGTTCCTTAACAGATTTTTATGACACATACAAGTTCTCAGATGGATTCATCATATTGTGTGCCATCTGGTTGCAAATTTTTATGTTCCAAATAAACACCCTAGAAGCACAACGTTAGCGGTGCATTCGTGGGCGCATTTCACTGCTCCGCGTTGCTCTTGTATAACGATAAAAGCAGCAAGCGTTTACCTGCCCCCTTCCTTAAGCTCACATTTTATAAATTTGTGAAAATAACGATGCTTGTGAATTGTCCCTTACATAGAGTCAAACATCATTTCTTTAATACATTTTATTGAAAACCAAATATGCCCATTATTTCAGAAAATACGGTCATGAGTTATGACACTCAGCTTAGATATTCACTTGCGTCGTGTCAATGTTTTGCTTTAATTTATGCCTGAAATACATTTCGAGGCTTTTAACACATTAACTGGTTTGTGACCCAGGTTTGCATGTTTTCGCTTTGGACCTGGAGAAGTTTATTGATCATGCTTTTGAGACCTTTCCCATGCTTGAAGCTTTTGGTAATTTTGACAATGATCTGATTATTGTAATATGTTTCTTGAAATTCTCAATGTTTAATTTATTAATGAAAGGTCTGTGCGATGTGAGTGTTGGTATTGCTAATGGAAGATTTTCAGAAAGGGTTGTGACTGTTCTCGTGGGACCGGCGACATTTAGGGCCAACTATCTGATCCAGGATATACTTCTTTGCAGTGGGGAATGATTTTGACTTCGTCAAAATACCCTGTATTGTGTATTGGTTAAACTTGATGCACTTTGAACGAAAGATGAATTGCCTTCTTTGTCCTCTTAGGGGCCACTAGTAGAAGGTCGCACGTGATCAGTCTCCACAATGCTAATTGAAAGTCTCCCAATATCATTATTGCTATTATACAAAAACTTGATGTTTTGTCGCTCTTCTCACTTTCTAGAGCCTGCCATCTGTGAGAACTATGAACCCAACTTGAATGGGGTTACCTATGGCATGTTTATCTGCCCCATGTGGTTCCAAGGAGAAGACATGGACTACTGTTGTGGTCCGAGAGGCAGACAGCGCTGTTGCACATTCTGGGATGAGTAAGTTGGGTTCCAGGGGCAGTGACTCTTTTCATACAATGAGTAGGGTGGTGCCAGTGGTGAAATATACTGCTTGAGATAAAACCACTTCTCAGTGTCTGTATCCTTTTCTTGTACATTACCCCTTAAGACGACGCCCGAGAGAGCAAAATACTTGCCTCTAGACTAGTATTCCTTCCCTTTCGCGTGGGGGAGCCCCCTTTTGAACTTAAGGTGTCATTTACATGCTGACTAATTTTTTTTTTTCTAATTATGAAGTCATGCATCGATTGTGCATCAGTTTTCAAAATAAACTAGATAGACTTCGACAGAACATGTATGAAATTCTTGACAGAAGTATTTGGTAGGTTTTGACATAATAGACTAGCATTTTTGTCAATCTTTTGTTAGAGTTTAATGGGACATTATTACTTATTTATTTATTTATGGACTTACACATTCATGTTGCGATTTCAACTATGTGTGTGGAGATTTAGCCAGAATTGAATCAGATTGTACTTGAAAAGAACGTTATACTTAGTCATGGCTTTTGTGCAACCAGACTTTGATATTGATGTTGTCTAGTTTATTTTGAAATTATTGTACAATCAATTACCAATGGATGATATCAGGATTAAGGGCCGCATAGGTTGCTTTGAAAACGAGTTTTATGGACAATAACTTGACACCAAGTATTGACTCGTCTCCCTCGTGTCCCGTTACACTGCATGTAGGTGTGCGGTACATTATTATTACGACTAAAGTCATCTTTCCAACGTTTTTCACTGAGGCCAGGGAATTTGTATGGATGAGGGAAATTTCCAGTGAAAGAAATGTCCCCTCAAAATTAAGGTGCAACAAAATAGAAGACTTTCTGAAATTGCCGCAGCAGACAATGCATTAGTGAAAACTTGTGCAATTTAATTAGTAGATAATCTATTTGGCAATAGTCGTGGAGAATGTAAAACGTACAATAAAATACTTACTCTGGTAAATGCGGTGTTGACAGAAAGATGAGGATTATGGAACATTTTATGTTTGACTCACAAAAAATATTTGGATAAATGGTCATTTTTCCATTTTCAATTGCTGGTTACCATTTTTCAAATAATGGGAATTTCAGCAAATGCTGTTTTATGATGTCTAAACACTACAGTCCGTGCTTTTAATCTACTAAAATGTTCTTTATTCATGATTGATATCAACAAAAATTAAAAATATTTACGAACAAACCCTAAAAATACCTGGTGAGCGGGTTGAATTCTGTTTCAGTGGCAGAGAACCACTTTCAATACAGCCTCAGTCTTTAAACTAGCTTGGTTTGCAGTTAAATTCTATTTGCAAAGTTTTTAAACGAAAAAAGAAAAATATTATGTTTCTACCTCCTTTACCTGTAAGGTGTAGGCTAATTACTTATGTCGGGGTTTATTTGGCGTTTTATGTCGAAAATTATCTGCAGCGAAATAGCAAACCTTGTCCAGTAAGTATCGTGATGTAGTGCTGGGGAATAACACTGAGTGATTTGAGTCTTGTGAGCCTGTGAGTTAAGCAGTTGTGTAGGCGTCATCTGTTGGCAGTCTTTTTGTTGCCCATTTTACAAACTGCAGCTTGTCTAAAGTAGGACATGTTAAAATGTCATTACTGTTTAGTCCCTTGCTGCTTGCGTAGCTTAGTTGGAGCACGCGAATGCATTTTTAAGTTCATTTTTATGTCATCTGTTTTCAGTTCTGGTCGAATGGCTGGTGCAATCATTGGTTTCATTCTCCTCGGGCTGCTTGTGATTGGCTGTAGTATTGCCTGCTGCTACTGCTGCTGCTGCTACAAATCAACAACTTCCTCAGGGACTGTGGTCAACAGAATACCATCCTGGAGATTAAGTACGTCTGCTTCTGTTGGACTGTGTGCCATAGGGTGAAATGATACTATTGACGAGATGAATTAAAAGTTTTCATCGATTAGGTCTTTCAGTAGCTTTCCATCGTCGAACTGTCGTGTGCAAAGGTGTGCCGATGCTGTAAATTTGGTTATTGTGCATAGCTACGATTTTCTCACTCGTTATTAACTTGAAAAGTAAGTTGCAATTTCAACAAAGAGCATGGAGCATCATCTGTCAAGGCTTTGTCAAGTTTTAGCCAAAAATTGAAATGGGTTCTGGTAAAAAAGAATTTGAGATTTAGTTGTGATTTGTATGTGTAGACTTTAACGAATTTGTTGTCTAGTTCATTTTGAAAACTGCACCGTAATAGTCAACTTCTTACTGTGCTACAGGGCAGCAGCATCAAAATGTCCAAGGAACGGACGGGTCAGTAACCTATACAGCTGACGGTGAGTGGTCAATGAATGTTGGGTCGTTCACAATAAGGGTTCAGTTTTTATAGACCGTTTTACCAAAGCTGGCTTATACTGCACGTTTTTTTGTAAACTGTGCTGTCAGTGGCATCCATCTCAAGGGCCCGTTCCAAAAAACTTACTTAAGTTCATTTTTTACTTTAAGTCTAAGATTTGTTTCAACTTCCAAATTTTGAAACTTCCACATCCTGTAAGTTAATCAAAATTAAGACAAAACTTAAGTCAAAAACTTATTAAGGTCTCTTACTTGAAATGGAATTGGGACAAATTTAAGTTTTATCTAATTAAGATCAAGAATGGAAATTTATATCTCTTAGCTCAGTTGTTCCTTAATCCCTAAACAAAAGAAACCAAGCCTGAAAACTGGAGCTGTGGTTACTGGCTACCTAAATACCAGCCTGTGAGAAGCATTCAATGTTGAGTGTTGGGAAATGAGATGTAGCCCCTCATGTGTTGACAAAGTAAATTCAATTTGATGCCATGTTACGTCGTAAACTGAAGATTTTTTTATGCATTGTAATCAATTTTGAACATGGTCTGACTTTATTCAATAACAGAACCATGCTGCATATTACTCTTTGGCTAAAGCATGTTTTAGTTCTAAATTGTATTTTATCCTCTATAAATAAAGTTTATTGTTATTATTATTATTATTATTATTATTATTATTTTATTATTCAGTACTGCTTCTTTTGTTAGTGAATAAGCCGCCAGAGCCACCTGGTCCTTACGTCGGTGCTGAAACTTATCCACAACCTGGAGCTCCACCGTACCCCACTGCCACACCGTCGTACCCTCAGCCAGCAGCTGGATACCAGCCCTATCCCCAGTCGGGGAACCCTCAGCCTGGATACCCTGCCGCGCCAGGATCAGCTCCCTATCCAGCCTATGGCTTTCAAGGTAGGATACAGTGGAGGCAGTTTGTTAGCATCGATGTTGAAATTTGATGTGGGAAACTTTGTTATCCTAGCCATTGCTTATTACTTTCATATTAACAACACAAAGCTTAACTTCGGAACTTGAACATCCATCGCAACTCCTCCCAAAATAGGGTATTAATGTCCGGAGTTGCACAACTCTGCTGCAGTGGGAAACAAAATACTCTACTTGGACTGGAGTAGTCACTAAATGCTGCAACTTCAAAAGCGTGAGACTCAATGAGACATTGTCTGTTGCCACATTTTCCCCAACAGTTAGCTGCAATATATCCGAGAAATATATCAACAAGAAGAGAATAACAGGTGAATTTTTTAATAATCTCGAATCCATTAATCACTATTAGTTCGAGATTAATACTCAACTGCGACATCTGGTGTACAGCGGAGAGGTGTCAGTGGGAAAGGTTAGTGGAGCTGCACTGGTGTTCCGCGGGACGTCAGTTCCTCTAATGGGAAAGTGACATAATAGACTCCAACAAGACTTGATAATATCAGACAACAGCCTAGTTGACGCAGGCAGCTCTATAAAAGTCTAGGGGTGACTATGAATAGATGTTGGGTATACCCCAGTTTTATCATCAGCCTATTCACGACTCACTGCACACAATTCGAATAGTAAAGGTTCTGTAATGTGTTTTTAATGCAACTGGCTTTGTTCCTTTGGTTCTGAAAGAATATAAATTTATGCATGCCAATCTCACTCTTAATGCAAGACTCTGATATTTGTGAGGGTAATGAATAATCAAGAAATTTCAACTTCATCGTTTGATGCATAGCATCTATAAAAAGATTGTTTGAGTATCTTGTTCAATCTGTGAATTGATTAAATACTCACTGTGTTCATTAATGGGAATATTTTGAGGTATGGAAAATTGTGAATTGATAAGAGCATCAATTTTCCATTTTGCATGTCATGTCGCCTATTTGCTTTGCAACAATCAGTAGCAAAAATTGATGTGGTCTATTTTTAGTGGAAAAAATTGCTCATTGAAAACCAAAATTGTAACCTGGAAAAGTGATGGAAAATGAAATCTAGAACGCCCAAGTTTTAGCTAGTGCATGAAGTGTCTTACAACAGAGCTAACTGAACTGATCTTTGTACAGCTTATTGCTTCATAACGGCTCAGCCTCGTACAGTACTTTTCAAAAAGGTTGACAATTATGTGACAAACACACAAAAATGAACCAGGCTTTATTAATAACAAAATCATTTGAATGTTATTTGGAAATTTACGCTTCAAAATTTCCCTGCTTTTTGAGAAGAAATGTGAACATTTTTGTAGGTATACTTTATTGGAATATATGACCATTGACCCAAAGTATAACAAATACAAGATAGTAAGTTGTCAGGGGTGTACAAGCTTGACATTAAGTAGCATATTTAAATCAATACTGCTATCAGAGCTGAGCTGGTGTGGTTCAGACATATAAATCTAGTTTAAACCGTTATCGCAGCTAAAGTTGAAGGTAAATACTGAGAGCCTTTCGATGACGGCCCGCCATCTAGTTCACTCAGATTGCTGATGCCACCGTGCCAGGATTAGTAGACTTAGTATCTGCTAGTATACTCTAGGCAGTTGAAACCTACCACCATCCATAGCTCCAGCCTGAACAGGGACGGTGGTAAGTTTCAGCTGTCTAGAGTCTAGAGTCTACTAGCAGATACTCAGCCCACTTGACCGTGGCAGACGCTTCGGACTGGCGCCACACACAACACCTGGCACCAGGAATCCGAGTGAACAAGATGGCGGGTCGTCATCGAAAGGCTCTCTATATTGACCTTCAGATTTAGTTACGTGTATAGTTTAAACTGCGTTTATGTGTTAAAATCAATTTTCCTCATTTTTGTCAAGACTACTCCAGGGTTTGTGCCCCTTTCTGAGTATAGGAAATGCTTTAAATGTTTTTCTCAAAATCTCATTGTGAAATGCCATGTATAAGGACTGTACTGTCGCCTCATCAGTGATATCCTTGTGTTTCAGATCCCACTGCTCCAAATATACCCCCTCCGTCATACGATATGGTGACCAAGTAACCAGCCAGACAACTAACTCCTCCTTCTGGCCTGATGTTGAAACGTTGAAATGACGTGGAACTATCTAAGTTTCTCTTTGGTGCTCCTGAAGAGACTTCTCTTTTCTGCATCACAATAATACTGCATGGAAATGCATGATTGCTTTTCCTTGGATCTTTCTGTAGGACTTCCACCTTATCTTGGCTTAGGTTCAATCTAGTGTATTTTGTGTAAATGGAAAAAAATTAGTACTTACTATACTGCAGTCACAAATGCTGAGGATTAACTACGCGATGGGTGATCAGTGAAGTGCCGTTATGATGTCAAATTTTTATTTGTGGATTGACCTCGATGAAGATGAGAGTAACTAATTCTTCATTTTATTTGTACATTAATGGTACTTCTTAGTTTATTTTACCTATACTTTGGTCTTATTTGTCATCATTACTATTATTTTGTATCCTTGTTTATCTCTATTAGTTTTTGTGTACTGTTAAATTTATTGGGCTGGTCAAAAACAAATTTTATAGTATTAAATGACTATTTTCGTAGCAGTAAGTGGCCCAAATCACTTCAAATAAATTAATCATAGACAATCAGTCAATCATATTACTCAGATTATCAGCCGGTTGACCCCTGTGTACAAAAGTGGAGGTCAGCAGCTATTCAGTTTCCATGATGCAATATCGTTCTGCCTTAAGCTGGTCATTATAGACCATATGGACTTCGGTACAAACTTTTAGCATGACTTTTGTCTCTCACTGTTTTAACTGGATTTAATCAGCAAGTGTTGGAAGTTTGTATCTGGCTAATCCTGGTACTACTTTGCACATGCATTCCTGATTAGATCTCCCAATGTGATTATGTCTTGGCCGATGGCATGAGGACCATTTGTGCGATTGGTCATGGGGAGTGTGTATATGACACATACACACGTTGTTTCCAATGAATGTAGTGTAGTACCCCCTATTTGTTAACACTCTGTTAGCGATATTTGGTATGATGAAGTTGTAACATGGTCTTGGAGACATGTACTAACATTCATTTATTAAGCCAAAATACTCTATACTTACCATATTCGTCAAAAAAAATTTTAAGTCTTCTCTTTTAGACATCCATGTTTTATCGTTGGGTTTGATACCCACTGTTAAATGTTTTGTAGATTCTCATTTTAAACTGGTCATTCACAGGAACGGCTGTTATATACATATACATGTATCTGACATGGCAAATTTTTATGGTATCTGTTGTACTATATATTTTTGTTATATTGTTTATTGTGACTGATCGTACAATGTCATGTGAATTATGTGTCTTACTCAATATGACTTTTCGTAGGGTGGTTATGAATGTTGTGTGACTCTGGCACAACAGGACTGTTAATGTTGTGTGACTCTGGCTCAACGGGACCGTTAATGTTGTGTGACTCTGGCACAACAGGACCGTATTGAATCCCGCCATATATTTAGTGTCCAACTCTTGACAAGCTTCAACTTATATATCAAGTTTCTACTGTTGTCATTCAGTATGCACTGGTATCAGAAGAACAGAGAAGGGATTCCCTGTGACATGGTGACGTTCTTTACAAAACTTGATTGCTTTTAATTTTGCGACAGTTTGTGAATTTTTTAACAAAATGTGAGAAATTTGCTGAGCCAAGTTAGCTGTTTGTATTTTGTTGGGTTTACAGTTGTTTTGTGCTGTATCAAGTGGTGGTTTCTTTTTTCACAAATTGTAGAATTATAGAGTTCATCGTTTTCGCTGACAGATATTGTCTCGCATATGTGACAAAAACAAAGTTGATGTGACTTATACATGAAAATGCACCCAAAAATGGTGACAATTGAGATTTCCCTGTGATATCTTGAAAGTTTTGTGATGCGATAAGTTGAGACCTGCCATTAAAAGACGAATCCATTCTCTGTAAGAGACTTAATGCTCACTGCTAGTCAACTTATAGTTGATGCATGCTTCTATAGTTGAGAGTATCCAGGTTAACAGCGCCCTTGCTTAGCCACATGATAAATGTTAACTCCAAGTTAATTAACAACTAAATCATCGGGCAAGTTCTCGTGTAATGTGTTGATGTCAAATATATTTCTATGTTTTGTGTATGCACAGTTAGGTCAAAGATATATGCCTACTTACTGGATGAATCAGTGTCTTATATGGTAAAGTCTCGCCAACTTAGGACAGAAATGATTGTCAAAGTTGATTTTTGTGATTGCCCAGGTTTCAAAAACATTGACCTGTTTTAGAATAGAAACATGCATAATGGTTCCAGTTTTATCAAAGGTCTCTTGTCCCTTCTAGAGGTAAGACGGTCTTGTGTTCAATTTTAGTTTGCCAATGCAGGGCAGCTAGTTCATTTACATAGCCCCTGAAGGCAGCCACTGCTATGAATATGAACAATTATAAAGACCAATTTTGTGTTCGCCATAACATGCCTACCGACAATGTTGACTATAGGCGGGCGTATGACCTTAGATAGAAACTGTCCCCTGATATATTGTATCTCTGGCCAGGGTCAGGGTGTCCTTACTAGTGCCTCCTGTCAGAATATGGTTTTGACTGAGAAATATACTGTTTATATGATTAACTTGTCTAGTTTATGAGAAAAGAAATGTTAGAAATATTGGCGGTGTGAAAGAAATCAAAAGCATTGAGAAAATTTGACTGTCTGCTGGGTTACATAAATGTTCTATCAATGAGTTTTATTGTCATTTCAATGTTATCTGTTGGTTTGCAGTGCCTTTTTGGTGTCTTGTAACCATTTTCTGGCCTTATTTCCAAATTTTCTACCTCTGCAAATTTTTAGTGTCGTGTTGCATGCAAGAACGTGGCTGTGTGTATATACATTGTATTTGTGATATCTAATTCTATTCTAAGAAGCGTGGACAAGCCTAATAAAACATAATCATCTATTTTACTGTCACCACATCAGCGTTTTATTATTGCAACAACGACCTTAAACCGAAACTCTTCCTTAAGCGGTACAGTTCACTAAATATTCAGGCCACCTTATTCCATCTGAAATGCTTCAAGTATGTGAAATCTTTGCACATCATGAATGAAGTAATAGTAGTCGCATAAAGCGTAAGAATTGCATAATTTACATGACTGTATGCAACTTTCATCAATTTCGCCTTTGCCTTTTCACAGTAGGATGCATGCTTTGTGCGGGACCCTCCTAAAAATTCAGCATTCCTAAAATTTCGTATTGATTTGCCAATCTTTTTCGGCGAACTTAATGTGTTGTGTGGTGCGAATCACACGCTAGCGCCGTCGTAAGCTGTGGCCAGTTGAGACGACGGCACTGGTCTGGAGCGTGATCATTTGGACTGGTGGAATAGACATCGCCGGGATTGTTTCGTCAATGAGTTCACGCTCTGTGAATTTAGTGACTGTTGCGTTCACCATTTGGTTTTGGTGTTGCTTCTGTCACGATTTTGGGAGTGAAGCTCCAGTACCTACCTTGGTGGGCCAGTGTCTGGATATTTCTAGACAGGTTGTCCAAATGATATGAGATACTCACGTGCTTCCGTAGTCTGTGTGTTTGTCAGCCCTGATCGTTCTGTGCTGTACTAAGATTCTACCTGTAGGTGCCTCGAAAAATGCCTAAATCTGGCTAACTTCAGAAAATCATATCTCAGGAATGACTGATCGCATGAGGTTCACTGATATGAAACTAATATACCACGCTATACAACTGCTCTCCGAAAATCTGTGAGGAATTGTTTTCACAAGATGTAGCGCTTGTAAGCCTACGTGAGGGGCTTTCAAAAAGACGAAACTACGCGATTTTTATGAACTAGACTTGTTAGAACCTTTTAAGTTGCATAGAAGAAAATCATGATAATTTAGAAAAACGGAGCAGCGTTTTGAGATTTGATTATGAATATTCCGATCCCGACATCTGTGCATATTATTAATACCTGTCTTGTTTGCTGTGGATACAACTTTCTTGAAAAATTATGCCAAATACGAATTTCAGCCGCTTTCTTTATTTGCCATACACTAGTAATCAACTTTAAATGTGCACGCCGGATGTCGTTTCCGTGTAAAAAAATGTTGCGTTTTCAAAAGTTTGCGTTTTTCGTTTCTTTCTTGATCCAGTGGATACTTTATGGACAGAAGCGTACTTTGTGGCATTTGACTCTACTTTTGAAAATGGAGTCATGTGGATGAGTGTCTCAATTGAAGGCGTCGGCGAATCTGGTGCTCGCCAAAAATGTGTCAGGTTCACGTCTCATTTTAAGTTACTCTTTTCTTAACATTCACCAATTGCAAACACATAACGAATTTCACCAGTCGAAAGATATTGCCAAAATTTAAATGTTTGTGACTTTCAATCCCCGCTCTTTGTGATTGACTTATTTTTTACTATTGTTTTCAAGTGTTTTAAAAAGGTGTGTGTGTAGTTTCCGCGGAAACCTCATAACATATGGCGGCAGTTAAGTTAGTAACCATAATGCATGAGACATCCATAACGCTTAATCGTCGTGAGAGACCGTCCGAAGTTGGTATATGGTGCAACTCGGGACTGTCTGGGGTCTACAGAAAACCACAGTTCAACTGTGAGTCTACACCAATGTGATAAACGAGAGTAGTTCTACTTGCTGCGTCAGCTGCTGGTATGCTTATCTCTTTTATGACACGCAATGTGTGACTGGGCAAAGCGTTTTCAAAATAATGTGGATAAATCAGTGGAGTGTGAGACCCCTGAGGTCCCTGTCAAGTCATCACGACAATTTTACGTTATGTCTGTCAATGACTACAACCAGTGGCAGATTTAGGGAGTGGGGGGGGCAAGGGGGCCATGCCCCACTAAAATTCTACCAGATGCCCGGATTTGGGAGTTCGGGTGCGGAGAAATTAAGAGAGGCCAACCACACATATATTCGAAGGCAAAAGTCCATGTGCAATCCAAGCGGTCTCTGAAGGGGAACCCAACCACAATAAAAGAAAATTGGAGCGTAACGCCCAAAAATGATATGCTGGTGGTGATTTTTGGTCCCGGCCNCGGCCTTTTATTCACCATACCTGTTTCTATATCTTGAAAAATTAATAAAAATTCCATGTGAGCATCCATGTTTGCCTGTTGGTCCGACGCACGCTGAAATGTTCGGCAACGACGGTCGTCAGTGTATATCGCATTGATGCTATCGAGACTACGCATCACTATAGTCCCTTACGGCGCGCAAACGGTAGGCCTACGTTAAAATGTAAAAAGGTGGTTGCCGCGACAATAAAATGTAAAAAGGTGGTTGCCGCGACAATAAAATGTAAAAAATGATTGACTGCACTATACTGTAACCTACGGTCGGGTGGATAGGGGCCGTACGTTACTAAAAAGCAAAAATGTGCGCCTACGTGCGCCTATGCCCCACTACAGCACTGCGTGGACGGCGCTGGGAAGAACGAGTTTGTGATCTATTTTTGAATAAAATATGTCACATGGCGTATCCAATGAGCTCGCTATATAATGTCAGTCGCAAGGGTAAAAACTGAGTTCGCCCATTCCGACAATCATGATTGTAATATGCAAGTCATGAGTTAATTGGTCATTGCGCGACTAAGTCTGTTAAGTACGTCGGAAAGAATATTCAATGCAGCCTTGCCTATGAAGAATCAGATTTTTTAGTCGGCTTCTTCTCGTACACAAACTCCGGTAAACTGAATCCCGGGCCAACAAGCAGCCAGTCCGCGAGCTGTGTAAACTGTTCACAGCGCCGCGCTTTGTTGGCCCATAGACGCCGTGTCCTTAGCAACAGGACTCCCACTGATCGTCCAACCCGTGTTCGTGTTTAACTCGCTCACTTCGGTATCGATCGCTTAGTGTACTCCAGTGGTTAGGCTTAGTTCTGGTATTCCCACTAGACGTAAAGGCAGTAAATCACTGTTGAGGAAAACTTAAGTGGAATAACTTACTGTCTCAAAGTTTACGAAGGTGAGTACACACAAAATTTAAAGGATTATTTCACCTTTCTAAGACCAGGTGTGACACGAGGCACCTGAATCACTGTGAATCAGACAGGAAATCAGATATTTAATTGAAAATTGAAAAAAATATGAAAAAACGCGAGCCTTTTATGTTTCATATTTCATAGGTAGCAGCCTGTATTTTGAAGTTCTGTATTGTCGGTAAACTTTGTCAACGCCAATCTTCCTAGCAGTTACCATTTTGCTATGTAGGTCACATGCAGTGTATAACGACGTTACTAGGTAGGTAGTATTTACACAAGTGTAGGCATAAAGGAGTGTGTTGTAGGTCTCAAAGCACGAATAAATATTATTAACCTTGATACCGTATAGTTGGACGCTGGACTAATTATCTAGTCGCATACACAGTAAAGCTCATTGACATAAAGTAAAAAAGTGATAATCAGACGATCACTAGGAGTTAGAGACAGAGGACAAACATGTGGGGCAAAGTTCTCTGATACGATAGATATTTAGAGACGTATCTTCGTGAGAAAAAAACCTGTTAGAAAAATCTATTCACCCTTGCTAATGAACCTAGGACCAATACATCACATCAATGAACCGGCAAAAATACGTTGTATTTAAACTGCAAAGTAATTTTCTAAAAGTTTAAAGATCACTCACTTATACCTACGTGCAAATTTTCATTGGCGTAGATTTGCTTTTCATGCCACGCTTTGTACAAGTCTAGTTTAGAGTGTGCATCAGTTGGTTAATCACAACTGATATTAATAAAGCGGTAAATGTTGTTGCAAACGAAGTTACCCTAGGCTCAGCCGGAATTTACGATTGATTTCACATCCTAGCTGTTACCTGAAAGTTTACAAATGATCCGGCAGGGGTAAACATGTTTTTGAGGAACAGGATATCTCGAAATTTCAACCCATCTTGTCATAAAGGTCACAATGACATTTTCGTGTTTTTAATTTTCCGCCGCGCATTCCAAAACTTGAACATAAAACAGTTTATAGGAGCTGGTATCTATGCATGCGTGCATTTGATCAAAAGATTAAACATGGTCGCGTCCGTTCTATTCAGCAATTGTTATTCGACACAGTTGGATGTGACGTACATTGTCAGTCGTTGAATACAATGCACAAATGTGGAACCTCACTCCAATAATCAAGTTGAATTGTGTTTATTGGAATCCCGGGAGTTAAAATCTGCTGAGCATGGCAACCAACAGACAGACGGTAGTTTACGTAAACTCCTGAGTTATATTACACTCAGCTGTCAAGTCAGACCATAGACTTGCAGGTTGTCACGAAAAGTAAGCGTGTGTTGGGTATAAAAGAATATCGCTGAGGATAAAGTGATGTTGTACTGAACATGAGGACATCAGAACGTCAGTTCTGGGTTGTGTAGTTTAACTTTCATTGTTTCAAAGGCGTAACTCAGAGTAGCGATTGTTTGTAAACTTAATTTGCTTCAGTTGAGGTTCTTGGTGAATTATCCGAGAATGAGCGTGGTTGATAGGTTTTTAAATGAATAAAACCACGTGTAGGCCTAAAGTAGTTGTAACAAAACAGGCCTAGGACCAATATTATGTATATTACTCCCAGAACAGACGAATGTCTTCACAAGTCAATAATTCAACCATACATGTAGGAAACAAAATGAAGATGGAAGCATCTTGCGCTAATGGTTAGAGCACTAGTGTGCAATTCTACAGTGCAAAGTTCTTGCCATTTCGATAAATGGGGACGCTGTCATTTTTTCTTTCAAACTGCTGTAAATCCTGAAAAGTAGACACTTGTGCTTTGGCCATGACTGACAATATTAGTTTTCACCTCATGAAAACGTATTTTCATTGCACTTATATGAAGGACAAATACTCTTTTTATTATAATTCACCAATCTCCGAATTAAGACGACATCAGTATTGATATGTGTTATTTGTAAACATAATTATACAACTTTATTCACTTGATATAATCTGTAATCCTTCGGAAATATACATCCTTTGACTTAAAAAAATGAAATATTGTTTTTGTATGAATGGACTGGTCTTTTTATTGTAGAAATGAAAACAAAGTTGACCGAAAATAAATTTGGACTTGGGCATTATTATCTAAATAATTTGATCTCCTTAAGAAATCTGTTGCACATTTTCATTTATGTACAGTTGTATTTCTGTTCTCACCACCTAGCCAAGGTCACGCTTGCAAACATGCCAGAAAAGAAAAAATCTCTAGAGAACCCCTTCCCGCGCCACAACAAGATCTACAGATGTCCTCGAACACCGGATCCGGAAACGATGCTGGAGAAAGAGAAAGGATTCGTCCTCGACTGCAAGGCTACAAGCTCCATAGCAACAGACTACGCGAAATCTCATCCAAAACTGGGCCCGGTAGTTCCTCCCTACAATTCACAAAATGACGTTCACGTGAAAAATTACTTCGGTTTTTACGGCGTTGACAAGACATTACAAAAAACTGGACAGGTGTGTTTATAAAAACTTTTCTTTCATTAATTAGTGTGCTGTGTTTTTTGCTTCAAGCCGTCTAGAGCTCTACCTTAATGTGCATTGTATTGCAGTTACAAAATGTTGGCTTATTTTGTCGAGTGTATTTTACATTTCGTTGCCTTTAAATTCAGTCTCATCGCTTCTGTGAATTTGATTCCTCCATGGACATAATCTGTATTAGATTTCAGTAATCAACGTTATTGACCGTGATGGCCATTAAGCACGGAGTTAATCCCTTGAGGCCTCTGAGCAATTGTTCTGTTGTCGCAGCGCAATTGTGAAAGAGACCTAATATGTTATTAATGGTTAATGCCTTTATTAAGAATATCAGTGGGCTTTCCGTATCGACACTTAGCAACAGAGTGTAGGGTGCAAATCTGCCGTCAATCACTCACTTGATGGCATGCTGCGTTCTAGCGAATGGTTCAGATACGCTTCAGGACCAGGGATTTTCAGATATCCCTTCACGGCGACGATAATCCAACATGAACCTATACTATGTACGCCACTGATCAAGATCCCTGGAATTTACGCCGAGAACTCTGTTTGTGGCCTCGATCATGCATCCGCACCTTTATAATTCCCTATAGTTACCGGTGGGGTCAGTTTATTGCTGAAAGTTCGTGTCCCGAATGGGCCTATGAACCAAAGTCTGTTGCTCACTACAGAGTACACCGCAGCCGAGTGGGCGGTAATCACTTGTGATAAATGTGCCCAACCTCTTATATCCGCAGGATGATCCCGGCTGCTCAATAGAGGGCGAGGCGATGGACAGATTTCACGCTCGCGGTGCGGGATTTCAGTATCTGCAACTTAGGAATCAACACGGAGCAGGTGAGACGATGATAATGATAAACGTGTTATGATATTAGTAATACCGGATACTGATAAAATAAAAACAAACACAATTAAGATGGACAATAAAGATGCATTTTACGCGTTAGGCCTCGTTTAGTTTCAGATTTTCATCACAGAACGTCAAACGTTTTATTACAATTAACGAGGATTCTTTTGATGAGATGAGGAAATTCACGAAAGGAATCAAGCAAATCATTTGATGTTTGTGAGACAAAATGAGGTCATGCACGAGACGCCACCTGTTAGTCATTTATTGCGAAAAATCATTCCTAAAATCGCGTGCACAAAAAAGTAGCAGAAATTAAAAATATAGGAGTGCCCGGGCAGCGACCGTCGCTAAGGAATCGGTACTGTCCTTCCTGTCATGCCTTAATTCTGGTCATTGAGAAACTTCAAAACATGTATAAAATGAGGGGAAATAACCAAGGACTAAAAATCATCTAAAAAATGAATGGGTGATTAGCTTTCGTCCAGCTCTAGATACAGTTCTGAAGTGTGTTTATTTTGTGAACAGGCTAACGCAGGGGCGGCGATTTAGCCCGTTAGATATTCGCACCCCGAACTGCCCAATCTGGGAGAATTTTAGGGGGCCATGGCCCCCTTGGCTCCCCTCTAATTCCGCCACTGTAACGGTCGGCAAACAAGGCAGCGGAACTAAAAATGGACAATTTTTAATGCTTCTAGAGCTGTTTAGAGCACGATAATTTACCAGTTCGCTCCTCTTATTTACCTTACTTTGATCTGGTCAGATCATTTGCCTACTTAAGAGGCTTATAATCCGATGTAGCATTTCCAGACGAAAAACGTGGCGTTAACTTGTACTGTGGTGCACCAACAAAACACTGCTACGAAGCCGCTGAACCATTTCTCCTTTTGATACTCCAGCTTCATTTTCTTCTGCATCTCTGTCTACTGAGCTCTCTTTGCCGACTGAACTATTTGCGGACTTTGGAAATGTCAACGATTTCCACTACATGTTTGGTACAATAGAAGCCAACGCGTGGACGAGATGCTCTTGCCACCCGGTGACCGATGCTCCTAAAGCCCTCCTTCGGGTTTTTTTGTTTGTAAACGATTCTAAAATGCAAGTATATGTGTTTTTACAGGACACTGCCCCGAGACAGTAGACGGACATGCTCAATTTATGAAAGGCGTCAAACCTGTGGTAGGCTGGAACGGTCAATTTGGATACAGGCGGAACACACCGTGGCTGCGATGGACCCCTGGGCCGTCGCCCTTCGGAACAGCTAGTCGCTCGCCAACACATTAGAAGGCGCGGATGTATTTTGGCGCATCACTAGAAATTTTGTTCTTTGGGGTTGATAAACTGGCCGAGTATTATCGGTTTAGTTGCAGAAATTCAAAAATCTAACAATCCGCTCACCAATGGTTGTCATAATGACAGGATAATCAGTTTGTGACTCAGTGAAACAATCTGCAACTGATCTGTTAATACAAGTTTCATCAGTTTGTTGCCATAATGCCATTATAAATTTGAACATTTTGCTCATTTTATGCATGTGCATAGCCACTGTTCAGTATAAAATCGATGTTTTATATGACACAGCAATCTTTTACTTGATCTTAGTTGTTTGGGAAGGTGTTTTTTTGTAGCTGCCGTCGTTTGTGAATCTTAGCTACTTTTTAGCTACTTTTCATGTCTGACTATTCTGTGAGGTTTCTTTGCACTGTTTTGTGTATAATGTATGTCTTCCGTTGTTTCTTACGTTTATTGTGATTTTTCCAACCAAGCTCGTTCGCCCTTTTCCGTGTCGCGTCATCTTGTACAGTACGTATTAGGTACATTAACGTCGTACGGAAAATCACGAATTGTATCGAATGAGCGTGCTGCCGTCACCGAATACTTTTGTTTTGTTTTCCACAGATTTTAAATAAAGTCTTTCAAACAACATGGTTATTTTACGTACTCAGCAGGGTGGGGAGTTGGCTACAGTCCCCACAAGACATCACTCTGACCACACCAAGTCAAAAGATCAAATGTACGAGAAGGCTTGCTAGGCTTAGCCGACTTTCGTCTACTACGTCAATGCTAGAATCCCCAGAGGCGAGCAACACCCGTACTCTTGCTGTTGGCGATGTTCAAAATACTGCTGCCGCCTATTGGCCGCTCTTTTCTTGCTACTTTGTCACGCATAGCGTAGCGCGATGAGGCCAATTCTAACCTCGTTCCCGGGCCTCACACGCTAACGACACGGATACCTAATCAATTTAGAGGGTCTGTACAGGAGACTAGGCTAATTCACGGTCACTTGACTTCCCACGTTTTTTTGCCCAAAACATAACCATTAACTCCGCCCGAGGAAGCCGCTTCAAATTACCACGAACTTGAGACAAATCAGAACGAAATTCGGTTATAAAGTGAACTTCCAAAACCAGACCAAAAAATTCCAGTGCAACTACAGCACCCCTTTTAGTAGATGCCTAGAACACTTACGAATTTAGATCATCTGGAAGGAACGGCCGTCTCAACCCTCCGCCGAGGGTTCGAACTTGGGAGTTCAGCCAATCCCGATGAACTTAACTGTTCAAGACTTGAAGGCCAATGACAATACCCAATCTTCTATGCTACGGTACCCCATGGAAGTGGGACAAGTAGGCCTACACCATTTTGCCTCTCACATTACAAAGATCATTCCCCACAGTTACACCCCAAACAGGACACTTCGCCTATACACTGGTGTTAATTTGCCAATGTAATTTAGAACCATTGAACAGCAAGTGAAATTCTACTTTGTCAAATTTCATCACAAAAATAAAAAAAACCATAGCTTGAGCAGTAATGTCATAACATTTGGTGAAGTTTCCGTTATTTGCAGCCAAGTAACCATTGAATTTTGGCAACCATTTTTGTGCACAATTAGTGGATGATTACCAGTCACGTTTAACTAGGAAGTAGGAACTTGTTCTATTGAAGAAAACATTTTTTGACTTAAGTTCCACCACAAAACAATGCTTTTCAAAGATGGCAAGGGCTTTAGAATGCAAGACACCTTTAAGTTTAACAACTTTATTACAAGAAGGTATTTACACTCTCGGAACGAGCAGTCGTAGATCAGAATCTCATAACGTTAAGAACACTTGGTAAACCCAGATAACTTCTGGTAACTCAATCAACACACAGGCATTAAATTGAACTCCTTGCAGCGTTCAAACATTGATCACTTCAGTCTATGAACAGTCTTGAGACAGTTCCATGTTCTTCTTTACAAAGAAAATGTTTGCTTTCGCACCATTGTGCTATATTCATCATCATCATCATCATCATCATCACCACCATCTGGTGTTTTGTACACACTGTCCTCAGCCATGACTATGCATAGATTTCCGTCCCAGTTCCGTCTGATGTTACATTGAGTTTCCTCCCCTTACGACAGCTAAGAAGTCGAGAGCTCTACTTAGACCTGCAATGGGAGACAACTATCAACAAACTGACAAAAAGCTTGGAAATTTCTATCACGAGTTTGATGGGCCTGTGACATGCGTGAATAACTGAATTAGCTATGTCAAGTTTGTACTTGAAGGAGGCTGACTAGATTTGTCACAAGTGAGGTGAATGGACTCCAATCAACAAGTACTCTGAAATGTGAAGAGGAACTCAAGCCCCTCAGTGTTCAAAACTCAGAAAAATTAAACTCAAGAGCAATTACTTAATTCACTTACACATTGCAACACTGACATGACCACGCAGACAAGCTAGCATCATTAAGCATGGGGGTTCCTACATTAAACTTGTGTCAAGCATGAATAAATTGGGACGCACGACTTAAAATCCCACGAGTCCTAACTTTCTACATTGCTTTTCAACCAGGCTACAGTTGAGCCATATTTGGAGCAAGAAATACAGACCCCTTGTCACAGCAAGTCAAAACAGGGTGTGAAATAGCCATTAAGTTTATGTGTAGCACCCCTGTGTATAATGTCAACAGGACCAAGATGGAGAATACCACTGATTTAAGGTGCACAACACTGATTGCCTAATGAAAGAAATTGGTTCACAAAACACCAGTGCTCTCTCTGTAAGGACACAATCGCGAATCAAGGAAAAAAACACCTTATTCGGATTTATTACTGTTGGGTAAGACAGATTGATCTTGTGATTTTATAAGAAATGACAGACACCCGATCATGGCTTCGAGACATTCGAAAGTATAACTGAAAACATGCCCAGCGACTGTGTCAGCTAAATATCCCAAAATACTCTTCTACAATGACTTTTAGCTCAATTAGCAAAGTGTGGAACTGTGACTAGACGAGTGGAGTCACATTCACCCAAACTACATCATACACCTGACTGGTGCCCAATGCCATTAACTACTGCTACATGCAACAGACTAAATCCTTTTTTACCTTTACCTGGTCCCATGGGACAAATCATCATAGCAAAATCTCTACTCAATAGAAAATCAGTGGAGAACACTATCAATACACCCCTGCCAATCAAAGAATGAACGTCCACTATTCATTGGACAGAACTGTCTCTAAAAATTGTGACCCATCAAAAGAAACTCAATGTGGACCTAGAACATTAAGTTGACTGTAGGAACACGTACCTCGCCCTCATCTTCCTCCTCTTGCGTTTCAATCTGCGCATACGCTTCTTTCTCCACTAAAAAGAAATAGAAACAATGTCATACAATCTCTAACACATCTTTCCGACAGTACAAAAAACAAAATAGAAGTGCCTTTAATAAAGCAGTGTTTGCTATAGGCAACATAATCATGCCGCCACCGTACACCACCAATTTCTAACTTCCAAGCCGTCAGTTTCAGAAAATACACGGGTCATTGAGTAACAGTCATCACTGGTTTTAATTAATTTAAGCACGGAATTGAATGTTTTAATGTGACTACATGGCTCGAAATTTAATAAAACTGCCTCCATTTTTGGACTTGATGCACTGATGCCATGAAGACAAATTTTGGAATGAGAGAAAAGACTCGTTCTTGGGGCTCAATTCACCCTCGAAAAATATTGAAACATCACAGAAAATGTGCCTACTCAGATCCAAAAATCTCTGCGATATGAAAACATTGAGGTTAGAATCACTTCAGCTCACGCAGAATGTCGGCGCTTACAAGTTTTCTTAACAGAAAAAAGCCAATTTCCCCCTCGGGCTCGGGTGAGCGAGGGTCCTGATAATTAAACTACAGTACATTTTTACACAACCTCTGGTAGCTGGAAATAACTTTCCAATGTCAAAGGATGGTTACCAATCCTACGTCCCTAAGCAAAAACTAGGATCCAGTGATCTGTCTTCCAAATTTTATGGATTCATTTCAGTTTAGGTTCACGAATCGCATGCATCGACCAAAAGCGAACACATTACTAAAAATTGCCAGCGTCTATAACAAATGCTAAACTTCACAGCGAAATACACAATCTGTTGGTTGACTACTTTTCGCAAACAACTTAAAAGTAAAACAGAATTGTGCAGTTCGATACTCGCTCAACCATGCAAATGAAGGCCAGCACTTCGTATCAAAAATAAACTACTAAAATGAGCTTACCTTAGCTCGCATCTTGTCTTAAGTAAACCTGAAATAAAAAACAAAATAGTTCAACAATAACTAAATACTGAGGTACCTAAATGTGAAAGATTTCAACGGATTCAATTATAGGAATAACTTGCCTCGACACTCACCTAACAAGATGGCTGATAAAAGAGAACGTCTAGAACCGGAATTCGATAAAATAACAGCTATACGAATTTTTGTTAAAGCTCAAATATAATATTTATGCAATTATACAAATTATATTATACACCATAGTGAAACCTGAAAAACGACCAGTTATATAGTATTAGATAATTTTTAAAACGAAAATAACTTAATCGTTTAGTACATTTTCCGTAATGGCGGACACCGGTCAGCAGGCATCGAAAAGTGAAGGCGTAATTGCCGATAAACAAACACTACTGGCTGTTTTACAGTTTTTAAAAAAGAATAATCTGAAGGTGGGTTGTGGCTGTGATCAAATGTCTAGAGAACTGTAAATTGAGTGTGAACTGACGGTAGAAGCATGCGCCTCACAACACAAACTGTCAAACAGTGGCAGTGTCATGGCACCGTCTCAACTTGCCAGCCAGCTAGCAGCTAGCTGTATGAAAACTGTCGTCAACATACAGCTAGGTACCACTGTGTGTTAATCTTCCATAGACCCCGAAATTGCATACAGCCAAGGTAGTTCTGCTCATCACTTCACCGTGAAATTTGTATCAACATGTAAAGCTTAAGACCGGACAGGGTGCAAGCAAAATCTGGGAATCAACCGACACGTCACCTTGCCCGTTACATCTGTATGTTGCAGCCATTTAAGTGAAAAACAATCTAATAAATGTCATTTTCTTCCATAATCCTCAGCCTTTTCTAACAAGGAAAAGTTATTATGTTGTTTCGAAAACAGTACGCTCGTAACACGCGCACACACCATTTCCTAAATTTTTGCTACATCTCTCAGACTCAGGAGATGATGATAGCTTGGCATCAGCAAAGTTTCTCCTGAAATTCGGTTTCCTGGTATCAAAATTCTTAAAACTTATAATGAAGTGAAATCAGTTCTGATAATTTATTGTGACGTGTACGCAACCTCGTGAAAGAACAGTTGATTGAANTCTTTTTGCACATATTTGACATTTTAATGTTTAACAACGCGGCAAATGCACGGCTGGTTCCCGGCAGCACGTACGCGAAGGGCGGGAACTTCAGCTTTCAAAGTTCGCCGGTAGGTCCGCAACTTCTGACCTTCGGCCTGGTTAAAAAAATGAAAAAGTTGAGTTCACGATTTTGGGAACTGAAATAGGGACTGCTCGAAGAAAAAGTTTCATAACGGGAGTATTTGTTCGAGTTGGAAGGGATTAAACACATCGACAACCTCCTAAGGTGTTCCTCTATGCGCAAAAGGTATTTGTAACAACGTGACTTTGATGGTTTAGTCGGTGCGAGGCATAATTCGCCGAAAAGCTTCCGGCGTACAGAGCGCCTATAGCCTCTACATCGCCTCTGCTTCGGGCCAACAGAGGCGATGGTCATTGCCTACTTGCCAGCTAGCTGTATGAAAACTGTCGTCAACATACAGCTAGGTACCACTGTGTGTTAATCTTCCATAGACCCCGAAATTGCATACAGCCAAGGTAGTTCTGCTCATCACTTCACCGTGAAATTTGTATCAACATGTAAAGCTAAAGACCGGACAGGGTGCAAGCAAAATCTGGGAATCAACCGACACGTCACCTTGCCCGTTACATCTGTATGTTGCAGCCATATAAGTGAAAAACAATCTAATAAATGTCATTTTCTTCCATAATCCTCAGCCTTTTCTAACAAGGAAAAGTTATTATGTTGTTTCGAAAACAGTACGCTGGTAACACGCGCACACACCATTTCCTAAATTTTTGCTACATCTCTCAGACTCAGGAGATGATGATAGCTTGGCATCAGCAAAGTTTCTCCTGAAATTCGGTTTCCTGGTATTAAAATTCTTAAAACTTATAATGAAGTGAAATCAGTTCTGATAATTTATTGTGACGTGTACGCAACCTCGTGAAAGAACAGTTGATTGAAGATTCGGCGAAAAAAGAAACTGACCAATAGGTCACGCAATATTTCATGGCACCGAAAGCCGATACTGAAGATCGCTTCACAAGTTTAGTAGCAGAATAACGGTAGAACCCTAATTTTTCCAGCACCATTAAATAATAGTTAGTTTAATCAAGGAAGAGTATATTTTTTAATGACACTTATTTTGTGTCAGATTTTGTCTGGTCAGTTTTTTACCTGCATCGGCGCAAAGTTGTGTATTTAGTATACAGCTTTTCCCCAAGGCTAGCTCTCAACTAGACAATGACCATCGTCTGAGCTGGTGCAGCTAGCACACCCAGCAGGTGGGAGGACGTATGTTTCCCCTAGCATATGCAGTGTGAAAAAATTGACACCTTGCATGCACGATGGTTCTACTACTGCCATGGGACTGCAACCTCTGCAATATGTGACAGCTTGCACGCGTGCAAACGTCGGTGTGCTGGAGTAGAATCCAGCTATAACATGGTCGGCTCATCGCAGGACGGCGCAATACTGTTATTCCGTCATATTGTAAATTTATTCATCAAAGACTAATCTGAGGGTAACAGAACCAGTTTGTTCTAATCTGCTGTACTTAATAGACATTTTTTATCACCATGTGATAACACATGAATATCTTATCACCATTTCCGAATTTGCTTCACCAATGGCAATGAAAAACGTAACTTTTGGAGCACTGGATATTCAAAAACCCATGGGGGGGTAAGAAAACAATTATCATTTCAGCCAAGACATATAAACCCTTTGTTCAGCTGTGATTACTTGTAACACAGGGCGAGGGGGATGGTTGTATGTCTAAGAGCTGAGTTCACAAAGAATTTCTTTTACAGACTGTGCATGTAATTTTGAAAGGCCTACAGTATTATGTGTGAACGAAATGGATGATTTACAACCATCTGTAATTAGTGACCCCCTTTGAGGTCAACAATTCAAGATTGGATGAGTGTGTTTATGCTTTTAAACCCCAAAGTGCTCCACTTTCCGTTAAGAATTCAACATTACATTAGGGATGAAATACTGTTGCCATTGAAGTAGTTGATAGGGCTTGCGTGTATGAATTTTTTTATTTTCTCTTGTAAATCACCCTGATTGGTTATACAGGATACAGAGGAATTATTGAAGAAAGAAGCCAAGCTTTCTGATGATGATGTCACCAGTAAACCATCTTCCCAACAGACTACAGATGTCGCTCAAGCTTTAGCGGAATATAAGAGGTAGAGGGTGCTCTCAAATATTTTAAAAATTGAATGTTGATTTGACCTTTTGCATGTCAATTTTTTTGTAAATGCTTTTGTAGACCTCACTGTGGCTATTATATTACATGGTCTTGACTTTTCTCAGCACAAAAAACAGGTTATTTATTGTTGCACTACACGTGATTCCAATTTTCATGCTGCTGTTTCACTATCAGCAGCATTGTACTGCTTAAGGTTACATGCAGCTGGCAATAAATGTTACGTTTCAAAATTTGTTGTAGTTTTGGCATGCAAAACCTGTCTAAATATCCATTTTTCCTACAACTGATTTCAATTCTGGCTAAATCTCAATGGAATCTCAACAGGTAATGGTTGTGGCACTTTGTTGAAATCAGTACAACTTGCCTTAGTTGCCATTCCGTTGTGAATCAATTTGCAGCTTGACCCGATGATGGGACATTGGAGTATGCCTAATGAATATTATGCTATTTTGATTACAAACCGAATTAGGGGCTTCAGGGAGCATACGCTGGACATACTATTATCACTGGCACTGTTTCTGTCCATGAAAAGGGCAAAAAATGAAATTTAACGTCTTAATTGTTGAGGCAACCCTTATCCTAACGCTGCCAGAGTTGTACATGTGCCAACTCCAGATGGTCCACCAAGACAATAACATGTTAGAGTTTGACAAAAATGCTGCTTTATTTCAAGAAGATTTTGACTAAATTTATTCAGACAAGAAATTCTTCAAGGTGTGGCTCATCTGGTTAGTTTATTTTGAAAACATCTGCAGCTCATTGCAGTCAAATTTAATTTAGGGCTGTTCCAGTAAAATCTGTATGGGAGGGGGGGAAGGCACCTTTTTTCGCACTCACCACCCATTCTTTTCATTTATTTCTTCAGCCTACCACCCGTAATTTTTTATAAGTTTGAAATGCAACCACCCGTAATTTTTGTTGTTGTTGTGGTTGACTGCACAGGCGTAATTTTTTTGTTCTTGTGGTTGACTGCACAGGCGCTTGAGTTTATCTGTTCCTCCATCACTACTAACGTCATTCATTACTAAGAAAACATATGTTTCTTATATATGGTTATTAAGCATCGAGAAATTCGAGCACCTGTGGTTGACTGGTGTTATAGGCATGCCGATGAGGAGATCGGAGGGAGTGAAAAAGTCGGAGCTTTTTGGAAGTTGCGTTTTTGTTTCAGTTTTTGATTCTGTGCGGATTGTTTATAAAATTTACTGAAATTACCCACCATCAAACATTTATGGCCCAATGAAACAACAACGACCTGTAAATTTTTATTTTTTTGAAGTACGACCACCAGCCTTTTTGAATATNCCAAGACATATAAACCCTTTGTTCAGCTGTGATTACTTGTAACACAGGGCGAGGGGGATGGTTGTATGTCTAAGAGCTGAGTTCACAAAGAATTTCTTTTACAGACTGTGCATGTAATTTTGAAAGGCCTACAGTATTATGTGTGAACGAAATGGATGATTTACAACCATCTGTAATTAGTGACCCCCTTTGAGGTCAACAATTCAAGATTGGATGAGTGTGTTTATGCTTTTAAACCCCAAAGTGCTCCACTTTCCGTTAAGAATTCAACATTACATTAGGGATGAAATACTGTTGCCATTGAAGTAGTTGATAGGGCTTGCGTGTATGAATTTTTTTATTTTCTCTTGTAAATCACCCTGATTGGTTATACAGGATACAGAGGAATTATTGAAGAAAGAAGCCAAGCTTTCTGATGATGATGTCACCAGTAAACCATCTTCCCAACAGACTACAGATGTCGCTCAAGCTTTAGCGGAATATAAGAGGTAGAGGGTGCTCTCAAATATTTTAAAAATTGAATGTTGATTTGACCTTTTGCATGTCAATTTTTTTGTAAATGCTTTCGTAGACCTCACTGTGGCTATTATATTACATGGTCTTGACTTTTCTCAGCACAAAAAACAGGTTATTTGTTGTTGCACTACACGTGATTCCAATTTTCATGCTGCTGTTTCACTATCAGCAGCATTGTACTGCTTAAGGTTACATGCAGCTGGCAATAAATGTTACGTTTCAAAATTTGTTGTAGTTTTGGCATGCAAAACCTGTTTAAATATCCATTTTTCCTACAACTGATTTCAATTCTGGCTAAATCTCAACGGAATCTCAACAGGTACGTAATGGTTGTGGCACTTTGTTGAAATCAGTACAACTTGCCTTAGTTGCCATTCCGTTGTGAATCAATTTGCAGCTTGACCCGATGATGGGACATTGGAGTATGCCTAATGAATATTATGCTATTTTGATTACGAACCGAATTAGGGGCTTCAGGGAGCATACGCTGGACATACTATTATCACTGGCACTGTTTCTGTCCATGAAAAAGGCAAAAAATGAAATTTAACGTCTTAATTGCTGTCAGTGAATTTAGCTTCATAATATATGCAACCAGTGATCTCAACTTAGTCCCTAATATACTTAAAGAAAACTGAAAAAGTGCCAAATAAAAACATACCTTATAAAATTGATACTTTGTTTGCCTTTAACTGCTGCTTAAGATGATTTTGGTAGATTTAAAACCTTTCCCAGAAACTTACTAATCGACAAATGTTTTTTTAATCTTTTGACAGTGAGGGCGACCCTTCTTTGTACGAGGACCTCTATGTGAATCTTAGGAAATTTGTTGAAGATTCTCTTGACATTCACAAGGTAAGTAGATGGATCCTTCTTAAACCCCCATCAACTCACCTTTAATGATATTCAATGTCATTACATTCTGAGATATTGATCACTTGCTGATATGTAAGTGGATGTCAATTTGTTACTCAAAGTTATTTATAAACTTTGGGTGGATATACAGCTAGTTGTTGTTACGTATATTGAAGATTGAACTTGTCAAGTATTCAGAATGAGTTCCTAGTCCCTGAATATTATCAACAAGTCTTAATTTTTATTTAGCCAAATGTTTACAAAACTAGATTTTAAGCTTAGCCTAGTTAAAATTGTATATTTTTTGAAAGCAAGAAGTCTGTGGAATTTGATTTTTGACTTTTTACCAATCTGCCGTTAATTGGATCATGTGACCATGTTTTTTAAATAAAATTCAACAAAAAATAAAGGTCCATTCATAGCAAAATAATGGTACTGACATGACTAAATTTTGTTTTTTTTTGTTTAAGATGAATACTCAAAAAGATTGTTGAGCAGTTTTCTGACCTATCATTTCGTTTTTTGTTTTATGCGACTTTTGATTTTGTCATGAAAATCATGAAAGGTCCTATTTTGATAGCCACTCGTACAAAAGAGAAATATTTTAAAACAATTCGTCAAGGTGTTTTAGAGAACTGTGTTTAATTTAAGCGTAGTATCTAAAAGTTTCACATGAGTCTGATCTCCTGTTCTGAGATATGATGTTCTGAAGTTAGTTTAATATTAGCATTTTTCTAGGTTCTTACCTAATCTTGAAATGCGTACTCATTCAATGCAGCTATTAATCTGGTCCTTGTCTATATTTCATTTCAACTTTCAGTTTGATATGGCTACACTGTAACTAAATGGTTGTTAGTAAAAACTTATATGACATTGATGGTATTTTAAATGAAACGTTTGAACTTGACAAATTAATTGTCAAATTCAATAATATTTTAATGCAAAGGCACTGGTTTTAACTAGAGAAACTTTTCAAGATAACTGTAGTCAACTTTTTCACGATGCTATGACACTGTATGTTGATGTTTTTCATCAATACACGTATTTTAGATATAAAAATAGTCATTTTGGCACCATATTAGTCTACACTATGCCTAGGCCCTGCAATGTAAAAAATCCTATCTATGGATATGAGCCTGGCATGTTGTGTGTTATATCATTGTGCACTGTTCTCGACATGAGGAAGACAATCGTACACTTTCAGAAAGTAATTGGGGGTTGGTGACATAGGACCAGTGACTCATATAGTCACTTAGCGGAACCAGAAGTTACTTTGTCTTTGCAGCGAATGACATAGGGGAACAGTTTGACTTCATGAAAAGACCCTTTTACAGTGTATGTGATTACGCCGAATGTGTTTTAAACAAAATTATAAAATGCCTCCTCGTCCTCTAGAGGTCACTGGTATCTGGTCCCATGTGACCAGTCACCAAGTTGCTATTTGAAAGTCTCCATTTGAGTGCCTGTGCATCATCAGGGAGGAGGGCCACCATGTTGTGGGCTCTTAGCCTTATTCTGTAGCGCATATTTAACTCATTATTGGTTTATTTAGCCTTTATGAGAAAACGTTATGAAAAGCAAGCTTTACACAAGGACAAGATCAGGGCTGTTCCAGTAAAATCCGTGTGGGAGGGGGGGGGGGACGGCAGTAGAAATAAAAATTCATGGGTGGTGGTCTTCAGAAAAACTCAAATTATGGGTGGTCGTTCCTGTAAGAAGTGATGTATTAAAAATGGGTGGTATTTTTTGACCTGTTAATGTTGACAGGTTGGTTACTTCAGCTGTGAAAACTCAAAAAAAATGCAACTGGCATATATCCTAACTTATCCCAAAACAAAAAGCCCATTTTGCCAGTGAACAGAGTGCAATATGTTCACTAAGCCATTAATCAAGTCATGGGCAACTTGATTTGAGCCAACTGTTTGTCTGCAGTCCTATTGAATTGAAAAGTTCTGCAACACTAAACTGGTGTTAACACATATAAGAAAATTGATGATTTTTAAATAAAAAGTATGAGGAGTAAGATAAACAAGTTCCAATATTCACTTGACATAGAAGTATAAAAGAGTTCGTGGAGACAGTTTGAGATTCATAGATCCTTATAATTGAAAAAATGTTCATTGAAATTATAGACACATGGTGAACAGAGACACCTGGTGGCTGCCAAAAGTATTGC
>NMRA01000176.1:1160-92932 GCA_002633005.1 Phoronis australis | reverse complement strand
TAGTTTTTGACAATATTGGACAAGACAACTAGTTCTTGTCTGTCAATCATCTAAGTTCTTAACAGGTCCTCCTGGAGGCAATTTGTTTGCAAGTGTTGGATTTTATATTTTAACCTATTAAAAATAATTAAAAAATTATGGGTCATGGGTTGGAGAAATAAATGAAAAATATGGGCGGTGGGTACGAAATAAAAGTGCCTTCCCCCCTCCCATACAGATTTTGCTGGAACAGCCCTCAGATTATAAAGACATGTTGATGATAATATAATAAAAACTTATAAAAATAAAAATGATGGAGTATATCTTGCACTGCAGTCCAAGTAACACAGTGTGAAGTAACATTGATAAAAATTAGAAAGATTTTGACTTCAGATGACTCTGTATTGAAACAGCTGAGTGACGACTCAATGTTTCACCACTGTAGTCAATCATGACAATAAAAGTTTGAGCTTGGATGATCACTTTGCTAATGAATCCAAAGGAGATGTGATTTGTGAAACTTTAATAGAGACAAGACGTCTGACTCAAAGGCAGATCAAAAGTGTAAAACGAGCGTTCACAAAGGTATCTTATGTCTTATGCGTAATTAGCATATCGTTAAATGCAAAATACTAATATTTTAGCCAATCTTGTGCAATCACCTTATATGGCAGCCATGAATCACTTAATTGGAATGGAGACTTCTCTTGGTAAATGGAGATGTATCATTTGACTTTGGCTCTGTGGAAAAGAGGGCATGTCAGACGATTGGCGACCATTCACGTGAAAATCTTGTTGATCAGGGATATGGTATGTGAACGCTGTTCTTTGGCAGTGTTGGTTGTAATGACCAAAACATTTCTATTGCAGTGTGAACTCGGCATGATTCTGTACCCAGTGTTCGTTCACATGTACCTGGAATTAGTGTACAATGGGCATGAGAGAGAAGGTGAGATATTTACATTGTATTCTTACATTGTACCCTTAGGTACATTAACATACTGAGCAGCTTACTGCACAGAACTTTACTGATAATTTAAGGTCCACAATGTTCTGTAAATTTGTGAGATACATTTCAAATCTGATGTGTTTAACATGTTTATCATGTTTTAAGCTCACTATAATTTTCAGCTCAGTCATTTTACTCCAAGTTTCGGGATGAGCAAGAGCATTACTATGGCGATGATCTCGACAAGTTGTCAACGGTAACCAAACGAGAACACATGGTCAAGAATCAGTTAATGGAAAATTTCAGGTATGATTAGCACTCAGATAATAATTTTAGTGGGTCTTTGAGACGATATTGTTTAGTTCCGATGAATTTACTGTTCAGCTTGGTGTATATCTGGCTAAAAAAATTAGTTTTGGCCAATAGGCATTTTCAGATTTGGTTTGTGCCCATATCAGTTCTGGAGTTGCACTTCACTAAACTTAAAAACTGATATCAGGTGAATTTTTTTGGTAAAGAAATTGTCATACCATTTTAGTTCTTATGACGGGATTTTTTGTAAAAAATGGCCACCACTAATATAGGTGAATTTTTGTTTGTAAAATCAATACATCTATAGTTCTCAAAACAACCACAGACCAGAACCAGACATTCTTTTGTTGTGCCTACTTGGAAGAAATGCACGGCTATTTGGAATCTTATAAATATGTTCAGCTGACTTCAGAACATTTAGTCACAGATTTATATTTGTTCGTAGAAACATTCAGATATTGCTATTCAGATATTGCTTTTTTATTATGACATTCAATTTAATATGTGATTGGGTCTAAAACGTAAAAATGAAATCCTACTGGGTATGAATATTATTCTTTTCTGGAGTCGTGGTACAGAGGTATTTTCTTTATGAATGTTGCACTTTTTTCACATGAACTGATGTTCTTTTCTCACGCACCACAATGCCTTGCTCAGGAAGTAAACTCTTTAGTCATAAATCGATTCCTGTTGTTGTGCCCAGTTATTGTGTGTACAGATTGGATTCAGTGAGCCAAGCAGATGCGATGCCTAGTCAATTTGTCCTGTTGTTTTTGTCGTGCACTGCATCTTGTAAAATATGATTACAGGACTAGCAAGTTTGTCATCCGCATGTCTCGCGAGTCTTACACACACCTCAAGCGCTACTTGCAGCAAAATAAACATCACCAGCTACTGGCCATTGTGCAAGAAAGACTGTTTATTGATGGTGAGTTGGTTTTGTATTCACCATTTTGATTACAGCAAAAATTCTCCAGTTTAAAACACTGAAAAATTAATTATTTTGCTCTAAGTCAGAGCTTTTACCAAATTTTATAAACAGGCAGTATTGGCCGACCCAAGTTTAAGAATTATGCTGTTTTTGACAATTTTATTTCATCAGACTTTGTATGGCTACAAATGGAAATCGAACTAGGCCATTTAGTCCGACTGATAAAATTGGTCTCATAATATTCCATACTATGTTAGGATTCTGTGATATTGTGTCCTCTTATTGAAACCGTTGTCTGGCTACCAATATCTGTTTTGCTTAAATTTACTAAGACGTCATGTGACCCATTCAAGTGCAGACTTGTAAAACAACAAACATCAAGTTATACAGGCTCTCTACTTTCAGAAAAAAATACACTTTTATCGAGTTAAAATCTATACTGTAGTAGAAACTTTATGACTAAATACACAGTCTAGTCGATAAGGTCCTACATAACAGTAACTGTCATCCTAAGTGTCGCCACATTTCTTGCAATTTACTTTAATGTGTCGCGTGTCTCTAAAAAACATGACAAGTCCAATTTAAACATAATGTTTTGAAGGGAAACGTGATTTTCAAGTTTTGAGTGTGTTAGTGCGCAGGGTCAAGCAAGAGTCACTAACTTTTTTCAATCTACTGTATCCACAGGTTATTTTTATGCGAACAAATTATGTCATAGTTTCTGGAACTTACTGAAAAAAAGTTATAAATCCACGTGCTGTGGAGCCAACTGGCTTCTCAGAAGATTGATGACTGGCTATTTTACAGTAAGTTGCAGAAGTTATGATCAATATATTTTTTGCGTCTGGATGATGATGATTTCTGTCATCAGATTATGGGTTATCTTGTTTTCCCAGTTGCTGCTCAAATAAATGACTTTTATGAAAACATTGAATATTTAATATTTCTTGTATTTGCTGCCTCAATATGAATCTTAAGTTTACATTCAAGTACATTTTAGGGCAATAATCATAGAGAGAACCAGTTTTCTTCACTGAATAATGTGAATCCAACTAGTTCTCAGAATCTGAGACCCCTGTAAGTGACTAAATTCCCTGCTAACCACCGAATATTATGTCAAAACCTTCAATATAGTGTTTCTCTGAAAAGTAATATTTTATAAGAAAATAGATAATGATGTAATTAAATGCAAATGTTTGCCAAGTAAATATTCAAAAATAGCTTAGTGACGGATAGATTTATGATGTAGCAATATGTGGAATAAATGTTTATAAAAGATTTATGATGTAGCAATATGTGGAATAAATGTTTATAAAAGATTTATGATATACCAATATGTGGAATAAATGTTTATAAAAGATTTATGATGTAGCAATATGTGGAATAAATGTTTATAAAAGATTTATGATGTAGCAATATGTGGAATAAATGTTTATAAAAGATTTATGATGTAGCAATATGTGGAATAAATGTTTATAAAGCTTCAAACAATCGTGCTCCTTTATTTTCTGTAAATGAGTTCAAGTGGCAGCATTACTTCCTGGCAACTCGTCAAATGATAGATAGTCATACACCAAAATCCGTCCTTGGTAACGACTTGCCACTAGTAAGTGATCAGATCTGTCCACAGTGATTCCGCTTGGAAAGAATGTATCATCCGAGCATCTAATTAAGTTTCTCTGAAACTGACCAGTGGCTGACAGCATCGTCACTCTGTGGTTGCCGGAGTCAGCAACAAGGATGTTGTCATAGCGGTCGACGCATACGCCACGCGGATTCTTCAACTGTCCTATACCAGATCCTTCGCTACCGTAAGACCACAACAGTTGTCCATTTTCGGTGAACGCCTGTACCATGTGTAGGAGAGAGAACGAGATGATGACATTGTTCTGATTGTCTGTGGCAATGTAAGCACCGCACCATTCTGGCAAGGGTCGCAGCGAAAATGAACGAACGACACTTCCTTCTTGCTCGTATATGTGGCATTTCCCCTGCTCAACGGTTACGATCTGATTACGAGAGTTGACGGCTAAGCCATGAGAATCCAGAAATTTCCCAAACTTGTTTACAAAAGTCTGCGCCTTCGAAAACACCTTAACTGAGTCGTCACTTTGCAAAATCGCAACTTTCCCATCAGTAGTACAGGCAACGTGGTAAGGGTTTCTCACTCTGTTTCGTCCAGATGTGGCGAAGTTTTTCTCACTACGTTCGTCGACATTGTACTTTCTCACGCGTTCACCTTCGATGTCCACTATGTAGATGTCGCCGTCTGTGTCAAGACTTATGTCCCATATGTCACTGTCACCCGAGCAGACTCGTATCGTTTCTTTTAATTCGGCTTGGGTCACTCGCGGCTTCAAAGGCACGTACCAAGTTGACTGCGCACCCTGCACGGTATGAGAACTGCAACTGCTTGAGGCAATAGTAGTTGAAGGTGTCCGACCGCAGTTGTTGATAGCACCTGGACTCAGCTGACTAGATTGCACTGCTGTGGTGGTTATATTTTCTGGCTGAGTATTACCGGCTCCATTGTCTGACAGTCCCATAACCTCATTGGTGTTCCGGTAGGTGGTCGAGGTTGTTTCAATATGCGTGTTCTTAACACCTGAACTCGAGTGAGAAGATTGCACAGAACCGATGGTTATAGTTTCTGACTGAGAACTAGCGACTTCATTGGTTTTTTGGGAGCCTTTTGCTGAATCTGTGATTGTTGCATTTTTTTTGATGCTACCCAAGAACGATGTCGTCAGATGACTCCGCGTTGCACGTAGTCTCTGATGTGCTTTTTGACAGATGTCACACAAGGAATGACCACACACGGAGCAGTAGACGATAGGAGTGTTGCGTTCGCCAAGATCGAAACAGTTGTCACACAAGTGCTCCGTGTCATCAGCCTGAGATGTGTAACTGCCGACACAGTCAGCAAGACCCACGATGTAGTGATTCATTGGAAATCCTGATGCCCCTTGCCTGGGAATGTTGGCGTGTTCACGGCATGTAGGACATGGAAGAGTGTCCCAAAACTCATTGGCAACAATGTAGGATTCGAGACAGTTTTCACAAAATGAGTGTTGACACGGTAGTACTCTCGGCTTGTCGTATTTTTCTGTGCATATCACACAGCACAGGAAGTTGCCAGCAATGCTGGATACCAGTTCAGTCCCCGACATGTCTGAAAAATTCATTACTCCGCAATATTATCATTATAATCCATTTGCATTCACATTCTGATCACAGGAGCTTATTCTCCTGGGGTCACTCATATTGACAAGGTTCCCGTAGGCATGTATCGAAAACTGACCTATCGCAAGCTCTGCCCCTTGTGCAATGTCGACATACAAACAATAAGTTTTACCTAGTAACGTTTGTTTGTCGGGTAAAATGGCGACTTGGAAACGATGGTGTGTCAAGAATGCTGCGTTCTGATTTGTCATTTAAGCCGTCACTCAAAATCGTGGCGATAGATCAATTGCTGAATGACCCTCTATTGCAGGTGCCAGGTCTACTAATTCCCACCCCCTTTTGTAGGTTAGTTAGATTTTTCAGCTGAGGCCAATGCAATGGGCTTTTTGCAGGGGAAGAAATGGAAATTTAGGGGCCTATTGAACCCTGCGTGGGGCCCACAAAACTTGCTGAGAAAGTACCGCCTACCTGTAATTTTTGATACACTCCTGCGGGCACCTTGTCAATATGAGTGAGCCCCGCGCTTATTCCTTAATTGCTTTACTGTTCAGTATAGATTGCGCAAAAATCTCACCAATTTCAGGACACATGGCTGACAAGGGAAATTTCATCATTTTTTAAGAAAGATATGTCGCATGTGGAACTTGCATGCTAATTCCTTATCTCTGTGATTGCTTGGTCAAATTAGTTAAAAACACAACACATAGCAACAATGTAAATATGGAGTAGGTTAAAACTTGCCAAATGCTTTAAGAACAAGTTTGGTGTCGAAAATGATCCGTTGTAAATCACGCAACCGTGTCCAGCAAGTATCATGACGTGGTGTTGGGGAATAAGATCGCATGATGCGGGTTATGTGAGCCCCCAAGCTACGTCATTAGTGCAAAGGTCACCTATTTGCTGAATTTTTTGTTTTCACATTTACAAGTTTTCAATGAATACAACAGAACTGTGCTTTGTTTAGCGTAGATGATGTTCAGATAGCATTGTTATTTAGTTCCAGCTATACATTAGCATAGTTAGCAGTGGCAGATTTAGAGGGGGACCAAGGGGGCCACGGCCCCCCCTAAAACTCTCTCAGATTCCATTTGGCAATTCGGGGGTGCGAATGTCTGACGGCCAAATCCTGGCTAATGTTCTGCCCTGCCCCCCCCTAACTAAAAATCCTGGAACCCCCTTGTTATCATGCAAATACATCTTTAAAAATGGGAATTACTTTTGTCAGACATTAAATAGATTTTTAGCATAGCATAGAGGAATGGAAGTGAAATTCTAGTTTGCTCTACATGAAGTGAATGGATTTTGAAGTCGCTTTCCCACTAAATTTTCATCAATTGCTAACAAATAAATGGAGAAGTTGGCACTTGTTTTGTTTTTCAATGACATCTTGCAATGCTGTTAATAAATAAAAGTCTAGAAACTTTCTAAAAATACTGTATGATTGTAGATGTGGTGCAGTGCGTTAAAATTGTTAAGTATTAATTTGGTCATTCTATTTTCATGGAGAAAAGTGAAAAAATTTAAATTACACTTGTCCACTATAGCCAGCGAGACTTTTATTGTTACAAGTCTAGTGTATGGCTGAGGTGTGTCATAGAAGTAGCTTAGGTGAAAGCCTGATACCCTAGCACACTGTGAAACTGCTTTGTGCAGATTCTACCAGTGTATACGCCGTTAATGCCTTTAAATCCTCATCACTGGAACCAGTATTTGGCTTTGGATATCATTTGACATTTTGACAGGTTTCAGCCTTAATGAAAAACAGTAAACCATAATCAACTTGAGACATGAACTTGTTTAAGTTTACTTTTTATGTCAACTAGATGGACATAGATGCATACGGCAGTTATATTTCATCACTTTTTCATTGTGAATCTGAGCAACCGCCACCAAACCTGATCAGTACAATGGATTGAGATCATAGTAATTGGTGGGTGTTTACTCAGAACTCGAACTGAAAAACATTTGGGGATGTTTGGGTTAGTACATCCTCAGTAAAAATTTTGTCATTCATGGTGATTTTAGTATCTGTTTCTTGCAATGTTACATATGTAGCAGCATTTTCTGGTCCTAAAGCTACAATTTGCAAGTTATTGACAAAAACTTACCACCACTTGTATACCATCTCAAAGTTTCTCAAACTACTTCCTGAATAAAAAGCTGGTTGTCTGACCTATTACCAGATGGCGCTGTGTGATGTGTAATAGCGCCACCTATTGCATTGCTCCAAACACCAAAACACCAAGCTAACAACCTGTTCTGGTAAGGGCTGTTCCAGCAAAATCTGTATGGGAGGGGGGAAGGCACTTTTATTTCGTACCCACCGCCCATATTTTTCATTTATTTCTCCAACCCATGACCCATAATTTTTTGATTATTTTTAATAGGTTAAAATATAAAATCCAACACTTGCAAACAAATTGCCTCCAGGAGGACCTGTTAAGAACTTAGATGACTGACAGACAAGAACTAGTTGTCTTGTCCAATATTGTCAAAAACTAAAGTAGCCTGTGAGCAATACTTTTGGCAACCACCAGGTGTCTCTGTTCACCCTGTGTATAATTTCAATGATCATTTTCTTATTTATAAGGATCTATGAATCTCAAACTGTCTCCACGAACTCTTCTATACTTCTATGTCAAGTGAATATTGGAACTTTTTTATCTTACTCCTCATACTTTTTATTTAAAAATCATCAATTTTCTTATATGTGTTAACACCAGTTTAGTGTTGCATAACTTTTCAATTCAATAGGACTGCAGACAAACAGTTGGCTCAAAT
Organism: Phoronis australis; assembly: GCA_002633005.1. Classification (NCBI taxonomy): domain Eukaryota; kingdom Metazoa; phylum Phoronida; family Phoronidae; genus Phoronis; species Phoronis australis. Next base: position 84,797 of record NMRA01000176.1, on the reverse strand, counting down.
CAAGTTGCCCATGACTTGATTAATGGNGGTGATGGGTTGCCATTTCAGAAGGCACAGATTCGTTTCCCCTCAGGGTAACAAGGGCTCAGGATTGATACCTCATGTTTTGCACTTCATTAGTTCTTGAAGTATTTCTCTACAATTGTTTGTACTGTATTATAGACTCCTATCGATGTTACATCTACATTTATAAGCATTTCTAATTATTTGTCGTTTTTTGTTTTCAGCCAACAAATCCAAAGTTTTTCATGGCCTGCTCAAGGAACCAGATATTCACATCCCATTGGATGATGATGATGAGGCTGGGGATGAACAGACAGACAAACCAAAGGTAACGCGCCCATGCCTGGTCTTTGGGTTTAGGTTGTATGTAGAACCCTAGAAAAAGACTACTAACTTTGGCTTACTTTGCAACATCATATCTCAGAAATGACTTATCGGACTCAAACTTTCAAATGCTATCTTACTTTATGCGTTGTTCTCCTATATGCTGGTGGGAATTGTTTTTAAACTTTTTCCATTTTTGCCTATGGGTTTTCAAAAATGACTTTTATGAAAATTTTAAAAATTAAAGCAAAGTTGTATGTAATAAAAATGAAATTTCTTTTGTAACATCATTTTTGAGATTTCATTTTGAACATTTATATCAAAGGAAATTTGATCATGTTATATGATTGTTCTGTTGTGATTGCACCTTTCTTTTTCGTTCAAAATTTTATTATTAAAAAGACATGGTCACATGAGTTATGACCCAATCAGTGACAGACTGGTGTAAAATCATAAGTCAAATTTTACAAGCTTTTTGCTTTCAGAAGATATATACTACTTTTCTTGAATTAAAAAATTCCAGAGCTTTGTAGATGTTTGTCTGAATGAACAGACGTGTTTTGTAGTTCCTACATAACTTTGAGAAGCAGTAGTTGCTACCTCTTTTTCTGTATTCTGCTGTGTCAGTGATGGTTGCTTTTTTGCCATATGTTTCTTTCATTGTAATGACTTGACTTTCGTGTTTGCAGAAAAAGAAAGCCAAGAGAGACCCCAATTTATTCAAGAAATCCAAGAATGACCCAAATGCACCACAGAATAACAGAATACCTCTTCCCGAACTGTAAGTTGTATTTTTGCTTTGTTACAGCTGTAGCACAAGACAAAAGGAATCCCGTTTTCCTTCATGAAAGCTAATTCTGTTATCAGCAAAACTGACTGGTAATAAATATCGGGACGACAAAATTCTTACTCCAGAATATCATAGCCATGCTAATAACTTTCCTGTTAATTCCCTTCATATTCGGTCAACAGGGGAGACTACTCTGACCATGATCTTCCCAGCTGTCATGGATATTACTGTTCCCATTGTGTTGTCTACCTGTCGTCTGTGTAGTGGATAGTAGCTGCAGCACACGCTTGTAGAGATCAGACAAAATTCTGCTCTACTCTTTAGTGAGCTTGATTCAAAGTAAAAATGTTGGGTACAGTACTACCCAAAAGTAATCCGACATAATATCGTTTCCCATCATGGCGGCTAATTCTGTCAACAGCAAAAATGACTGGTACTAACTGTCAGGGGCAAAATTTTAATTTCAGAATGGCTTAGTCACCTTATGAAATTTCCCGTTCCCTCCTCTTCATTCTCGGTCATGAGGGAGGAATACTCTGATGATGAATTCGGCTTCTGCCCTGCTATAATGACAGAGCAGTTTTGTTTTTTGTCTGTCTGAATACTTTTGGTGGGTACTGTATAATTTTAATGCTGTGGGTATTGCTCAGCTCCATTGCAAATCAAAAAGGAAAACTAGATATTCCTTTCTGAGTAACTACGGTCAACCACACCAGTGGATGACGCAAGCCTAGTCTATCAGTGTTGATCTTCAATATTAGCGGAATGATTTATTTGCTCCAATGGGAGTCCTGTCATCATATTTGATAATTTGTACAACATATTGTTTCGTGTTTCTTGGTTTTAACAGTCTTACAGTGACAAATATATCCTAAGCTTTACACACAGTTTGATTGAAGAGTTAAACATCAAGTGTGTCAAAATCATTTCTCTTATTGCTTACCCAGAATGATGACTTATGGGAAATTCTTTCCACTCTCCTTTGCAAATACTTTGGGACCATAAAGTGTCAGTTAATAATTAGTATAAATTAAGGTCAGCAGATTGAACGTGAAGTTGGCTTTATATTACTTTGTCCTTTCCTTGTTTATAAATCAGATCAATTCCATGTTACGAGCCTTAGCCACTCAAAAATGGCAAGGCTTCATCACACTATCCCTTTTGTAAGTTGCCACTAAACCATGATGCGTCTCTTTTTAGGAAAGATTCCGATAAAGTTGACAAGATTTTGTCTTTCAAGGAAGCATTAAAAAGAGTGAAACTAGGTTCTAATAAGCAACCACACGTTTGTTTCTACACATTTCTTAATGCTTATGAAGGGTAAGTTATTTTAAGCAGTTGGAATTCCGTAACACCAAGTTGCTAAGGATTTTCCCTATGGAAATTGGTTTAATTTAGAAATTATTTGTATCACAATAGATATACTGCTTTCAAATTTCTGAAAACCACTCTTCGTACTGCCTTGCCACTTTGGGCGTAAACCCTTTAAGGTTTATGCAGGATCCTAGGAAAATATGCAAAGTTGGCTAACTTGGAACATCTTATCTCACAAACGACTATTCAGATTTAAACCAAACTTTTCATAGAATACACAAAATAAGAAGATAATTTCGAAAACTAACTACATAAAGAGTTATCAGGTGCAAACTTGTTCTAGAAACTCGGCCTCCTCAAGCACACAGCCATGGATAAAAAATTAAAAATAATTTGGAATTTGAGTTCAATAATTAGACACTCAGCCCTATTTTTTTATGTACAGTGAAAACTAAATAATTATTAAACTAACTATGCATTTTAGTGTACGGTATGCCTCCTGCCATTAGAGCACTGAAAATCCTAGCAGTGCATTGGGATTTCAAAGTATTCTGTCAGCCTCTCACAATTGCTCGGCGCTGCAACCAAACTCATCAGTTGCAGGAGTTTTTTAAAGTGAGTCCTGCTGCATGATGCTAACGTTCTATGAACTCTTGTGTCTCTCAGTGTGTCCAGCATCGACATCAGTGATGACTCCACACTCATGGCAGCTGGCTTCCAGGATGCTTTCATACGTGTATGGAGCCTCACTTCCACTAAGTTACGTGCTGTAAAACATCCGTCAGAGTTGAACGTAATTGACCAAGAGGCTGGTGAGTCCTTCGCCGTAGTATAGATTAGCTTTCATAGTCTTCCTATTGATGCTTGAAGATACTTTGACAGTTCCAAAATCATTAGCAACTAATAATTGGTCGTCTGCTTGGCACTTTATTGTATCTACCAGTGGTCTCTTGCTTCTGAATTCACGGTCATTTGTAACATTGGTTTTAAAGTCCTCTGTTTTGACTTGAAGTGCTTTTCAGAGTTACATTTAATTTCAAACAGTGAATCATACAAATTAATTGGAGTCCACTGATTGGTTTTACAAGGGGTGTGAGGGAATTTGTCAGTCAGCATTGGTATCCATGGAAGGGTGGGGTTTGCACAAAGGTTGTAACACCACCTTTCTTCGTGTCTGGCACACGTCCCTTGCAAGAAATCTCTAAATTTGTTGTTTTCCTGCTGCAGACGATGTACTTGTGCGAATGATGGATGAACGCACGGCGTCTGATTCTAAGACTCTCCTGGGCCACAGCGGTCCCATCTATGGTACAAGTTTTAGCCCGGACCGTAACTATCTCCTGTCTGCATCTGAGGATGGTACGGTGCGACTGTGGAGTCTACTAACGTGGACCAACCTGGTGTGTTACAAGGGACATAACTACCCTGTCTGGGATGTCAAGTTTAGGTAGGAGTTGACTGAGATTTGAATGTGTCGAGTTATTCATGGCTTTATTCTCCCATTTCAGCTGTGTGTTATGTTTCATTCATTAGCTTGTTTGGCAGTGGCTATAAAGATGTGTCATTCAATTCTTAATACTAACCCTGATGGTGTTGGTTGATGTACTTTAATTAGTTACTAAAAATGGACTAGACAGAGTTCAGTAGAACTCTTACAAACTGTGCCAAACTTTGACTTATTTCATGACAAAATTGTTTAGCAATAAAATTGTGGGAACTTTTGTTTGTCGCAGTAGAATAGCACTGTGGTTGATTTTTCGGTAGAGACGATTTGACATTATTGCCCCTAGCCGCTGATTCATTTTGTCACAGTTTGATGAGATGTTATTAATGTCTAATTGTTAATTCTACATAACGTTGTTGCGACTAGCCACTATTGTGTTTGTTGTCGTATGACGTCAACTTGTTGCTAGCCAGATGGAATTACATTGGGGCTGTTCCAGCAAAATCTGTGTGGGAGGGGGGGAGGCAACTGAAATAAAAATTTATGGGTGGTTGCGTTTGATTTAAATTCAAAATGGCTGGTGGTCGTACTTCAAACAAATAAAAATTGACAGGTTGTTGTTGTTTCATTGGGCCATAAATGTTTGATGGTGGGTAATTTTAGTAAATTTTATAAACAATCCTTACAGAATCAAAAACTGAAACAAAAAATGCAACTTGCAAAAAGCTCCAACTTTTTCACTCCCTCCGATCTCCTCATCGGCATGCCCATAACACCATTTAACCACAGGTGCTCGAATTTCTTGACGGCTAATAACCATATATAAGAAACATTTTTTTTCGTAGTAATGAATGACGTGTGCAGTCAACCACAAGAACAAAAAAAAATTACGGGTGGTAGGCTGAAGAAATAAATGAAAAATATGGGTGGTGGGTGCGAAAAATAGGTGCCTTCCCCCCTCCCATACAGATTTTACTGGAACAGCCCTTAGTCACTTAGCTAGATGCTACTGTTTATTATGCAGTTTTCTTAGAATATACCTGGCAGTTGTGTTTGTATGCCGCCAAGGTCTTTCTCACATTGTTTCAGCATGTTGTGTGTTTCAGATAACTTAGTGACAAGTCTAAAAACTTTCAGAGATGTTGTTTTGTAACTCATGTTGGCCCTAATTAGCGTTTGGTTTGGGATTAGAAATGCCCTTACCTTTTCTTGGCCATTTCTGGATCCGCTCTGCGTCTGAAGTGGCTGGACTGTTCTTCTTCAGTAATATTGTGGGAAAATTTTGGAAGTAGTCACCATAAAAGTAAATTGTTAGTTTATGTTCTTTATTTTCTCCACCTTTTTGCTGTAATTTTGTGAAAACTAGCGAGAGCGCATCAGGTATAAAATATTAATTAAAAATAACTGTTCCATAGGGATCTGTGGTCTATGCACAATGTCAACTGAACCAGACAAGTTAGAGTAGCTTTTTAGGCTTATAACCAGCCCATGGTCACTAATACCTTTGTCCCCATTTCCATTACAGCCCTCATGGTCACTAATACTTGTGTTATTTCCATTACAGCCCTCATGGACACTATTTTGCTTCGGTCAGCCATGACCAAACTGCACGACTGTGGTCAACAGACCATCACCAACCTCTTAGGCTATTTGTTGGTCACCTGTCTGATGTTGATGTAAGTAAGCGTTGAAAATCTAGACCTTAATTCTGAATTTGAAAAACTTGTGCACTGAAAGTTACACTTCACAGACTGCAAATGACATCTTATGTTTGTAGTTGTGCCAAATGTTGTGAACTGTTGAAATTACCTAATTGGAGAAAGCATGAAGAAATTTACCCACCTGTTAAAAACTAAAGACAGAATTTGTGCACTCAGTTGATTGCTCGGAGCTGTGTTGCATTAGATATTATGCTTCCCATGTTTAATAAAACTCTAATGTGACATTGGTGTGTACCTCGCTGCTTTGTCACAAATCCAATGGTAATTATTAATGATTCTAAAGTTTGACCTCTGAGCAGATCACCCAGCTGTCTCTTTGTGACCATAGATTATAGACAACAGATTCGCAACTCTGACATTTTCTTGCGTAATATCCTAGAGAAGGCGCCACTTTCCAAAATTACCGATTTCTGTTTCCGGTTAGTGTATTGTGACAGGAAATCCTCGCATCTATTTTACTGTCCAGTACATTGAAAATAGAACAATTTCAGCATTGAAACTTGGTATTGTGAGTACTTTTGGCAACCCGGCCACACAACAGCCGACCATGATTAGCAGACAATGTACTTGCCGGAAGTAGAACTTGCTAATTTTGACAGGTGTCGCTAGTGAATAATGACGTCAGGGCTATGTGTCCATTGAGAATATACAGAGTTGGCGGTCCATGTAATATAGTCTATGCTGTGACTGAAGCCTTACTGCACCAGAGGGGAGTAGTAGTGGTTTTGTAATGAGTCTCATAATGCAATCGGTTACATGTGCCGTGATGTTTCTTTCAGAGCATCCAATTTCATCCCAACTCTAATTATTTGGCAACTGGCTCCAGTGATCGCACAGTGCGCCTGTGGGACGTCCTCAATGGCAACTGTGTGCGTACTATGACAGGACACAAGGGTGCAATACATTGTTTGACCTTCTCACCCGATGGTCGTTATCTTGCCTCGGCAGGTAGGTTTGCCAACTATTGACGATGATGTTGTAAATACAATTTGCCTGGATGTTCTGTAGAGAAATTAAAGCAAATTCAAAATGTGCGTTCATCTTTTTCAACATTTCGACAAATTTTCATTTGTAATTGTATGGATTTTCACTTATTGTGTATAATAGCCTATTGCCTTCTTTTAATATTTTAACTATTTATATAGTCAGTACATTACATTTATAGGTGTAGACAAAATGGTGCTACTATGGGACTTGGCTAATGGAAACTTAATTGGCCAACTGAAGGGGCACACTGATGCCATCTATAGTGTTGTGTTCAGTCGAGAAGGTGCAGTGCTAGCGTCAGGTAGGTTTTACCAGCCACGAGGTGGTCAGTGACCTGGTGTTTATACATTAGGCACAGAGTGCATTCAGCACATTAAACAGCTGCCGTTCTTCATTGAAATTTGTCCCAATCTCAACGAGGAAAGAAACCAGCTGGTAGAAAATAAGCAGCTCAGGTCTGTCTCATCTAATTCCTTCCTAAGATTATTAATAACTTAAAATTGATATTCGAGAGGAATCGAAAAGATTTGCTGGGCAATTTTACTTACAAGAAAGCATGTTGTTCAGATTAATAGAGGTTTCCACCCTTCCTCTAATTGTCTGCGACTGTGATTCCCGTGTCAGTTTGTCTGACCTGCAGATAAAATGAGGTCATACACAGCTGGAAGTTGCAGACCGTGATGTCTGTTCAGGTTGGGGCATCTGATTCATATGTAAAAGCCCCCTAGACTTTCCTCGGGTATGGAAATTCTTCACTTATTTAGCACACTGCATGGCTGACACATGAAATTCTATTTTGTCAAATTTCTTGACAAAAATGAAGTTTATCATTTCAAAAGTATACTCCATTGCTGACATGATTTATACAGTGTAGATGTGACAAAAGAGCATTTGGTGATGAAGTCTCCATTACTTCCAGCAACTTAATTTAGCCTTTCACAAATAAAAAATTACTGTACAATGTTTGGTAAATTATTTTTTGTGTGACATACATGAAGAATCATGGTACCTGAGTGTACTTCTCTGGTGCCTAAGTTGGATGCAAACAGACAAAGATTTTTTCTGTGAATGCCCAACTGCGCAACTCAAATCATCTATTCAAGTTCAGCTGCAACAAAGAGTCAGTGTAGCTTAGTGGGTTGAGCGGCCGCCTCATGCTCTCAAGGTCGTAATCCCAATGGACCCCACTGCTAGACCCTTGTGTGAGGTTTCTTGCTCTTCAGCTTGGTCTTTATTTGTATGTGTCGAATGTATCAGTTTAGTAAACACAAACTTGTTTGTGTTTCATGCAATGTACCTGGCTGAGTGGCCTGCACACATCTGATACAACACTTATCAGACCACCTGCACTTGTCTAGTTTTCAGCTGCAACGATGTAATATGTGTGACTTGAGTGTACCATTTAAAATCTCTATCCCAGGTGGAATGGACAATACTGTAAGACTCTGGGACGTTAGTAAAATATTCTCAGAGCAAGATACAGAGGGGGATGTCAACATGCCTGGAACAGCCAACTTGTGAGTAACGTAATTCTCCTATTGTCTAATCTGACATCTGATGGTATGGCTTGTTCAATATTTATTTACTTTGTATAATGGTATGGCTTGTTCAATATTTATTTACTTTGTATAATGGTATGGCTTGTTCAATATTTATTTACTGTATCTGTTGCTCCCACATCCATGCTAAATGCCCAAACCTGAAATTTTAAAGTCTTTCATTTTTACCCTGCATCGCAATTTTTTAATCTTTCAATTTAACCACCCTCAGTGTTTGCCCTGCACTTTCAAACACTGGAGTCCAATTCACCCAGCTTCCTATTTTTTGAGTCCATTTCAATCTTGTACTAGTGCAGAGCAATCCACATTGGAAAATATTGGATAACGAGGGAAGATCAAAGAATTGAAGCTTAGTACTGTTTTAGTTATTTCTCATTGCAACATATCACAATTGGGACCAAGGTCATGCACTCATAAACTCAATATTCATCTTTTTGCCCCCTGGCGCAAACAACATTAGGGGATCCCAGTCCTTAACCCTTGGGGGTCAAAGTTCGAGAAAATGTAGGGTCACTCTGACACCTGATACCTAGGCTTGATTGATAAAATGCTAAAAAGGAACGTTTGAATGAAACTTTCATTTTGGGCATTAAACCAGAAAGCCTACTACTATTATTAAAATCTCTTGGTCTATTTACGCCGACTTCTTTTCTGTTTACATTTTCACGACGTTTCGGTCATTCTCCGCCCATCATCAGTTGTTCCTGTGTTCTTAGAAGAACGAGCTAGGATATCTGGTACACTCATCATGGTGTGATTTTTTTGATTATATATTGTCCGAGGAAGGATTTGAGCCCACAACTTCTGAAACTACAGATATTTCGAGTCCAGCACCTTAACCACTACACCACGGCTGACAAAATAAGTAAGAGGTTGGTGTAACTAGACCAAGAGACTTTAATAATAGTTACAACACGCCACCACCTCAGAACAGTTTTAGAAAGTCGGCAAACCTACTGTTACGCGACTGTTTCATTTTCTCAAGAACAATTTTAATTCAAAAGAAAAGACTACAAGGTGCGAAACGTCTGAAAATCTGACATATCCTTCTTCTGTGTTTCAGGAATGGCAACTATGAGATTTCCAGCTTTTCAACAAAACAGACTCCTGTTCTCTGCCTTCACTTCACCAGGAGGAATCTGCTGTTAGGAGCCGGCTCGTACCTCGCTACGCAATAGTATACCAGGGATTTCTACTTCCAGAACTACCATGCCACAATAAAGGGACCATTTAAAATTGTTAAAATGTTGTTGAATTGGACAACCAAGGTACCATCTGCTTTGTTTAGCTTCTGGCCAACTCGAGCAGTCCTCCAGATATTGAGGCACTGCTGTAATGGTGGGAATCGCAAAATTTTCAGAATCAATAAATCGCAAGCCATCCCAAATTTGAGGCTAGATTGTGAATTGGTTTTGTGCGACATTCGATTGTCACTGAGTACTGTTCGCAAGACTGTTCGCTTTGTTAGTCAACGAGACTGGTTCAAAACACGGATGTTCTGTTTTTCTGGCGACCAACAGATGTCGCTGCCATAACTACCACTCAAAGGTTTGTGTGCAGCAGACGTGACTTCACCACGTTTATCTACAGTGTCTCATTGCCGTTTCTTCAGCAAAATATTTGTGAACTGTGCTATACATGAGACATCCAACGGAGGGTTAATATGTTGAATATGTCATACAAATTCAAGAGGTTTAACTGAACTGAGAAATCTGAATGATTCACTAGACAGGTACGTGTACAGTACATATTAAATTCTTTTCGTGTAATGTTTGTAGATAGTAATGCAAATAAATTATTATTTTTATATGAAACAGTAACTCGCATGGCATTTTTTCTTTCAGAACACATTTGGTTTTCAAACATACAAATACATAGGGTATATAGCGAATCTTGAGTGGTTACACATGGTATGACTATGATTCCGACAAAAAATTTAGAGTATCACTCTTATCAAATCGACGTCATTGTTTGCCAAATTTAATATTATAGTGAGTAATGGTCTATTACTGTAAATGGGGAGTAAATATGCTCATACACTTGTGAAACTATAAAGCTGCGTCTATATTTTTCTGGGATTAGGTGTATGTGGCTATGTGTGAAGTACAAAAACCAAGAAACAAACTTTAACAAATACACCAGTACTGTGTTTTCGAAATATTGATTCGAAGTAAATATAACATTCTTGATTAAAACGCATTTCAGGTAAACCAAGGAACAAATTTAACCCTTATGCTGCTGAGCCTCTTCAGACTACTTTCCCTGTGAGCTGAGCTAAGTAGGTCACCACTACTGCTGTACACTAAGCTGTTGTGGAGGTCACCCAGACTAATGACCTAACAATTTTAAATTGGAAATTTGAAGGGGAAATATTAAATTAACGAAGTCAATATAAAACTTGTGCAGAATTTAATGGAGATTTTCACCATGTGTAAGTCTATATCATAGCCTTGGTGAAAGTAAACTGATCCACTGCCATCCTCTCCTGTATGGCTCCAGCCATATAATGAAACTATGTGTCTACACTTACATAAACCTGCCAACATCTCCCAAACTAGTAATCACAGTCATATGGTTTAAATTGGAGAACTGTAGAGGAAACTGTGAAGTATGGAATGCCCATGGTGACATATCTAAACAACATTCCAGGGCTCTTACAATTTCTGAATGAAAATCAAAAGTTACCTGGGGTGAGTGCACTCTCCTAGTGCAGCCCAGCTGTAACTTATTATAGTCGATTGAGTACACCCAACGCATTGTAATAGGATAATTGGCATGTCCGCAGGATAAGGGTTAAGTAACATATTTATTCAGCTATGTAACTTTCACTAAATCGTTTTAATTATTGGATTAAAACGCAACATTTTTGACATGGCACATTGATCTAACTAGTACACACAATCGTATACCTTGTGGCATTTATTGCTTTACCTTCAGAGTAGGTGATGTGAATGCAAGAAACCTTTAAATTGATAAATTCAAACAGCTTCAAACCCCTCGCTGGTTCCCTGCGTGCCGCTAGGTGGGGCGGTAGCCGCGCCAGCTGGGCTAAGCACGCAGGGAACCAGCGAGCTTCAAACCCCTGCTCGTACTGGATAGGTATCCTATTCAATGTTGAAACCGATGGCTTTTCATTATTGTTTTATTCTTGAAGGGGCATAAATCACTAGAAAAGGCTACTTCACACATCACTTGGTGTGCCTATTGTGATGAACTTGTTTTATGGGTTACTAAAATGTTGATAGGGCAGTCTGAGTATTAAGGAATATGTGGAGACCAATTTTACAGCGGTAAGTGGTCTAAAACATACGTAGAGTTCGCTTCTGGGACTGAACAAGAGTTATATCCATTTTTTAAAGGAATTCAGCATTGTTTGCACTCCCGGGCATAAAATTGTTCTCATCGCAGATAAAAGGCGATGCCTCAGCTTTGAAACGAGTGAGTTCATTACTAGAGTCAAGCTCAATGACGTGGCTTGCCTATGTGGATCACCTTCCTTACTGTACAGTAGAAGACAAAAGTGATCAGACAAGATCTCCTTTCGTAAATTCCCCAATTCTATTTAAATAACAGCAAAAATTACTGGTAATAACTACTTGTATCAGATGGGCAGCACTATTCTAATTACAGAATGGCTTAGCCATCTTACTAACTTTCCTATCGATTGCCTGACGAGGAATTCGGCTTCCACCCAGCCGTCATGCCAGGGAATTCCAGGTCGTTTTATCTGAGCACTTGTGGCTTGTACTATTCGTGCTGCATATGACCTCTAACACTACACATCCAGAAATCACGTTTATTGCAGCAAGTGGTCAAACTCAAAAATTAGTTTCTTTAAGGCAGAGGATTGGTTTGTAACCATTTCTAATTCACTACTTCCGCACAATATTGCTAATCCATAGACACACATCCATGCCCAAAATAAAATTATTTTTAATTACTCTCCAGCTGGACCCACATAAGTGCTAGACTTCAAAAACTAGGTCATAAATGCTTTGTTCTACACTTACAAAAAACGTTTTTAGGATAGAATTGCCTTTTAGAGGTTCTTCGTACAAGTGCTTTGTTCTACACTTACAAAAAGCGTTTTTAGGATAGAATTGCCTTTTAGAGGTTCTTCGTACAAGTGCTAGACTTCAAAAACTAGGTCATAAATGCTTTGTTCTACACTTACAAAAAGCGTTTTTAGGATAGAATTGCCTTTTAGAGGTTCTTTGTACAAGTGCTAGACTTCAAAAACTAGGTCATAAATGCTTTGTCCTACACTTACAAAAAGTGTTTTTAGGATAGAATTGCCTTTTAGAGGTTCTTCGTACAAGTGGTAGATTACAAGAAGCCCTTTCTCCTTTAAGCAGTTCTCACTTAAATTGCTGAAAATGGCCATTCAGTCACAGCTGAGGACACAAAACTTTCCTTAAGCAGGATCAAAAGAGTGCATACCTCAGTAAGCACAAAAAAGATAGCAGCCATTGATGAATCTATCCTTTCTATAAACAAGTTATACAGTGGAGCCAACTTAGTCATACCCTCGGTCTAAGCGACACATGCGATTAAGACTGGTAATTGTGACCATTTGTAAGCTAATCTTGCTAAGTGGAGAGCCTCAGGTAAACAAGCAACTACTGAGATGTTTACCTCAAGTGCTGAGATCTGAAAGGCAAATGAAGTTTAGACGAATTAGGTTAGTTTTTGTCAGAAAAGCAAACTAAGGTACACAAGTCATGCTATTAGGTGGTGAGAATCAATTTAGATTGATTTTTAATGACAACAAATCATGACGTTATGCACATCATTTTACATTGGTCCAATGGGAAATGAAGCTTTCCTGACATTTCATGACAATAACAGAGGCATTCTATATAAAGTGATGTACCCTGTATTAAATATCATCAGTATAGACAACCTTGTGTAGCATACAACACATCAACGCACAGTAATCACAGTTTTATTTCAATTTACAATTCGCCGGTGTACAAATCATACTGATAATGGACATGACATTTCACACAAAATCCATGAATGAGTCGGGACAATTTATTCAAAAACAATTTTGTTCTTACCTGCAAGAATAGCCAAATCTAAAATAAGTGACAGAGCGTGTCCCACAATATAATATCGGACAAATGGAATAAAGCAAAGTCAAGAACAAGAGTTTAGCAAAAAGTTGCAAGTTTTACATCAGACATAGGTTTTGTGAACTGAAGGGCAATGGCAAGCTGGATAGTCATGAGAATTCTATCCCTACAAGTGTATATTCATGAAATGACAGCCTTTGCCCACTCTTTGGAAACAACTTCCAGAACACTACAAGCGATTCCTGTCCACCGCATAACTTACCAAAACATCAAGAATATATTTAAGAACTATCCATAATTATATACATATTATGTGTTGATGACTTAAATTTACAGAGAACCACAAAAAAGAACGTCAGAGACCAATGGTTTCATTTTTCATTAAAATCCCCAGTGAAAAGGCGCACTGTACGGTAAGGTCAGGCAGACAAGAGAGATATGCCATTAAAGATGACAGATTATACACCTATGGTACACACAAAGTTGATAACTGGATTCGAAAAAAGGGCAACCAATAACGAATAAGGAATTTCTAATACAGATTTTTTAAAAGCTGACAGAACTTAGGTTACTGGACATGAGCATGCAAAATAAGTCAGTTAAAATTCAAATCTTAACTACTTTTTGTACTTAATGCTTCGAAACAAATCATGACCTTTGATTTGGGTACAAAAAGTCTCCAAGCTGTGAGTTCTTGCATTCTCAAACTTAAACGCCAGAAAAAGTTGACGGGGAGTCCCCGGAAAAATCTCATGCAATTATATTCAGAGCATGCAAGGACACTAACCTTTGGGAATTTCATAAACCCAGATCAAAGATTATAATTTGTACAGCAACTTTAGAAATGCTTACTTACAAAATTTTATTTCTAACAATGTTTACATTGAATAATGGCGGTAAAAAGAAAATTGTGCACAATTTTGCCTTCAAGTCAACAAACGAACATTTCTGACAAGTCATACACAACATGAGTAATGGTACACACTGCATGAGAGTGCTAGAGGTTTTGACCCCATACCAACACTTTCTTCTCAATAAACTCTTCAGTTTACGATCCTTTAAACAAACTTACATGAAATAAACACAAGCATAGCATTCAGAAAAAGTGGATTTAAAGTACCATACATAGAGTTGCAGACAACTAATTCCGTAACAAAAGCAACGTTTCTAGTGTGTATTGAATTTATAGTAGTCATTTGCTTAGAAATCAAATTTTTATGATCAGGTTACACCACAAGCACCAAAGTCCTCTAAATGAAGACACTGACATACTGACATAGCCCAGGCTGCATTCCATAGAAATTATCCATGTACTTGCAGCGAAGAACTGTAATTAAGAACCAGGATTTCACAAAATGAAGCTACCGTGACCAGTTTTCAGATGCACACAAATGTCCGACATATCCAATAAGTTCAAACTTATAAACAAGTAATTACTGAAATGAACATCCGCAGCACAGTATTCATGGCTTGCACCAAGACTGGGAAATTTAGTTCTTAATAACTTGGCATAGGTATAACTTTATATAGGACAATTGGTTAAAATATCAAAAGCGAATTTTAGTAAAATGGTATCCAAGATAGAGATAAATCATTTAACGATGCATGTGAGATAAGCAAGGGTATAACATAGAACTGTGGGACTTAACAATGGCAAAAGAGTGGAAAATGTGTTCTCTTAGTTCACCGAGTACGAATACTAATTTGTCAGACACAAATACGAGGATATATACATTGTTCAGTCTAATCAACATGTCATTCTCCATATAATAGTTATAGATATTTGGGTAACATATATTATAACAAAATTGCATGAACGTTTCTTCCACGGGTCCAAATGTCAGCTTGTAAATCATTAGGTACTCTGTACTTCATAAAAAGTAACCAGAGAATCTCACAACGTCACCGCCTCTGACGCTCCGCCGTCGCTGCTCAACGACGGAATCAACAACAACGTCCAAGTCTGGCATTTTCTACGCACTGTCAATGCACAATGAGTTCAAAGGTCAAATGACCTTACTTGCAGCAGCCCCCACTCGATTGTTGATTTTGTTCCGTTAAATTTACGCCCCTAGGCTCCCTCGCTGACGCTCCACCCTGTTCACTCTTGGGTAACTTCTTAGCTGCAAGAGACAGTCAATCATGTATAAACATAACATGAAAGTGTGACACAACAAAATTGCTCAACATGGGGTAGAAATACTCCATTGCTTATTAAAAGAGTGGACATAAGAAAAATAACAGCCCCCCTTGAGGGAAGGTCTACATTACTTAGCTCCTGCAATTATTTATTTCACAATTAAAAAAAGGCTCACATATGAATATTTAATCAACACAAAACCAGGCAAGAACTGTGTGCCCAACAGTCATCAGGGGCAACACCGTGTCATCCATGAGATGCCTCACCTAGAACTGTCAAACAACATAACGTGTAAATCGACCACACTTCAGAAGTCAGCTCTAAAATAATTTGGTAAATGGACAACTTATGAAAAATGGAAATAGATTAGTTATCAAAAGCAGAAATGGTGGCTTCACCATGCTTTTGACGCCCGACATTATAAGTTATTAAGGTTTTTTCGTTTGGAAATGTCGCATCTGGTTACATGTGAAGATAATCTGGCTGGACCTAAGTAAGGCAATGCGTTAGTGTTGGATTACCAAGTAAATGCTGTTCATCAACAAGACTAGACCAGATCGGAATGGTGCAATCCACCGCGACTGCTTCGTGTGAGGAAAATTCACTGACCATTTTTGAATGGGTAAGAGAACAAGGGCAATGCGGAGTGTTGAAATGCGCCCACGAATGCATTGCAAATGGTGTGCTTTTAGGGTTCTTTATTTGTATCATAAAAATGGCCACTAGATGGCACAAAAACATACCATCATCCAAAAACAGGAACATGCCATATTTCATAAAAATCTGTCAAGGAACTTCAGAGAAACAAAGGAAAACAGAATAAAATGAAATTGCCACTAGTGGGCACAGTGTCAGTTGGATCCGTCTGAAACTCGTCTGTTGTTATCTTCATATAAATACACTTACTAAATTTAGTAAAGATCCTCCAGTGGGTTTAAGAGATACAACTATGGGCGCAAAACACAACTACCACTAGGAGGTGTCATAGCACCATCATCAAAGGTCGTCTTCACACTTAGAACATATATGCCAATTTTCAAATGATTTGGTTGATTCAGTGGTGGACACCAAAAACAAGATTTGAAAACAGCATAAATGGCCACTAGGTGGTGCAAAATACCTCGATTCCATCCAAAAACAGGAAGATAGCGTCATCACACCAATAGATGCCTATATTTAAAATTTTATGAAAATCTGTTGAGGACCTTTGAAGATACTGAGTTAAACATAAAAAACTAAAATTGCCATTAGGGGGCACAGCAGTTACCAAATCTGTCCAAAAGTCGTCGTCATTCGTTGTTAACGTCATATAAATACACTTACTAAATTTTGTAAAGATCCTGCGAACGGTTTAGGAGATACAGCCATAGGCACAAAAAAACAAAACTGCCACTAGGAGGCGCTACAGTAGTCGAAATCGTCGGAAAATCATCGTCAACTGTTCTCTTCATAGTAAGCACATACATGCCAATTTTCACAATCATCCTTTGAGAGGTTTAGTTGATAAAAGGGTGGACTCGAAAACAGTAAAAATGGCCAATAGGTGGTGCAAACTACGTCAAACCCATCCAAAAACGGGAGGATAGCGTCATCTCACTAATAGGTGTCTACATACCAAATTTCATGAAAATCCGTTCAGGACTTTTGAAGATACAAAGGTAAGCGTAAAAAACTAAAATTGCCACTAGGGGGCACACTGGTAGTCGGATCCCTCCGAAAGTTCGCTCAAGCCATCCTATTCATAAATGGAACACGTGTCAAATTTCATGAACGTATGTCAAAGGGTTTTGGAGATAGAGCAGCGGACTCCGGACAGACGGACTGAGATGACGGCATAATGCGTCCACATATAAATATGTGGGAGCATAATAAAGGTGCAGGTAAACCAGATTGACATGCATCGGCACTGTTCACCCCAGGTCATGCCAGGAAGCACAGAGACCACTTACCTATAGCAAGGAAAATGTCATTTACATTCATAGCCGTCTTGGCAGATGTTTCCATAAATAATAAACTGTTTTCTTCGGAATATGCCTGCGCCTCCTATAGGAAACAAAAATATCAGATGGATAAAAGTTCGATAATTGCCTTAGGCATATTTTAGAGTCACTTTGATCTTATACAGTAGTTTGATTAAGCGTGTTGTCATCTAAAAAATTTGGCAAAACTTCAGGGGATAAATTTTCAGCCGATTCTCTGACGACATCATGTTTAGAGCAGTAAGCCTGGCTATTTTATTTAATAAAGACTTTCATGGGAAGACTGGAGACTGGATTTAATCTAATGTGAAAACTTGTACGAATTAAAAACTACTCTTATGACTAGTCGATTTCCAGGAAGAGACATATCCTTCCTGTTTCTGCCGGACTGAAATTGACCCGTTTATTTTTGAAACTACTATTTCTCAGTACCTGAACTAGTAAACATTTAAACAGTGGAGATGGGTTATCTACAACACTAACACAGCCAACCAACATTCTGCAAGAAGAAAATGACACATTGCTGTGCATGTGCGTATATTTTGTGTTTGTTATGCTCACAAATAAAATACAGCCATTGTCGCCAAGGCCAACTGAGTTAATTTCAATTATATATTTACGTCCATTGCAAGACATGGTCACCTTAAAATGAGACTGTACAACTACCTCATACTCGACCATCCTCTTCTGTGACAAATCTGCCTTGTTGCCAGCCAGTGCTATAACAATGTTGGGGCTGGCTTGTCTCTGTAGTTCTCTCACCCATGTTTTGGCTCTGCCAAATGTGTCCTGTTAGACGAATGAGAAATGTCTTATGAACTGACCACATAGGGGATGATAGAGAGTACACACAATGAGAGCAGAGACACCAAACAAGATAGCATAGTCCATATCCTAACAGTAACACGATCTGAAATTATCTTGAAAATGTGACAGATTGTATTCAAATCTTGCAATAACCACCTACAGGGACACTGGATTTTGACAACTGGTTGGATGCCTGTTATTTAGTAGAGAAAATGGTTTGCAAAACGTGGGACCACTGCATGTTACTATTACCTGAATTTTTTACAATTATGAGGCCAACTCGATTCCAATCGAACATTAATTTGTTACAATCAAGATCTCAAATCAAAAAATTCTGGCTGGAATTTAGGCTTTGTATATATACAAAAAGAGAAAAACACAAACACAACGAAAAGCATCAATGTCATTCTGGATCCTTGATAACAGATTCCATAACTATAAGGACACAAGGTTGAATGAAATAAAAGTGAGAGAACTGCACAGTGCATCTAGAGCATGACAACAAAGGCAGGGGCACAGAGGACACCTAGTGGCCATAGCAGGAACTAACAACTACAATAAAACAAGCAATATACAAAAAAGCTATTCAGTACACAATCAAAGAATGCGGCAGTCAGTTTCTACACTGCTCAGAGAGAGATTCTAGTATTTACTGTAACTATGGGATAGAATTTTACTACAGTTGCTTAGAAACAGTTTCACAAAGCAATTTTTAACTACTCTCAAACGTCAGGATTTATGAAACGAAAATTATTTCTGACGGGCTCTTGATGATTAGCTCTTCTACATACACCCAAGACTTCTGAAATATTGTGTGAAACCAATATGGACATAAAACAGATTTAACTAAAGCACTTGCAACGGAAGCACCAACAGCGATTACAGTGCATACGGATTTGTGCATGATCTCACGCAAAGCCACAGCCCAGAACGAAACACCTCTAAGTGCCTAAACCCTTACTTGATTTGTAATGTCGTATACAACAATGGCGGCCTGCGCCCCTCGGTAATACATGGGGGCGAGACTATGGTACCTCTCCTGTCCGGCGGTGTCCCAGATTTCAAACTTGACTGTAGTGTCGTCCAGGCACACTGTCTGGGTTAGAAATGCGGCTGAAACGAACAAGTGCAGGATGAAACTTGAATGAACTTTTAAGCAGCACTTAATGTCTGACATTTGCAGCAGTAGGTGACTGGACACCAATGTCCAACTGACATTTGCAGAAGGCAGTGACATGATAAGACTTAAGACCAAATACTGAGGAGGAGAATGTTGTTTACAGTTTCCAACAATGTGCTCAAATACTTAAAACCTGGAAAGTCGAATGCATTGCAAATGGTATACTTTTAGGGTTATCTATTTGTATCATAAAAATGGCCAATAGATGGCGCAAAAACTTACAATCCATTCAAAAACAGGAACATAAATGTTTCATAAAAATCTGTCAAGGAACATCAGAGCAACAAAGGAAAACAGAACAAGAGCAACGCGGAGCGTTGAAATGCGCCCACAATTGCACCGCATACGGTATCCTTCTAGGGTTGTTTATTGGTACCATAAAGTGGCCAGTAGAGGGCATACTTTGCAAATGGAAAGGCATGGTCATTGTCTCCTCAATAGGCTAGGGGCAAAATGTGAGTAATCTTCATAATACAAGCACATCCTATACACCAGTTGCTTAAAGCACCACAGAAACATAGAATTAAAAACAAATTTACCAACATACGAGATTAGCACAGCATTAGAATGCCAGAAACAAATTTCTACTTGGAACTTTTCCTTCACAGTCACGAAGTAACACAAAGTATACACCTGAAGACCTATGAAAATACAGAGGTCAATGTAAAATACTAAAATTGCCACTAGAGGCAAATACTAAAATTGCCACTAGAGGCATACCGGTAATCAGAATCATCCTAAAGTCGTCATCGTCCGTTGTCAACATCACATAAATACACTTGCTAAATTTAGTAAAGATCCTGCAAACGGTTTGGGAGATACAGCCATGGGCGCAAAAAAACAAAACTGCCACTAGGAGGCGCCACAGTAGTCCAAATCGTCTGAAAATCATTGTCAGCTGTCTTCCTTATAGTAAGCACATACACGCCAATTTTCACAATCATCCTTTGAGCGGTTTGGTTGATAGAGGGGTGGACGCAAAAATACAGACTCGAAAACAGTAAAAATGGCCACTAGGTGGCGCAAACTACGTCGAATCCATCTGAAAACAGGAGGATAGCGTCATCTCACTAATAGGTGCCTACATACCAAATTTCATGAAAATCCGTTCAGGACTTTTGAAGATACAAAGGTAAGCGTAAAAAACTAAAATTGCCACTACAGGGCTCAACATTAAAGGCGAAGACAACCTTTTTCCATGTCATTTTGAGCTAAAATAAGGTTGGTTGGTTATCCTAGACATATTTTTCACTTAATTACAGCTTTTCGTAATTTTATTAATTATTCGTCATAATGCATAAAAATCCATCCAAGAACTCCAAAGATACAGAGGCAACGGTAAAAAATTAAAATTGCAACTAGGAGACACAGCGGAAGTCAGATAGGTCCGAAATTAACCGTCATCTGCGATGAGCTTCATAGAAACACATCTGCCAAATTTCAGTAAGATCCTGAGAGGGATTTTTGAGATACAGCTGCCGATGCCTGACGCACAGACAGAGATGACGACAATATGCGCCCACATATTTATTGGTGGGTGCATAAAAATCCATTTGCAGTTTCTAAGGAAAAAAGATTGACGACAACACTCGTAACTTAATTTCAGAGCTTTGCAATAGCACGTATACAACACACCAAATGCCATCACATAAATTGATAACCTAGGTAGAGCATACTCGTCCATACATCAGCACACAACCACATCGTCTTTTCATAGGGTTCATTAGACTTCTGCGTGTTATTACATGCTATTGATTTCTAGACTTAATCACCAACAAGACAGCTATATACAGTTATGGTACAAGCAACCGATGCTTCAAATGGGTAATGGCACAGTCCAAGCTGTTTAACGACATGGTGAACCCTTCTTGAATGAAATCAAGTAGTGGGCAAGCAGTTCAAATATGCATAAAAATGGTTCCTATCTCGTGCGACATCACAATACAAATACCCCCACACAATAAGACAAAGATCAATTCCTTTAGCACGCGACAAATTGGATTGAAATGTCTTGCTTAAAATGCCAGACATCCCTTGATATAGGAAAAACATCACTCAATAGCATGCTTTCTACATCCAATAGTCTGGAGAATGCTTATGACAAGCACAATTCATCCAATAATGTGTATTTGTGTCTAATACATCACGTGAGACCTTTCCAACAATGTTTTGAACTTTAAACAGCCAAGGCGATATTTTGATGAACAGAATTTTGAAAGTGAACTTTAGTTGAGACTTGAGTAACAAAGGTATGGGCTCACTTTCTTCAGTGATACTAAGCAGGTGAGGACCTGGTGCTCAGGGTGACCTTCTGAGGGCAGATCATGCGTTAACATTTTGAGTGCCAAAATTTTAGTAAATGATTAAAATGCAAGTCTAGCGGCACAACAACATTCATAATTCGATGGAACACTCCACAGATATCAAGCCTTGTACTGGTCCATTGGCAACAGAACACAGCAGGGTTTCACAAATGTAGCTCACACAATCATCACCCCTAAAACAATAGAAATTCCATGGAAATTCAAAAATCAAAATATTGGTGCCAAGTGCGGAGATTACCAATTTCTCAGTGTTCAGGATCAATGACGCATAACTGCATTTTCATGACATCTGGTCAAATAGCCATTTTTGTTTAGTGTTACTGTGGAAATGACTGCGATATTATTTTTGCACCTCACATCACGTTTGAACTAATTGTTTTATTCTAGATGGCCAATAAACTCCCAGAGCTGCTGTTAGCTAGCTAAGAGATACCAATGCTAGCCTATAATTCGAGCATGCAGACGCTGAACAGGGTGTCCAATTGCTGAACTGGGTTTCCTAACCAGGAAGTCTAAATTTGAGACAGGCTGTCCAATTGGACACCCTAGACTCCTGCTAGATGAAGGCCTGGCCATGTGACTAATGCTGACACAATGACACAATACTTCTAATGCATTCTTACCAAAGGAATCAAATAATCACAATTTGCCTAATGACATAAACACGCTCCATTCCCAAATATTCACCTAGTCTGTGATGACCTCATTAACTATGCACCTTGACAACTTACCCCCTATTGTACTCTCTTGATACTCGTGGAATTGGCCTTTGACAAAACGCAGAACCAGACTTGACTTTCCTACCGCCGATTCGCCGAGCAGCACGAGTTTGAATTGGCAAATCTTGCCCTGCGATGCGCCGTTTGGCCTCTGTGCACCCCGTGCAGCCATCTGTTAGTGCGTGTGGGAGTGAGTGCGTTGGTGTGATAACCGTGGGAGAGGTTCTGAGGGGCAATGAAACTACACCTGCAAGAGAGAAGCCATAATGAGGGCAATGTAAACCACAGTGGATAGCAACATGATTTATATATTTACCCATGCCTCATCTAACAAGTTGTATGCACACAAATAGGTCATCAATCTTGATGTGTGACACATGTAAATAGGATCCATGTTACTTAACAGGAAAGATAATTTACATTTTCAGCTTCACTAACCTCATAAACAAGAATGGTTTCAATAAGTAAAAAATTGAGTCAATTTTGGATACAATGGGCACATGAGCTATAAGGCAGTCTGGTTAAAGCTGCATTGTAAACCTGTGTTTCTGTTGAAGAAACCAACTTTTAATAAGACCACTTATCCCCTAAAACTGACCAACTTGTTCATTTAGTACTCAGATGATATATGCTTTTGGTCATGTAAGGACATGGCAGTTCATTAACTGCCTGAGACCATGCATGGCAAACAAACACCGTGGCAAGTTAAGTTGAAGAGACTGGTCTCGAACAATAACAAAGTAAGCTAAAAATTGATATTGCATGACTATGAAACTAGTTTTATTTTTTTTTTCGTAATGGACAGATTTGTAGCAGGTTCACTGTTCAAAACCCACTACACATTCAGTGGATATCAGTGCTCAAGCGACCAGCAAACATTGTTTCAACTGCTTTTCACTGAGGCTACATTCAACTGCAGCTGTTTCCATTCTTAGTTTAATTGCCAACAGCACAATCAGGCATAATACAAGGACTTAAAGAGGCTTTCTTGAAAAAAATGCTGAGAGCAAACTGTATTGAAATACACTATTATGATCATAAGTAGAGCAAAAACAATTCACAATGCGTCGTAAAGAGACATTGACTTGATAGATGTGAGGGTGAGTCCAGCAAAGTATAATCAAGCCCAATAAAACGAGTTGACACTCAAATGTGACATTTATCACAAACACTTTACCTCTTTGCTCATGCTGAACTGAAACTATGATTGCACAATAGTTCTGTCCTCAGACAGTTAGCTTGCATATAGTTTTCCAGTTGTACGAAAATAAATTCTCAGGAAAACCCCCAGAATTGATCAGTGATAGGGTGTCTTTTGTTACAAATGAGCAACCTGTTGGTTAACATGCTTTACACAATCAATATCTCAATTCCAGTCCTGAACACCAAAACCGAAAGTGTTTGGACACCATCAACACCGAACCTAAGAACGTTCAAAAACACATTTACTGCCAGTATATAGATCTACCAGGGCTTGGAATGACCAATGACAAAAAACGCGGAAACTTTTACGGCCTAAATCATGCCCGATAACCAGCGTGAACCTTTCCCCGACAAAAATCGGGAGGACTAAAAAAAAAAAACGTTACCACCATCAGTAGCATGCGTCTGCGTCCTTTCAGCTCGCCCGTCCACTCCCAACCCACACATTTTTGGCTGCAGAGCAGTAGTATTTGTTGCCGCACTTAACAATAACACGAGACGCCATTGAAAATCCCATTACGCTGTCCCAGATGCCCTGGCAATGTTGACAATTTACGTTCCTCCGAACATAAAGAGCAACTTCCACTTTTCGAGGTGAACATCGTCTGCAACACCGCGGTAAGAAAGGAATTTGCCGCGGAAATTTTATATCAAATCCGATTTTTTTACGTGGAAATATTATAAAAAAGCGGAAAGCACATTTGAAAAAAGCGGAAATCCGCGTTTACGCGGAAAATTCCAAACCCTGATCTACGCTGTTTGTTAGCCAAGGTTTGTTAGACCAGTCCTTAAAAGAAAAAAACGATAAGGCCATGTGACGAGACCAAGGAAATGGTAACCCAAACATGACATGAGAGTTGACGAAGGAGCACTTGTATCTGAGTCACATCCAACCACACTACGAGATGTACAACTTCAGGTAAATACAAGTAATACAACATCTCAGAAATCCTTCAAGTCAACATCAAGGGGTGCACCAACACAGCTGTCTCAATAACTACTTAGCACCTTTATTTACAAACACCAGGGTCATCCACAGTATATTTTTTGTCCCGAGCTCAGTGACCCTCTTTTCCGCCCCATTTCAATTTGTGTAGCAGCTGTGGTTAAATGCAAGTAGTGACTTGGCTTATTTGAACAAAACTGTCACCGAAATGCAGGAAATAAGCTTTTACTTCCAGGAGGCCCTTAAACCCACCCAGTGGGACACGCATCCAGTGGGGCGCCTATCCAGCGGAGCACCCATTCCTATGCCTATATCCCATATAGTGATCCCATTTTGAGCTTGTATATCTGATATCCACTCAGTTTTTTTTTCAAGCATTTCACTTGCAATTTCAAGTCCACGATTGTCGTCAGTGCCGCTGGTCGGCAGGGACATTGTCTTGTTAGCATCTCCTACAGTGAATGCACAAGTTGTTAAAGACAAGTCTAGGTGTAAAGTCTACCACAGACTCTCAAACTACACAAAAAATTTTATTCTTCAAAAGAACCATTCTTTTCTCGCAGTTTTTATGAGTCAAATTCAGGTCCTGTTCACATCCAAGGTTGAAGTAGCAGGTACACATGATTTATTTTATGGCTCACCCGTTTTTACCCAAGGCATGTATTCAATATCACGCAATGTCGGGATCACCTGACATATGCCACATATTCAGTGACAAAGCAGCAAACTGGAATCAACCAATAATGGTATTCCACACAAAGTCTAAGTATTTCAAGACTTTTTAGTTCATGCAAAACTAGTTGTTGAATATGTAACCAACAGTAGACAAGATTTTTCTCCTGTGAAAATCGCAATCTGCCTCATTCTCATGCATCAAAACGTGATTCTTCCCAAAGCACACAAAGGTTAGCTTGAGCAATTTTAATATTTGAAAATCCGTTTACACTCGCACCTTTTGAGCCAACAACTATGCCAACGGTACGCTGAATCACTGCCAAATCTAGATAATGCATTTAAAAAGTCAAAATACCACCAGTAGATGTCGCTAAAAGGCGGTCACTTGATAAGTGGTTTTTCATCTCATCAAAGATACATTTACACTTAAAAATATCCTCGATAAAGCATGTCAACAGGAATGAAGGTGACTTTGGCAAAAAATTTCAAATCCACATTTTTGGTCTTCATTTACTTTTTCAGAGCGAGTGATAACCAAAAAGTATTTTGACTGACGTGACATGAGCTAGGCAAGGACAAGCAGAAGACTGATAGCAGTGGTGGCTGACACTTTCAAAAGTACCACGTGAAGATATCCGGAGGAATTTATGTCCTTTTGATTTTTAGTCACTGGTGAACTTCCACGTAACTTCCTCAAAATAACACCTAGCGATGGAAGCTCAAGCGAACCTCGACAGATTTTCATGGCTATGTTCGAATTACATTGACTAAATTATCACACGAGTCATGGCACGTGTTAATTATAATGCATATAGGATGCATGTTTCATTCGATGTTTTTTGAAATGATAGGGTATACAATCACCAGTGTATGTCTGCGGGGTACACCGGTGATGGAAATGCCTACAAAAAGACTTGTGATTGTGGTTTAAGTTGGCAAGTAGCTCCCAATTTAAAAAGTTCACTATTGAAGACATGAAGGAAATATGGCAACATACAACCAATTGTGCATATCTCCTCAGCATGTCGAGGAGACTGAGAGTATGAGTTTTGGTAAAAAGTGACAACCTTATGACAGTCTGAACCTCATTATTTCACTGGTATTGTTCCAGGACACAAACTGATGTCTACACATGGATACCTACAGCGCACTGAAGCTACCGCAAGTTCCCAAATTACTGAGAGTGGTTCATGGATTTTTTAATGCTTATCGAAACCGAAATTGCTGACAATGAGTGCTCACCTATACAGGTCATATGGATTAATCACATGGGGAAGTAGGCAATTACGTCGCCTTGGATGCTGCAGGCATACAGGGACAATAGTACATCCCCACAAAAAGTTACGAATTTCAAAACACAGGAAATAAAATCAAATGAAGTATACTTATATGCACATGGAGTTATAATTAAAATATTCCATAAGTCTGGAGACCATTCAGTCAAGATAATTTGAACTAATCGATAAAAATCTGAAGCAGTTTGCTAGAGTTTCTCATATCAGGTGCCATTGGAGGAAGTTACGTGAAATCCCACATGTTGACGAATAAAAAGTCCAAGGGACACAAATCTTACAGATTTCATCTGATACCTTCCCATTCTATTTTGCAAGCGTCAAGCGCTTTGTTCAGTCTCGCGCTAGCCTTTGCCCAACTCACGTGACCAAAAAAGTGGAGTTGGAATTCTTCGCCAAAGCCACCTTAATTCTCGTTACTAAGCTTCATCCAAGATATGTAGAAGTAGAAAGGACCACTGAAGAAAGTAAGCGCTTTTCTAAGTAATAGTTTTAAGTGTGGAATGTATTTTTGACCATGTGAAAACTCCTAATCGGTGGCCGGACTAGTACTATCGCCCGTTTAAAATGCACGGGATGAAATTCGCACAGAAAGCGATGGGAAGTATTGTAGCACCTAACCAGCCAACCGAGGGGCTACGTGTTGCCTAATGCATTGGTAATGGGGAAGTGTCCTGAGAAACTATTACTTTACTATTACTTAAGCAAAACTTTGGAGAATGCATTAGTGAGCAGACTTTTTCTGGGCAGCAAAATACTCACAATCCCTTGAACATTTGACGTGACGCATATTCTTGAAGATTCACGTTTCCGTCTTCACAATTAAACGATACAGTCGACTTGATCAGGTCAGTCGATCATGATCGACACATCAAGTTTTTAGTCTTCCTGCATTATCTAATGCATTCCATTCCCTTTCAGTCAAATCCATGATTTCTGAGACTCATGTCACGATTCTCAGCTGACATGTACAGAAATACAAGAAACGAAATCAAAGAATTTAAGAGAGTTTTGTAACAAACAAAATGACGATTTATTTTCATTTGTGGTCGCCATTTTGAAATGACAAGTGCCCTTCGAAGTCGATTTTCTACAATTATTTCGTTTTCCAATAAGGTTCATAACTTCCACCGCATACTCACGTTTGCTTAGGTTTTCCTGGCTCCAGGTACTACACCATAAAACCAAATTTCAACAATTATATTCACTGTAGCAAGAAGTCGTACGTTCCACCCTCTAAACTCGTCTATGGACTTCTTTATAAAATTTGCAATTCATACGCGATTATAAAACAAAATTCTTTTTAGAACAGTTTCATTTGAAACACCATATGCGTGATAAAAATTAAAAATACAAACTATAAAAGAAATGTTATCGTGTGTTTGAAAATGTAAAATGTTAGAGCACGTTAGCTCACCGAACTATTTTGTTTTGCCGTAATGTTTGTAATGACGTCAATATTTAGTAGTTCGCAGTCGATGACATCATATCCGGAAACGATTTTTGCTGTGACCTTTGAACTCGTTGCTTAGCTATTCTGTAACCAAAGTTGAGCGTGTTGTGGCCCTTCAGTCTCATATTCACTTGTTCACCCATCGAAGGAAGGTTTGACATAGACGACTCCGCCGCATCGAGACAATCTTCAAGGAATTACCTATGTTTGTCTAAGTAATTGGTGAAGATAGTGCACATTTAAAAAAGTTTGTAGACACTTTGAGGTTAAGTTTTGGCGTTTTGCTTGCGTTGCTACCGACTACAAATGGCCTCCGCCACCGCTCAAGTTCGGCTTCCAAAGATAGCTACCCACGCTATCTATGAAGGCAAATTCAAGGACAGAAATCCCGAAATTTTTACCGTAAGTATACTATTGCTCGTGGTATATACAGTGACAAGTGTGAAAATTAGACTAGCCTTGATACAAACAAAGCGCTGGATAGCACCGTACGGTAATCTTAATCCCGAGTCCACATCAGTCTCTGGCTGGCTAGCATGGCTTAGACGCAATGTCACCGCACATCTACTAAGTTTGAAAATTATTCTGTGGTTTAATTTTGTTCCAAACCAACCTACACTATACAATGCAGGGTATAGCTTTAAGTATTTCTTAAATTTGTGAAAATACTTTCTTCGCTGTCAGGTTTAAAAGTGAATCCACCAAATTCACCAATCACGTGATCTATCTCAGTCGTACCAAATATCATTGAACGAATTGACAGTTTTCACAAGAGAATTTTTTTTTATCAATATAATTTTTCATTTCAGGCAGGGAAATTGACTACGACAGGTGACAGTACAGCCCAATGTATGGTCAGAGAAAAGAGAGTAAGTTATTGATTAAACCGCATTACGAGTGCTATTTACCTTTTGCTTTATGAATTCTTCATGTCTGCAACAATGTCGGATATTGATTTGTCTGAATCTATCAGTTAGTTCATACGTAAATGGCATTGATGATCTTGTTGGTATTTTTTACCTGCATCTTGAGTCTGTGAATGCTTTTGGGTAGTGTTTACTGTAGTAATGTTGCATTGAGGTGCTGAGGTTTAGACTATAAGCAATTTGAATTGCATACATTGACTGTGAAATTGGCATAGCTTATTTTACTTCAAATAACTATGCTGATGAAATGACTGTGTAAAATAGTGTTGACATATTTCCACAGTCAACATCGCCAGACGTTGTGAAGAGATTCCGCACGGCATACTTCCCAGGCGCCGGTGAGAGAAGGGTGCATTATGGAAAGGCACTTGACCCCCACTTGCGCTGGGCGGACGAGATGGCACATGGTCTCTGCACCCAGCCTTCACTGACAGCCAAAGAATTGGCCAACCCACATCCAACAACACTGTTCCAGCAGAGAATGCTAGAAAAGAAGGAAATGGTGTATGATTCTCACCACAAACAACCGTTGGGAAAAACCAACGATAAGAACCCTGGCCTGCCAAAAGGTCTTGACAAGGAGAAGTTCACTTTTGGAATTAAAGTGCAGAAAGGTAAAGGTCTTGTTCCTGTTTGGTCATTTTTCAAGTCATTGTGTGATGCAACGAATTTTTGTGTATGGTCATTCGTTATTCTTTTGTTGATATGTCATCAATCAAAAGTTAGGAAAATGTTACCTGTCAAAATTTTCTATCAGTGCAACAGCCTAATTGGTCATTAAGTTATTGAGATGCATTTGCAATTAAGCCTGACTGCGTAACTGTGTTTGTCTTCAGTAAAGCTCAATTAAAAGTCTGATTTTAATTTGGGGTAATGTTTTCATTAGATATTTCTAACTCTCTTACTGATGATTTTACCTTGATTGCCATCAAGCAGGATTAGCCCATAAAGTTGATTGTATTAATTATCAGATGATACCTGTTCAGGTGGATATAGCTAATCTTACTTTGTTCCTCAGGTGATCGGGCAGGAGAGCTTGTTAATCCAGACAGATCCTATTTACAAGTGGAGGAGGACACAGAGGTAGGGCGCCCCCTATATATCAAATCTCACATGAGTTATCACCCTGGTGAGCAGACTACCCGAGATTACGCGCCGCCTCATTATGGAAAGTACAAGGCATACGGACACCCTACGCCTCACGATAACGAAGGCAAATTTACGAAAAAAGCTATGCACTGGCTCATAGACTCGCAGGATGAAAAGGCGGCCAGAATTGTGTCACACCGATTGGATAATTTCAGAGAACGAACACAGCCACAGCTTGGCAAGGTGCTAGATCCGTAAGTATTTTTTAATTAAAGTAATAAATACTTTTTACAAACATGTGAAAATGAAGAGAAAATATTCATATCCACATGCATATTTACACAAACGCATTTGTGTGGGGGGTCATTTACAACTCAAAAGTAAACAGCCACAAAATAAAAGTATCATAGGGGCCCATTTGACTTACTATGTTATTAAAATCTTTGAAAGTAAATAGATTATTGTTAAATATTTTTTCAGTTTTGAAACATTCAAAGACTCTCCTTTTACCGTATGTCAAATTGGGAGCCGTGTTTTTAAGAGGCTGCTGATAAATATGAAATTTTCCTAGACAAAATTTAGATGAATTACATCTTGTCTTTCAATCTTTCCAAAAAATAATCTTTATTTGAAATCTCTAATGAATATAATCCCGATGATGTACAAAAAACCCCACCAACTTCAGACAATGCCAAAATGACATGATTTTTTCATTTTTCAACGGCTTCTAAAAATGGCGAGAATGCTTAAAAAAATCATTGGATATTGTCTGTTGGGTTAACAGAGAATTTGAATGTAACAAAGCATAGAATGTTGGTATTATGTATCACTTAATATAGAACATATATGTAGAAAAAAATTATATAATAGATTACGTAACTGAAATAATAGCAGATAATACTAGAATGAATGTTCATGTCTCTAATGGCAATTGTCTTTTTGTCAAACACTTGAAGGGACAGTAAATAAAACTAATCAAGATATCATCTAAAATCTTAAATTAAAATATATTCATAAATTCTTATCACTTAATTTCAGTAAAACTTCTTATAGCTATAAGTGTGGGTGGGAAAGATTGTTTTGATATTTGAGATTTTCTATTGACTGAGGCATTTCTTGCATTTCAGGATAAAAGACACTCTAAATGTTGCGCCAGACCACACTTTTGGGATCCTTTACAAACCAGATGAATATGGAGTCGGTGATTTGATGCACGGGCGAGGAGCTGGGGCTTACCTTAGGGGGAAGGAGAGAATTCGTGGACTTGTGGCAGCCCTGCGGCAACAGTTGAAAAAGGCTAATTACCAAAATTTCCAGAACCTTATCCACGCATTCAAACACTATGATAAGGTGAACTTTTATCAACACTACCATTGTGTAATGTTTTACTTGTAACAGGTAGCTGCAGGAAGCTTTGTACGGTGTGAAAGTACACAAAATTTTATGATACTTAAGTCTGTGACAAAAATGCACAGTCATGAGTATTGGGAAATCCTATAGCTAAGTTACCACTGGTGATAAGTATTGATTTCTATTAAACTGATGGCACTGGGTTTCACGTTTCAAATTTATTTACCAGAAATGAAATGTGATTTAGTGGTTTATTAGTTTTGCTGTGTTTGAGTCTTGGCTTCCTTTACCATACACACCTAAAGATGGGATGTAGTTTCGTTATGAAGTCCAAGCAACTGAAATATGAAACACACTCTGACTTTTTAAGATATATATAAGTGTACATTTACTGTTACGTTACCTTCATGTGTAGTTTAAGTTTTCAGTGCCGCTAAATGCATCAAAAACCATTTTATGTTGCATATACTCATTCTATCACATTTTCTTCACAGACTGGTTCTGGTAAAATTGACGTTGACCAACTGCGTGAAGTGTGCGTGCAGTTTGACCTTCCAGCCGAGCCTGAGATTATTGAACCTCTTTTTGATTACTGTGATGTTAACCGTGATGGATACATCGACTATGTGGAATTCTGTAACTTCCTCAACTGGAAGGATAAAATGCCAACTGGTCTCCCGTCACCAAATGGTATGTTGTTTACAATGTTTCTAATTAGTGATTAACCAATGAATTATTTATGAACTGGATTTTGGCAACCATGCAAGTACTAAAACATTAACTTACTGTTTAGATTTTATTTCACAGAAAAGTTTTGTCTTTCTTTTAAAAATTTCAAAATGTCAGATTTTTTCTTTCAAATGAATGGTTTGTTCCACATGTTCTTTTAATAATTTTGAAATCAAACAGACAAAAATTATTGTAGTGGAGCAGATTCTTCATTACTTTCTGATGACAATGATGATGATGATGATGCGCAAGAAAATGTTTTACTTACAAGAAAGAGCATTGATCAGAACATCGACATGCAATATGCTTTCTGAAAAGAAAATTGCCTTCAGTGCAAAATTTTATCACATCTCTCTGATTTTTTTCGTAATTGCTATTAATAATTTTCAATGATTATTATGATGCTAACTGTAACAATTTGAATGGTAATAGATGTTAGTTTACAACTGTTAATATTTTACTTTTCTTAAATTAGATAAAAACATTGTGAAAGAGGAAGACTTAGTGCCAAAAAGTCCTGTGAGTCGAGAAAGTACTCCACGCCGCCTGCAGAAACAAATAGACAGAGCTGCTGCCACCTACAGGACCAGCGCCTCAATGATAAATGGAGTTGTCGGTGGTCTGTCCTCACAAGGTGAGCTTAAGTTGATGCTTCTAGTGTCAAGTCAATTCTTTTGTTTAATAATTTGATACAATACGGTAATTTTTGAGAATTAAAAATCAGTCACATTTTTGAAATGTTTTTGAAGATTACAATAATTGAGTTTTGGTGTTCTTTGAAACTTATTTATCTTTGATTTATGGTCACTCAAATGTAGATGTGTTGTAATGCTCTCGTTTTGTGAAAAGTTAGATCCTGGTGTCTTTGATTTTTGTAACTCTATCATAACTTGAAATATGATTTGAAAAAGAAAGTTTATCTGCAGCAAAAAAATAATTGACATGCTGATGGTATTGCATCTTTTGTTGTAAAATGTGTTTTATGGTGTACATTCCATAGGCTACATACACGGGATGTGTGCTTCGGGATGTTCTATACATGGGACATTTTCTTTAAATAAGGAATATGCTTTTATAGAGTACAGAAAATATGGAGTGCCCAGTGTGAGGAGTGACCTGCCAGCTCCTCGCATCAAGAGGGTCTGTGACAGTACCAACTACGGCGACGAATCTGATGCATACGGACTGACCAATCCAAATATCTACAGTCTCAAGGGTGTTTATGAGAAGGACTTCCTCGTGCCAAGGCCACGGCAAGAGGTAGGTCCCATTGACAATTCATTCAATGCAAAATTGTGCTCTCGGATGTGTTACATGAGATCCTTTTAAAGTCATACAAACTTTTGTATTTGATAATACGACAGACAGCAAAATTCATACTGCTGTGCACAAAATGGATTTGACAGATTGTATGTGATGAGGTTAAATTCTACTCAATGTGTGCATAAACTAGACAAAGTGCACCACGTAAATTTTTCTGTCAAAGATTCCATCGTCATCATGCCTGTCCAACTCATACAACAAACTGTTAGTTGTTTTCACCGAAAGCATAAATTAGGTTTTTAAAATATTTACACACCATGACTATTATGTTCAACACTGTATATTCTCGCATCACGATATAACACAAATAAGTTTTTTTGGAACACCTTCATTTAACCTGGAATGAGTAATTACTTATGATCCATTCTACATTTTTCTATTTTGTATAATTGCCAATGAATTCACTTTCAGCTTCGTCACATTTTCGAGGCTATTGGAGTCGGCATGGATCTGGATACTTTTGACACAATTTACAAAGTAGCGAGTGACCGTCACCCCCGTGGAGAGGTCTGTGTGGAAAGTTTCAGAAGTGTACTGGATGAACTACAGGCACGACAAATGGTACTGGCCTAATGTGACATTTGGTAACTCGGATGAACACCACTTTTCCTATCCTGCCTTTAATCAGCTAAATGCTTCCAAAGAGATTTAGTGTGATCAACGCTAAATGTTATGTAATTCTGAAGGTTTCACGATTTTATTTATTGAACTGCTGAGATTCCAAAGAATTTGCTCAACAGGACTGGTGTAAACTGCTGAACATTTTTGTAAGCAATACATGTACCTAGCACGTTACTGTTGTTTTTTGATAAGTTAATTGCTGGTCTCCAAAGATGGCATTAGCTTCATGCAGGGAAGTGCCTTACAAATTTAATATTGCCACTTTTTTCTATTTTTAGCTTTTTACCTAATAATTATCTTGTCTCTGTA
Organism: Phoronis australis; assembly: GCA_002633005.1. Classification (NCBI taxonomy): domain Eukaryota; kingdom Metazoa; phylum Phoronida; family Phoronidae; genus Phoronis; species Phoronis australis. Next base: position 50,515 of record NMRA01000176.1, on the reverse strand, counting down.
GCTAAATAGTGGATTTGTGACGTACATTTGTGTATACTTGTTAAATTTGCATAATTCGAAACAAGAGATGATATTCAGCTCAAATAAGAAGGTTCCCCATACGTGTAATAGCTGGGCTTGAGAAATCTGGGATTAGGCTTGCTTAAGTAAGAAGTTTTGCCGCGGAACTTTCCCAAGTTCAGTGAAGATCTCACTTGTGAGTGTCCAACTTATGCTAGCTTATTGTTATGTAAAAGTTCAACATTTACTATGGACTGGTCAGTTTGTATTTCTGCATATTTGTACGTAATTAAGTGTCAGCTCATTTCAATCATTTTGTAAATATTTATCGACATCCATGCTAATAAATTGACATCACTATGTAGTGGCATGTATGAGTGTTCATTATTTGCACAGATTTATAATACAAAGCAAGGCATTGAAACACTAACTCAACGCAGATCAAATTGTTGCCGTAAACACATTCAATTTTTATATTGTAGGTAAATATAACTGTTTATTTCTTTCTCATCAACATGCCAAAGAGTATTCCTATCACAGTAATACTGCTTAGACTTCAGCACATGTGTCTTTTGAACACAAACCAGTAAAAACATTGGCCTGTCATTTTATTTTTTGTTACTTTCAGATAAAACACATGTTGATCAATAAATAAGTAATATTTCATACAACTTCAGCAATAAAACATGGAATGTAAAACAATAATATAGTAATATACAATTCCGACAATCTTTATAGTAATCACACATCAAACAGATTTCAGAAATGTTCCGCACTCTTCTCAAGAGCAGCAGAACAGCGAGTCGTAATCTTTTGTAAACTACAATATTTGAGCAAATGACATTCTTATAATGGATAACATTACTTTCAATGAGAGACTTTTAGGAAGCAATGGGGTGTTGATCACGTGGGGCCGATGACTCCTATTGCCAGCTACATGTATAGCTAAAGCAGAAGTAAGTACTTTCTTGTCTCCGCAGCGGGGAGCATAAGGGGAACAGTGACTTCATGAGAAGACCCTTTTAAAGTGTATGTGATTACAAAGAATTTGTCTTAAAACAAAAGTAATAAAATACGTCCTCGTCCTCTAGAGGGAACTGGTATACGGTCTCACATGACCAGTCGCCAAGTTGCTATTTGAAAGTCTCCCATTATAAAACAGCATTATCAAGGTGAAGTGAATGCCAAAAATAACCAACTGAATTATTTTACTGTTTCAGGAATGGGAATCCCACCAAACAAAACTTAAGAATGGGTGATGTAAATTATCACGTCAAATCCATGGCTGTCTCATCCAAAACCTGGCAACATTAAAGGGCAAATTATGCTGAGCTTCTGAGCATTTAAACGTTAATTAAAAAAGTTAATATCATACACAACACATCAATTTGCAACTATTAGAAGTTATCACCAAAGGACCGAGTTTTATGAGCCTAACCCTGGGCTGTGTTCCATAACGCAAGACAGTCGCAAGTCGGATTACATGTGGCAAGAAAACTAATTGATTATAGTTCGGAAGCTGTGAAGTTTAACCCAAAATTAAAAATTCAAGCTTTTCCTACTAATCACTTCAGTGGCGGCAGGAAGGGATAACTGTTTTTGTGCGTGGCGACCTACTAGTCAATAAGGTACTCCACAAACATTATGTCTTTCACTCCTAGAATTATAGTCACGCATAATCTCAATTTTCTTCCAAGCATGCTATTGCTCTATGGAACGCAGCACCAGTCTGAAATTTCAATTGACCGCATTCGAAAATGCAGAAATTAAAAGCAATTACAATTAACTTTCGAAAACAATATATTTCAATTGCCCCACTGAACTTTTACACAACTATAAGAATTCATTAAAACTTGGTAACAAGTGGGTTAAAAAGTGGCAGGGGTAGATTCGGTACATCTAAAATATGACTTACAACTGCTTATCTGGACTCGGCAGCATGAACGTCATACACTGGATAGCAACAATGATATCACATCATCACACATCACACTGATAATGTTGAACAGAACACTTTACATTATGGAACAATCAAAGTTACCCAGCAGACAAGTTTTACGAAGCCCAGCCCAGATCTAGCTTTACCACTACATGTATGTTATTTATCACAGTATTGCAGTACCACATGCACACCCCTCCTAAAGTAGCGTAAGGTATGTTAGCTCATGTTTTCAAGCGGCAAGATGACTTCTGGTCTCTGATCAGAGAAGAACAAGTTGAAAATATTGCGACAAGCCTTAAAGAGGCATGGACCTCAAAAACTCGTCAAAAATACCTTTTAAACAATTCCTGACAAATGTACCATCTCGCAACAACAGACTAAGTCACTTTCCCCGGTGATGACAATTCCAGAAAAAATCAGAAAATCCATGATTTTCGAAATATGCGCGAGGAAAAACTCTGTGGTTACCACAGAGTTTCTAATCTCCCTCCCACTTATAATAAATGCACTCACAGGCAGTTGCTTTAAGTCGCTTGAGGTCAAAGGTCTATGTCTTGCCATGCCAAATAAGTCATACTTTGTCTTATGGGAGAAAAATTGATGAAGTGGCAAGCAGATGACAAATCATTTTTTTGGAAATTTGAAACTAAAAGACAATGCTTTGATATCAACAGAATTTTTTTGAAAAATGCTTATGAATAACAAACCTTATAAATACCTGGTGAGCAGTTTGAATTCTGTTTTAGTGGCAGAGATAAACTTTGAATATAGCAATTTAGTCATCACATTCCAGGCCTCTTTAAAGACGTCTTTGCATGCTCCTAACTATGCTAATGTATAGCAGGAACTAATCAACAATGATATTTGAACCTCATCTACGCTAAACAAAGTGCAGTCATATTCAATGACAACCTGTAATGTAAAAAACTAAAAAATATGCATGCCAAATAGGTGACCTTTGCACTAATGACGTACCTTGCGACTCACATAGCCTGCATCATACTGTGTTATTACCTAACATTATTTTTGACACTAAACTTGCTCTTAAAAAACATTTGGCAATTTTTAACGTACCTCATATTCACATCTTTGTGTTCTAACTAATTTGACCAAACAATTAGAGAGATAAGGAATTGACCAAACATCTGGATTTTGAGAGATGGCTTAAGTGACCAATCAGAACTCAGCATTCTTGACACACCTTCGCCGCCTTTTTACCCAGCAAACAACATCTTCTCAGGTAAAACTTATTGTTTGTTTGTCGACTGTTGGCAAGGGGGCGGAGCTTGAGATAGGTCAATTAGCGTGCAAGTTCCACTTAAACCACCTTGACACTTGCATGATACTTTGGAAAGCACAATTTGGCAAGGCAAAACGTGCCAGTTCAACATTTTTGTTAGCACTGTATTTTCTCATTTATTTGTGCATAAATTTCACACTGACAGCAATGGCATGCTGTGACAGAAAAGGAATACGTATTGTGCATGCCTCCATAAGGGTCAATATGGGAACATTGACACCATGGCGTGCAGTGGCAATCATTGCCCGTAGTAGTCACGTGTATTTCAGGACTTATTCACATAAATTTCTCATCTCAAAGATCAGGTTGTGCCTAATTTTTAAACGTACCAAAATTTGAACTGACATAGCAACACACTCTTCCCACACAGTTCTCACAAGGCATTTAACTTTTGATTACCACGATCATGTACGTCCCACGTCAGGGTGGTTTTAACTACAGTCACTTCTCAGGTGGGGCCTGTTTAATCAAAGGTTAAAGTGTAGTCACAACTAATACAGCCGTGGGCTCAAGGTTGCAAATGCGACGATGCATTATGTAGAAAAAAAAGTTAAAACTTTGCATCCGACACAAAATTGATAAAATTCCAATTTCGGACTTAATGATCGCCTCCACGAGTGATGAACAGTATGTAAGTTGAAATCCAAGTTACAACCACCGTAGCCAAGACATGATTGACAACCTTTGATAAAACAGGCCTCTGGGCAAAACTTTACTCAATGAGTGACTTTCATTGTTGTGTACAACAGCACAGGCAGACATGTGAACATGACCAAAAGTTTACGTTGAGCTCATACCTCACTACCAGGAAACAAGACTACCATGCAAGTGATGTTGTTGCATGCACCAGCGATTAAGGCGGCATGCACTAGACGCGTGGACATATTCTGAGCAAACTCTCGCTGTAGGTCGGCGTGCGTCAGCAAGCAATTATCCGGACTCTCGGGTCCTCGGAAAGACATGAAGTCTGTGTTTGTGTCTACATCAGCCTCATGGCCAGATTCATGCGCTGATGTTTGACTGGCAGTTTCGCAGAAACTCTCACAATGCTTAGTTTCCTGCACATCGTCGGCAAAGCTCAACCGCCTGCCATCTTTCTGTACATTTTCTTCACCCTTTGAAGATGACCGGAGGGCACTCGGAAGGCGCGTAACACTTTCTGAGGCGTTCAAAGGTAAATTTTCATTGTCGACTTTATCCGAGCCATCCAGTGAGGACAGTTTGTCACCTGGATCCATCGTCATGGAAACATTCCTTGGAGATTCGTCTTCACCCTCCTCATAGATTGGACTCTGCAAACGCTGATCACTGTGTAGGCTTGTGGCTTCAGCATTCTGTACGTGCTGATTGTAGCGGGAGATGAAGCTGCCAAGACAGCTTGAAGCGACATTTGGCGGTGGAATCTGATTACTTGGAAGCATCTAAAAATAAAACAATATCACCATTCTGAGACTGTAAGCTAGTTTTTGCAAGCACGACTGGGTTTATGAGCAACTGATTGTTAGACACAAATAGTCCGACAGTTGAAAACAGCACGAAATGAAGCAATTCCTTTTAGGTATTCAAATTCCAGTTGACTGATTCAATTAGAAAAGCAAATGAACGCCAACCACACCAACATGTTCATAAACTAGCCGAAAACTCTCAGAGTGCCCTTCCAGTCAGGGGACACACACTGTGAAAACAATGAATGAATGCTACGGAAAATAAACAAAGTGACAACACATGATTACCAAAATTCCCTCTTTATTAATTGTAGATGAATGAAAAATTTTCAATTGAAGTGATTAGATTGATAAAGCAAGTGACAAAATTTCAATTGCTTGTTTCAAACCAAATATACCACCGGCTTGCATAGTGTCATCCATCAATTAATCCAAACTCGCAGCTGTCATAAACCATGCTTCAATCACAAAAGCTAACTTTTAATAGAGGCCATGCAAACTGTTCCTTTGTTAAGTCAATTTACAGAATGTGATTTCTGTACTTGGAAAGAACTGGCATCGGTCTACAAGTTGGCTTGTCATGCCATGCCATGATTTTGTTCACCGAGAAAGTTTTCGAGCAAACATGTCACTTCGTTGCATGACCAAAAGTAACTTCTCACCTAAGTAAGTAACAAGTTGAGGTCAGTATCACAACTGCAATAAATGGTCTAAACCAAAGTTCACTTTCGGTGGCTTTACTGCCACTTAAATCATACATTTCCCAAAAAGCCCAGCATGTCTGGTGTAAAAGCAGAAGAGAAAGAACAACACTAATTGTGAAATGTAGATTTCCAAAGAGGGGAATAACTGCACTCTGAAATATGAAATCTGGGAGTCAAGGGGACAATGATGAAGCTGATGACTGACACAATACTGAAGTAGTAGGAAGAGACGGTGAAACTGCAAGAACTTTCCTATTTAGCACACAGTAGTAGAAAAGTGAACTGTCGTTCTCAAATGATTCCGAAGAAATTTGGGTAATAACTTAGCTTAATCGTAAACTACTAATTCCTTGTGAATAAAAATTTGATACAGCTCTTAAGTTCACAATAACTAAAGAATTATACGAATGAGAAAGAATGTCTGTAACAGTAGCTACATTCAGCTATGTTCACCTGGCTAAGAAAGGGAACTAAAGTTAGGATTTTCACTCCTATAAAATCGGTCTGATAAATATTCCTTACTGTGACAAAACTCCATTGCTGTAACCAATTCAAGCTACAGTCATGCACCATTTTTGAACTTGAAATTTTAGAATTCAGGTCAAATCTTATAAACTCCAAATTCGAGTTGCTCAGACACGGGTTTGATGTTTTTGTTGGTAACGGAAATAGAATCCCGCTACGGTAAGGAATACTTTGGAATCAAAATTATGAGCATTAACGCCCAATTCGGTTTTCATTTTTTACTCAGCTAAGCTTTATCATTCAAATTGTAATCTAGAAATCACATGTAATCACAGTGCATTACAAATAATGAATTGGACTAAAAAGCTAATTAAATGCACATTATAGACATGGGTAACTCGACACAGTGAACTATAAAAATACTAGTGCAGTGAGTGACTGATAGAAATCAGAAGACGTGTAAGACATCGATGCGCTGTCATGCATCTTCGTCACATCAGAAGCTGTATTGTGGAGTCATGCTGAGGTTAGGACATGTGTGGTGCATGGGCTGTGGGTGTCATGCTTTAAGGTGCCAGTAAACTATCCTAACATGTGATGGTTAGATTTGTTATGTGTGTGCCAAGCGAACTTGGATTTTTCTACAGGTTTGTTCAGCTTTTCAGAAAAGGCGGGTAAAGCTAAATACAAAGCTGCACGTCAGCTGGGTGTCGTGTATGTCGTGCCGAATAGAAAATTCATAGCAATACCTTGGGTTGGAAGTCAATGTCCAAGGGGGGACTAGAATGCAGACGAGATGAAACAAAGCCAAAGCTAGAGCAATTACAGTGATGATATCTTCTCAGATGTTGTATACGCGTACCTAAGTCTAGTCTTACGGACCACATGTAATGTAGTTATTATCTTTGCACACGAATAGAGAGTCAACCACGACGTTCTTTGTCTTAACTTAAAACACAAAGTGTTTCATCAGACAGCAAGAATTTAAAACTGTTGCAGTATAGGAAGCAATATTGCCGCTTTAATTGATGGTTGCTGCTTCATCCTTGGCCAATGATGGGGAAATAGAAAATCTCTACGCTTGAAATTTATCCAAACCAATGGTTACCTATTACAGACACAATTCTTAGAGCCAACAGTCACAGAATGAATGCAAAATTCATGACTGCAGAATTTATGACTGTAAAATTTAAAGTGGTTTTGAAGCTGGTTGAAGAACCTGACAGTACGAACAGGGCCAAATGTTGATGCAGACCAAATCAGACGAACCAACTGGGTGTCTGATTCACCTGTAAAGGAAGGCCTGGATATGAACGACCTACACTTGTGCCACATGTCTGTGAGACTGGGGCTTCACTATCAGCAATCCTCAGTCTAACATTTCAATGGACTCTAACCTGTTTGAGTGTGATTGCAACAAAAACGCAGCAGTTGTCACTGGCAAATTAAAAAATAATGACTTTATGATAACCGCATCGTTCAAATCAGAGCCTTATTCAGGCAACATCAAGACTAAATTTGCCACTCCACTTTCCAGGCTTGTCCACGGGTTCTGTGAATAAGACACAGTAAAAAACAGGCCAACCTACAATTTAGAAACCAGTTTCTATGAAATTTCTGTAGTATGACTTCAGCAGGGCCGAGAGAAAACTGTGTTGATGCCCCAGTTTCTACAACTGTTACCTAGGGTTAGTAGAAAGTGATCCAGTGTTCAGTGAATTTTGGGGTATAGGCTTACCTTCTTCATGGCACGCAGGAACTTTATAAAAATACAGCGAAACAAGACAATTAAACAACTGCTCAGGGTAGATTGCAAACAATTTCCAGCTTAGCAATAAATGATTAATTTTAGTATAATTTTATTTCAATAGACGTGTCAGACAAGACTATACCAGTCAGCAACAATCCCAAGGGCTTTTTGGCTGTAAAAATGGTTACAACCGCCCTTTAGATAAATGTTGTAAACTAAGTCTTGTAAGTCATTACTGTAACACGCAGGTAACAGGAAAATTTTGTCTGCAGTACTTCATGCTCTCGACTGCATTGTTAACAAAATTAGAATGAAAAGTCAGTTCTTGTCATTTGTTATATTTTACTCAAGCCATAGTGTTTTTGAGAGATTTCGTAACTGTGACAGCACTTTTCATGAAAAATAGTGTTCAAATACAAACATGTGTTCAGTCCAATTCACAGTAGTTGTAAACCCGACAATTCAGTCACAAAAACTTCTTTTTTCATTTAGACCGGTTGTCATTACATACAAATTCGGCCTCAAATTGGCTCGTAATATAAGCAGATTGAGGTCATTTCTAATTGAAAATTTGTTATTGTTTGAGATCAGCTTTTACGAGTTGGCTTGTCGCGGAGCGCCATTTCACGAGCCAGTCTTTCAATCGAGCAAAAGCAAATCAGAAACCATGATAGTTTTCTCATCTGATTAGGCATAACTTGAGACCAGTATATTATAAAGTGGTCTACATAAGAAAATTGTCTTCTTGACAGAACGAGGACGTGTACACACTTTAATACAATGTACATACCCATGTTAGCAATCAATCAGAAGCTAATCACAAAAACTACCAACACGAGTGTCGAGTGAGTTTAAGACTCATCATTTCCAGCTGCCTTACCTGGGAGATCAAGTCTGCAGCCTCTTCAGGGGAGAAAATTTCCCACAATCCATTGCTGGCAATGATCAAGAACTGAGCGTACTGATCTATGGGCACGCACGTGCATTGAGCCTCGCTGGAGATCAACGACTTTAGTTTGGGGTCGCCGTGGTTACCCAAACCACGCGTGGCAGTGAGGAGGCCATTCACGCGTAGTTGCCGCTCACTCTGGCTGGCAAATCCACCTTGACGATCAAAATAATTACCATACACGTACGGCTTATGACATCATATATCCCTACATGCTGTCCATGCTTAGACTAATGACCCCTATCCTAATTTGTACAAATGAGGGACCTAAGTACAGGTGAAGAAAATTCAAGCCAAAACCCCAATTAACTTTGTGACCTGATGCGCAAGTTTCAGTTTACCCACTCCCTGCCAACACAACTGAGAATCAGCTCTAAATTGGGCCAGGAAACGTATTTTAAACCCACTGTATGTTCACCTGGAAAAATGACGTACAGTACAAGACTAGTCAAAAGTAATCAAGCAAAGTGACCCGGAACTTGTTGTCATGACATGTGGGAAGAAGCCGAATTCATCATCAAAGTAGTCTCCCCTCATGACTATGAAATGAAGAGGAAATAACAAGAAAGTTAGCAAGATGGCTAAATCATTTTGGGATTAAAATTGCTACACTCTACTAGTTATCACCAGACATTTTTGCTGGGCACATTGTTTAGCCATCAAGAAAACGATACCGTATGTTGTCTCATTACTTTTGTCTTGTACTCGGGGATAATTTTGCTAAATGCACTGTGACTGCTGAATTCTGGCGAAAGGGCCCATTAAAACTGGAAGTGAAAAAGGACAAAATACTAACATGGCCCATAGGTTCTCCAAACAGGCCCATAGACTTAAGACTGCAGCCATTGAATATACTTTGAAATTCGGTGACACAACCAACTACTACTTGTCAATGACTGTTTGTCTATAAGTTTTTAGAGCCAACAAAAATACCTCTTGGCCACATTTGTTCATGAATGACGCATCTCTTTGCTAGTCATGAACTTTTCACCCCATTTTGAAACAGAAGCAGACACCAGTTTTCGAACATACAATACTGACCATTAACAAGAATTGAATATCACACAGTTGTGTTGAATCCGTTTTGCAATTACCTGAAACATTCCCCCTACCTAATTTTTCTATTCTAGCCTTTTCCTTCAGGTTCTTCAAGGAGTGGTCTTTAGACACTCTGTACGCATGGTTAGCCCTCACCAGCACAGCCTGACAGTCACCTATAAAAAACAAAACACACCAGCTTGACGATTACAAGCCAAAATCCTGGGGTGAATGAGCAGCTCACAAGGGGGTGCCGCACCTGGCATGTGTCTACTTCAGCACTGCTATGGGGCTTGCATCCGAGTGGGACACATATTCTAAGACTTGTAACCCAGTGGCTTTTGTATTTTCGCCTGAGAATGAGACAACCCCCTCAAAATACAGCTGTCGTTTTAATTAATTTAGTTTTCTTATGTCTCTTGGCCGTCTGCTTTATTGTTATGCTGAGAACAACTGTCAAAAATACAGAACGCAAATATCGTCAAAAATTTTTATACACATTATTGTGTATTCAATAAATGTTGTCTAGAGGAGGGGATGTCTCTCAATTATACTGATCCCTGCTTGATTCCAATGATAAGCTGCATTGTGCAAATTCCTCCTGTTGGATATGCTTCCTGCTGCTAGAAGTCCTACTTATGGCTAACAAAGTTACGTCAAAATGACACACTTCAAATTGAAATAGATTGTGGTGGTATGAGCAATTATCAAACTTAACACAAAATCAAGAAATAAAAACCTAAACTACATTGCTAAAAGGAGCCTGGAAGGTGAAGAACAGACTAAATTGCACCATGCAAAGTGATTCTCTGACAATGAAACTAAAACAGAATTCAACCTGTTCTCCAGGTATTTTTACAGTTTGTAATACCGTTAAATATTTTGAGTTTTTGTTAAGTCAAAGCATTTTTCTTTATATTTTAAGTGAAAAAAAGAACAACCAGTCAACTGCTTGACAATCCCTTAATTTTTCTCCCTCAAGGGAAAGTAGGTCTCCTTATTTGCCATGGCGAGACGGGGATGTAGCACATTTTCATGGAAAATATGACCTTTGACCATTGATATCAACAAAACAATGCTTGACTAGCATTCATGTATAATTTCCATTCCCAACATGCAACAGGCAACACTGTATCAGTTGGAACTGAATGGAAGCCACTACATTTTGGAAGGACTAACCAGCCAGCCAATGATTTTCTGAAGTCTCGTTAATTCATTAACTTGTCATGATGGTTACAGAAAAAAGTCCCACTGTGGTAAAGAAAATTGCAACATTGACCCTGCTTGGTCATGTGGCCAAGTCCTAAATTTTTTTTAAACAACAGCAGACAGACAAAAGGAAAAACACCACAGTCCGGCCACATAGTAGAATATCAAATATTAAACAACTGGAAAAAATGCAACACAAACAAATGCAATATAATCATTGCGGCAAAATCTCACTAATTTTGGATAAAAAATCAAATTGCTAAAATTGCTTTTTATTACTGCATTTTAAATATTAAATAAAACATTTCATCACCTGCGTTGGCCACATATAACCATCCAATCTGTTTGATTTTCTTTTCGTCATCTTCCTTGTCTTTCTCTTTTTCTTCTATCATTGTTTCCTGGTTGTTCCTTCCATCGTCTCCATTATCGTCACATTCTTCAACCGTTGCCATGACATCAGCATTAGTTTCTGCCTTATCGACCAAACAGACAGTCACCCCGGAACACCCACTCCACCTAACTCGCGAGTGTTCATGTTTCCCATAGGACAACAGCCTATCAACTTTGTAGTATGACTTCTTGAAGGCAAGTTTCATATTTTCTGCAAACTCGTTTTGTCCACCAACGAGCGTTTTCGCTGCTCGAGGACTCTTTCTCTCTTTCTTTATTGCTTCAATCTCTGCGATCTTGTTGGTATCGACTGTGATCAAATCGGCGTCATAAACTTCGTCGCCACATTTGTGCATAATTTGCAAAATGTCATTGACACTTTCAGTGTGCACTAACCGTTTACTGGGTGAGTTTTCAGCTGTCAACAAATGACTACTGATCTGGTACTTGGTGATGTCATTGTGTTCTGCCATATTGAAGGCACAAGAACACTTGGTGTCCCTATCAAACTCCATCATTTCCTTAAGAAGTGCATGATGCAATTCGTGAGCGGCAATGTCGGCAGCGAACTTCCCATGATGGCCATCATAGATACCAAGGAAGCACTTTTTGGCGTCGTTCCCAAAATAATCTTGAAACACCTTCGTGTCCTCCATTTGGCTTTTCCAGCGGGAGTTGTCGTAGCTGCACATTCCTACACCCAGCACGCATTCTGGACTACAGTGCAGTGACTGTCCGACAAGCTGGTAATCTTCGGCAACTAAAACAGAACGCTCGTGCTCCTGTGTGTCCTCAAGATCAGCCTTCAGAAGCTCATAGGCGTGGTTAATCCGCTGCACGAGGTGAGGGTCCAGCGTCTCCTTGTTGGTGGCGACGCCTGTTAGTTTATTCATCTTCTTCAGGATGACGGCCCGCCTCTTCTGAAGTTCCTCCAGGGACTCGGGTCGGCTCGGTCCCTTGTATCGCATCTCTCGCAAGGCACGGTGATACATACGGTGATCCTGAATTCGCTCTATGCGGACGTAAATCTCACAATCTCGACAGTAGATGCCCATGTCGGGAAAGCATGGAATGTCTGGTATGTAAGTCTCAGGGGTGTCTGGAAATGAAATTTAAGCTTAACACGGGGAGAGATCTGACATAATTTTTCACTCTGTTTTGGCAAAGCACACAAAAAAGCACAAACATAAAATTATCATACAGAAAATTTTTAAGTCAGTGCCGCATACTCGTAGCTCTCATGAAACAAAAATTCATTGATGATTTCTTTCATTTGAAACACTGTTAGTCAGCCTTTGAAATGTTGATGACAATCCCTTGGCAATATTATTTCTGAGTAAAATTACTGAAAATTACCCTACAACACAAAAAATCATGGTAACGGATTGTAGGGACTTTTGTTGCTACAAGTAGATGGCAGAACTAGGTTAGATTTCATACAAAATGGCATGTGACTACCGGGTATTTGCAGTTAGCATACAACTGTCGACCCTTTTTTACCCTGAGGAACATACCAATTGATTAAAAATGTCACAAAGCATAGCAACAGGCCAAGTAGACAAAGAGGTATTTGTACATGAGCACTTGTACCAGAGCAAGTTGATCGGCTGCAACTTCAAAACAGCTACATAATAAACACGTGTTCAGTCCAAAATGAAAAATTTTGATTTACACGTCCAGTTAGCGCCATAAAAGTGGTCTCAGCTTCAAGAGATGTGATTCCTGGTACTGTACAGACCTGACACTTATGTTATTCCTTGAGACCAATGGCACCGTGCACAAACTGACGGGCTGTGACAAGCCAATTTCAATAGTATGGTCTCATATGAATATTCCAGTTCTTTCGAAGCGCTAGAATCATTACTAGTTTGACTTAGCAGCAATTTGAGATAAATTTCGTAATCATGGTAAGTGGTCTAAACCAAAAATTGTTTTTTTGTGACAGAAGGCGGGTTTATATTCATTTAAAACTACCCCAAAGAGGTGGGGTAAGTTGCCACATCGGTGTCCATGCAGTTGTGCGTGTTTTGTACAAACTTGTTTTGTGTTTCAAAATCACTTCATTCCTGTCATTGGTGTCCAATTTTCCTAAAACAACGTGCTAGCATGCTCTCTAAATAGCCCTTTTCTGAATGAACACACTGCCATGCATCTACAGCACACATCACAAATTTCGGTTCAACCGGTCGGCTAGGAGTCGACGACCGGCCATTGACTGGTCGGCAAATTAGCCGACTGGCAGCCGGCCATAGTGCTGACTCATAAGGCGACCTCCTAGCCCACTATACTGCACACCTTAACTGCCAACTGGCCATCAGCCGATGCGCTGGTCGGCTGCTATTTTTAGGCTAGAGTAGCAGTTGCGTAATAGGTTGTCAGACTGATACCGCTTTGAGTGCCGATGCATATTCGTCTTGGCACAGGGACAAATAAACCTAGTTTTACTATGTCTCTATTACATGAGTTCACTTCGGTTGTGTAACCCCACTAATTCGAAGGTTGAACGAAAGCAGTACTGAAAATTGGATTATGAACAATGCAACAAGTTTTGGATAACAAAACGTGAAAGTTTTCGTTACATTAACGCTAACAAGGTGCATTAGATTGTCTGCTTCCCGGTCAATACAACGCCGTAGTCATTTTGTAAACGCAGCTATTTTTGACAGTCTTCGCCCACACTCGTTTTTGTTTATGTTTTGCCGAACTGCAACTTTTTGCATTTCTTTTCTTCATGGGTCTCCTATCATGCGCCAATGATGATGGGACAGTGAGTGAGTTGTTGCACCGAAGAGCTCTTACTACAGGGATTTTATTTTCATAGAGTTAACCCTTGAAGTAAAGATGGGAAATACACGGTCCTGCTGGTATGCCCTAAACCCACGGACTTGGAAGGCTCAAACTTGGAAATCATATGGTTACGATTTCCACAAACTTAGACAGTGACATCAAACATGTAATTAGACCACTGTTGAGGCTCAGGTCAACCAATTCTAGCTTTGCGCATTTCATTTTCATGCATCGGTGACATTAAAATCTGCGCTATTTACATGTATCAGTTACCGTTGACATTGTTCCAAAAATAGATATTTTCTGTCAAAAACATATTGACAAATTAAAAATAAAACAATTTTGAACGGGAAGATGTGAATACGTGGTGAAGAGGTATTTGTCTCTATGCAGCACTTATGCGTCAAACTTTGGTAAAGCGATTGCGATGTCGAAAAAATGAAAGAAAATACACCAAGGTGCACTTTTTGAGAAGCATAGCATCTGATGGTGGTGGTGTCAGTTATAGCACATGATCTGGCCACCTTAGGTAGTAAGTGACACTGAATGACACCTGGCAAATACGGCACCAAACTAAAAATGTCATGCTTGTATCGCCCCCCCCCCCCACCCCATCCCCGAGTTCTGCACCTCACCACTCAAGATTTGGTTCAGTTTCAGTCCTAAAATCGCTGAATAATTCTTCTGTGCTCAGCTGTAGCAAGACTTACAATTTTTTGAAACAGTACTCAATCTTAAAAAAACTTCCAGCATGAGAGCGTTTTATCAGAAATGTCAAGCACAAGCAGTGTTGTAAGACAGAGACGTTGGCGTTTCCTTAAGTCCACAAAAGTGCTTTGAGCAGCATGTACAAATTTGTTCAATTTGCTTTTCTACACAAATACAGCCAACACGGTGTTTTGAAAAAGTCCACTTTAGAGGGCATTTTCAAAAACTAATGTTTGGACGATGCATTCAGTCAGTGCCCATGTCATACATCAAATGTACGTGCGGGCAGAAAATGTATTTGCGTATATGCGTTAAGAATTAAGTTGGGTTTCAAAATTTTCAGAGTTGTCAGGGCCCTACATTAATCAACCGAGGCCCAGTACAAAGCATCTCTTCAAAATTTAGATAAACAAAGTTTACGGCATACCAACTACAGGGTCACTGACTCGGAGCATGGTCTTAGGCATACGTATATTGTAATATCTTTTCAACTGTGAATAGCATGAACGCGTACAACAAGCCATTCACATTTATAACTGATCACAATTATTCTTCCGCTGCTTTCAAAACAAACAATCATTTGCATATTTTTTGGAAAGAGCGTGAACTAAAACAACAGGACAAACACTACCGTATGATAGTCCAGATTCTACATTTGAATACCGCATGTGCGTTCATTGACTAACAGATGAAAGAAAACTGCCACAGAATTACAAGGGATGATAAGAGAGCGTTTCAAGCTTCATGTCTCTGTATACAGTATTAGACATGCATATTGCATCATACCTCATCTCAGTAAAACTTGTTATCAATCGTCATGATACAAAACTTATTTGTATCATTGCCACAAGACGTTAACAAAAGCGGTCAGTGTCTGTAACATCTGTCAATATTGTTGATGAATAAACGTCGGTCGAAATCAATTTTTATAACACTGAGTCATGCCAAAGGTTTGAAATCGCACCCGGCCCTTATGAGTTTTGAATTGCCCTAGAGACCAATAAAATAGGTGCATTAAACCTATACAAGCTGTTTTTAACCTGTGTCATAGAACTGAAAATTGTATGCGTTTTCGTTTGCGAATCACTGGGTAAATCACTTTTACGCTCTACATGAAAATGCAGACTACGTGGGAACTTTTCTTTAGGATTACATGCACCAAGTTACTCTGAAGATTTTATTTTTAGAGTTTTACCCCTTGGAGGAGACGCGAAATACAAAGTATTGCGTTCTTACTTCAAAGAGCTTGGAAGGTGCTCGGCTTAGTGCGAAGCTGTTTACTAACTTAAAAAAATACAACTTTGCGCCGATGTGGGTAAAAACTCACCAAATAAAATCTTCCTTGAGTAATCTAAATTATTTACTGGCATTGCAAAACTTGGTTTTCTACCACTACTCTACTGCTAAAATAGTGGTGTGATCATTTGCGTTGGCTTTCGGTGAAATGGAATATTGCATCTGCACTTATTAGCCATTTTCTTTTTCCCAGATTCTTCAATGAAATGTCTTCCTCGAGGTTGCGTAAACGTCACAACAAATGATTAGAATTGGTTTCACTTCATTATAAGTTTTTAAAATTTTGATATCAGTAAGCCGAATTTTAGAACAAATTTTGCTGCGATGTTGTCATCATATCATGGGAGATGACGAAAAAATTCAGGAAGTGGCCTGTGTCACGAATGTACTTCTTTCAAAAGGCGGAGAATTACGCTTAGTAAATGACGTTGGATATATTTCACTTAAACGACAGTAATGGGCAAGTTGAGTGTCAACTGACTCCCAGTTTTTGCATACACACCCACCGGTCTTTAGCTCATGTTGATACAGGTTTCACGACAAGGTGACGAGCGTGACACCGTGGCACCTTGCTGTATTTTGACGATAGTCTTCAAACAGCTAGCTGGCTAGATAGGAAGGCTCTAAATTCGAAACGATTTTTTATTCCGAAAGTGACAACAAATTCAGAATGATGATGGATCATGGCTGACACTATAACTGATCACATTCTTCCATTTCCATGTGCCCATATTATCTTAATATCTGCGCTGATTGTTTATGTTGCACCCGAAATAAACTTTTGTTCAATTGCTCTACTAATATATCTGTGGGAAAGTGCAATATACAGCGTGATGAAGTGATGATCAAGAGCAATAACGGATGAGCACAAATGCGTGCTACGTAGTGTTGAGAATTCCCCGGCATGAAAACACTTGAGGTCGTAAAACATCCAGCGTAGTATTCTGAATTTTATGCAAAATTACTGTACATTTCAAATTTCTTGGTTGCTAAAACTTTTTCATGCATAATTTATAAAGGTCTCATATCTAGAGTTCGAAATTATGTTTCTTTGATATCATTTAACGCTTGATTTTACCACGCCGTCAGCAATTTAACATAAAGTTTACGTTGGTGTAATCTCACGCAATTCGTATTTGTAGGTTGATTCCATTTTAACGCCTTTCAATAGATGAACAAAAGTTGATAAACCCATGTCAAGTGGCCACTGGTAAATGAACAGCGAACAGTTAAATGTTTGTTTGGCCAAAGTTCACCCGCTAAGTCACAAAATGGTAATTGCTGACCAAGGACACACAAAATCTGAATTGGTCGTCTATGCTAGGCGACCACTTTGCCAACCCAAGTGCCGACCGCAGAGGCGACTCAGCTGACGGCTCCTAGCAGACCGTTGTTGGTTGAGTGCTAGTTGGCTAGACGGCCAGTCGTCGACCAGCCGTCGACCAATTTCTGACCGGTCGGACAAAAATTTGTGATGTGTGCTGTATCAGAATACAACTTCATGGCTGCCAGAGAGGCTGTAACTTCATCAAAAAATTTGATCTATGCCACTCTTATACCAGCAATAGAAATTGGCATTCACCATTTTGTAATCACTCAACACTTTGAAAATTGGGTCACTCAATCAATGCCTTTTCTACCTCCACATAAAGGAGAGTTCAGTTTCGCCGGACACACAAATCCTGTAGTCCACCAAACTAACTTACCAGCCCTAATCTCCTGCAGAGTAGTTCCCAGTTGATAATGGCTGGTTTCAGACCATTCCATTGTTTGAGAGCTGTAAACAGACAACAGGTGGCATTAAAAACATGATAATAATTCAGACAGTATGTTTAAACTTCAGGTATCCCTCAATACTACTTTTTTCAGGTTTTCGGTTCCAGCCTCCTCTAGCTTCAATTGAGGGGTACAAAACATGAAGTATGGAATGGTACGCCAATTTTTTACAAAATTGAGCCGTTTGAAGGTAACAGATGTTCTAGCACTAAATTGCAACATCCTATTTGCTTGTTGTGAGGCTTTATGAAAAGCCATTACTCGCAATGAGCAAAAAATGGATGAACAGCTTGTCATTTGAATCAAAGCAGGTATAAAAATCAAGAAAATAACATGTATTGGTAGTCTTTACATGCAGTTCAAAACTCAAAATCTCCAGCCAGCCAGGCAGTTGCCAATTCTTAATGAAAGTGGGGTGATAAAGCCAAAAAACAACTGAGAATGTGTCATCAAAAGACTTCAATTCTGCAAATTCTTTGATGAATATGAAGTAATATGAACAAGTCACATACTAGGTCACGTGATGTGGTCAACTGGTGGAGTGGAGACAGACTAAGAAAATGTTAGCGATTAAGAAATAACTAAACACTGTTCAGATGATCAGTTAAAGGTAATGACCAAGGCCAATATTTACATGGAGTTCACTGTCACATTTGTTCACATCATGCTTTAATTTCTGGGCCCATGTGCAACATGATTTATAGTATCATTGGTTGTTTAAAACACTGACCTTGTGCACGTGACGTTCCCCATTGTTAAATACTCATCTAATGCATTAAGTTTGAACGACCACCCGCAACAGAATGTGGTGTCACTCTATGAACCTGCAGCTTCATAGTGTTATTAGCTTAGGACCTGGGGCCTTAAGAACAACAAACTGAATTCGGCAAAACAAACATTAAACTTAAGGGGGTTCTGGCTCTTGAGAACCAGTTTCCTTTACTGAATAACAGTCATCAAACTGGTTATCGAAATCCCGGACCCCTGTAAGTGATTCGTTACCAGCGATCAACACAACAAAACACTACAGAGCATTAAATAAGGCAACAAACGTTCTACCATTGGGAGGCCTTTGAGGTGTTTGCCCTAATATTAGATGGCAAGCGGAGCATAGAAGATCTTGACCGACTGTGGGATATACGTAACGAAGCATTGAAGACGCCCATGAACTGGTAATATTCTACCATGTCAGGTGCTGCCAATAAATTTGAATCCGGGATCACTTGAGAGGGGTGTTGCTTGGTCTGTTGTTTGTTAATCCTTTCCGCATAATTGCATTCATCTTCTTCTATTTCACTAAGGTCGTGCATGTTGTTAGCAATTGGGAAGGAGCAGACTTGTGAGTTTGAACCATGATCTTTGAATGTGTCCTGCCTTCTAGTTCCTATGAAACCTACGTCAATGGAGTGACGCAGCTTACCCGGATGTGCGCCAACAACAAGGGTAGGTACCATTTGAGGGTATGACTGTACGGTGCCAGAACTGTGGGCTTCACCCACATTGGCGCCACGCCCGCCTGGACGACATGAAACGTGCTTAGCCTTACTCTGACCATCACACTGATGTGAAGTTCCAGCACCTGTTAGCTCAGTACTTGCAGTGCCACCTGTGTTGCCAGACGAGTCCATGGCAGGGCAGTGTCTAATAACCGTCTCAGTCTCGCACATATCGGACTGGGAGCAACCTCTCTGGGGCTCATCATGCACGGTGGTCTCATTGACATTCGTCTTCAAAGAACCAGTCGGACCATTAGTAACTGTCGGGACTTTGTTTAACTTTCTATTGCAAGTAATCTGGCTAGCACCGGCTTTAGGCATTTCAGCTGCGAGCAGGATGTTTTACTGAAGAGTTAAAATGACCAAAGCATTGATTAATTGGTACTAAAGCACATGTGGCACATGAAATTGGTGAGGTATGAGTCGCAGCTCTGCCATAGCAGGTGCTCGGTCGTAGGGAATTTTATTTAGCTATAAGCCAGAATTTGCAGTTTGAATAGAGCTGCCCCTCACACTACTGTTGCAGCATCCGTCCATGTCAGTGGTGGATTTAGAGGGAGGCCGAGGGGGCCATGCCCCCCCCCCTAAAATTCTCCCACATTCCATTTGGCAATTCAGGGGTACGAATGTCTGATGGGTAAAATCCCCGCTAATACTCTGTCCTGCACCTCAACTCAAAATCCTGGATCTGCCCCTGCATGCTACATGGCTCAGAGAATGGATTCAACATGATCCACATGTAAAACACCATGGAAATAAATGGTAAATTTTAGATTAGCACCAGAGGGGAAACATGCCTAAGTCTTCTAGAAGCAGAATTCTTTAGTTTAGAGGAAGATTCCCACTCCCCAGTCACCCCGATAAATCTAACACCCAGTTGCCATCCCTCATCAGCAATGACTCAAATAGCCAAGAAGTCTTTTGGAAAAATTATCATCAATTCTAGGGCAATTTTTCAATCCTTGAAGTGGAATATTCGGGTGTGACCAGTGTAATTTCGCGTGATTTTAAGAATTTTTTTGTAAGGAAATGGGGCCAGTATTCCACCCGACAATCAAAGTATTGAGCGCACTGCTATGTGATAACCATATCAACTAATAGGCAACTGCCCGTTAATGGTTGAGGCTAATTTTATGATTCACTGGAAGCACTGTCTAGACCACAGACGTCCACAGCTTCTGACTGTACCTAATACACTATATACAAGGTATGATGCTCCAGACCAGAAATTCAACGGGTGCTTCAATTCAGCCATAGCAAACACAAAACCCTATAAATTTACACAAAACAGGGGTTCAACAAACCATGAGGAAATCATCTTTCTCCCAATACCATTTACAGTGGCTTGCTCCAATGAGCTCCCAACAAATTCGCCATCAAAGCACAAAAATCTTCCCAAAAAGTCGCTGCATACTGTCAATATACTTCACGTGAGTAGGGTCAAGTTCAAGCAAGTAGGGTACGAAATAATGCTTTGTACCAAGCCAGGCTAATTCATTCAGCCCAAGCAATTCAAAATGTTAAAATCAAGTTCAAGACCACATTGTCTATTGTCACTTGGGCTGCGCACTATAGGAGGCTGGGGGACTATAGCCCTCACTTATTTCAGTACTGCGCCGCCCATGCCATGTATTAGTAGAAGTGAGACACTTAATTAGTAAATGGCAATACTTAAGTATGCAATTGGCTTGCATTGCAGTTTTCGTCTTGGATACCAACTTTTCCCAAGAAAATAAAAACGTATGAAGAAATGCAGTAGCCAAAAATCATCCGAGAGAACCATTGGTCGCTACTTAAAGACGCAATGCGTGTTTGGGATTTAAACAGCTTTATCAATGACGAAAACACTGTAAAAAACTCACTTCTGAACAGAAACTTGTCAAGCGAAAATGTTTACAACATGGCGTCAATGTCAACGCTGAGTAGAGACCTCTATCGGGAAAGAAATAACTTAAACTGACGGCGAAGTGCTTTCAAGACCGCCGCCTGACGTCGGAGTGACGGACAGAGTATCGAAACCGAAGAAATGAAGAGAGACTTGTGAAATCAAAAGGCCTGAAATAACAAACGAGTTCGCCTCCTAGCTGAATAGACATTCCAAATGAATAACGCGGTCGATTGTATTTTTGATGCTCTCGTGGAATCTCGACGGTGACCGGACTCAGCGGCCCATATACATGTACGTCGTGAGAGACTGTCCGGAGTTAGTATATGGTGCAACACCGGACGGTCTGGGCTCAACAGAAAAAAAAGTTCTACTGTGAGTCTACACCAATTTGATCAACGAAAGTAGTTCTATTTGCCGCGTCAGCTGTAGTTATCATTATCTCTTTTATGACACAAAATGTGTAACTGGGCAAAGACTTTTCAAACTAGTGTATAGGCCTATAAACCACTAGTGGAGCGGCGAGGCCCCTGAGGTTCGTCCCTTACGACAATTCTACATTATGAACATTCACCCGTCAATAGGTTTTTGAGACGATTATTTTTAGTTACATCAACGTAGATATAGTGATCACAGAATCACCCAGTTTTGCCTCAGTAAGGTTCAGTAAGGCTAAATTACATTTTAAACTGTACGGGAAAACTAATCAGTCATTTCGTTGGCTGTAACTGAAAGAGGATTCGGAAAATTTTGCTCAATTTTTAGCCTCGATTCAATCCAAACTTACAATCTGCTGCAGATTGTGATTTTTTTCGTTACTTCGATATTCCATCAATGTGTTGACTAGTAAAGGAAACCGACGATAGATCAGCAGTCCAACAATATACACCACCAACGACGCCGTTCTGCTGTAGCCTACACCTAGCTAGCGCATGTGCACTGAAGACCCGACATTGGTCGTGAAATTTGCTGCACATGCTTTAACGGTAAAACGAACACATTCAATTTTGAAAATCGCACCCTACAGTCAATCTTGATTTTCTCACTGTCTGCAGGCCCCCGCGGAAAACTGAGGCCCAGTCCTGGCCTATCCGTTAAAGATCGGAAATAGATGGACAACAACAACAAAATTGTTGCAGCTACTGGTAGTAACTAGTACAATTATAAATAAGTCAGTAATAATTTTGAATTTTCTTCACGTAATCATCGGGCCGTACCCGGTCAGCTTCGCCCGAGTGAGTGCTTGGTGTCTATCGTGCAGACTATAAGAGTAGGCTTTATATCTTTCATCGGCATTGAACGCGCGTGGTGGCTACAACTTAGGGTAACACGGGAGTGTAGAAGTAAATTTCTATACCCAACTAGGCTATATATTAGCGAGAGAGCTTCCAAAAAGTAGTGCCTTGTTAAGGCCTTAAAATCGACCCGGAATGAGCAGAAAGTATGTTTGTTATATGCCATTTTGGTTGTAGCAGAGTACGGTAAAGTGCAGGCATTTTCAGATTTCAACTTTGGTTTTGGCCGGATTGATAGATGGCATGAATGCGTGCACAAGTGTATGTGCGTTTCCATTTTTTTTTAAATTCAGTACACGCCGGTCATGTGGAGGATTTCTCGCTTACGCTGGTGATCGCTCTAATTCGCTAAGCCCCAGACAATTGTCACGATGCCTATTCAGCACGCCCTAATTATATTGAAGTAGATCTGAGCTAATGAAGTGGAAAGGTAATTGTAAGTATTACTGTCTCAACAATGGTTGTTGTTATTTGGTTTTCTCTTACATTTGCAGAGTTATAATCTGCAACTCTGGAGAGAAGTTTAGTACAATATTAATATTACAAAATGACTAAACAGGTTAACTTGTGTTTATCTTCACTAAGGGCCAATTCCCAAAGGAACGATAAGTTTCATATTGGTTTTCTTTATTTAATTTTTAATGTTTCTACCCACTTGTTTTTTTCTTGCCGGCAACAGGTTGATAACTTTTTATCTAAGTTTTGAACTTGAAGTACCAAAACAGGGGTCAAAACACAATGTACTGTAATTTGAATTGTCACCACATTTCGAGACACCTTGTAGAATTGTTCGAATTCATCAATATCTTTGAGAGTTATTTCACATTCTCAAAAATCGTCCAGTGTACCTTGCTAATTGGGGTTGACCGGAATAATTGTAAAAATTTCCCCACCTTTGATCTGGCAGCTTAATTCACTGAAGTATCATCAATTTTACAAGATGAGCTTATAAATGTGAAAAAATCACGTATATAATAATCCATTTTCGTACCTACATAAACATGTAAATCAAAAACCAACAAATTTGTTGCTTATCAACACAATACCATGAGCAATCCCAAAAGGCTTGCACACAGATTCTTGACGGCATCTGGCGTGCGTTCAGTAGACTCTAGGACCTAGGTAAAATATAGTCAAAGTCACGTGTTCTTATTTCAAATGCACGGCAATATATCACGTAATTTCGCGAAGTCTTGCTTTTTAGCGAGGTCCTAGCGTTGCTGAACGGGAGGCGGGATGAACATGAGTGATGTGGCACAACAGGGATTTGTAGGTTCCCTCAAGAAATTTTCCGAATTTATTCGTGTTACGTGTATTGTGGTTCATTCCAAAAGTAGCTGTAATAGTTTATGAGTTGAAATAGCTCCAAATATTGCTGAAATGTTTGTTTAAGGTTATCTCAGACGTTATTTAGTAGCCTCCATTCAAACTAGTATATCAAAAAAGTAGGCTTTGTCAGCTAATAAAATTGAATATTTTCTGAAAGAAAACAACTTGAGATCAGTGGTTATAAAAATATATTTAATATTTATGTGTCACACCTTTTTTAAGTCAAAATTTCGTTTTGAAGAAAGGTTAATTCACAGCAAAATATCGTCAGGATTTCGATTAATAGACTTTTTTAATGCTCATCATGAAACCTTCAGTACAATGAATATACATGCCCAGAAAGCGCCAAGAGGCATCGTATCTGGGCTAAATAAATACAAAGAAATCTGTATACAATTATTTTACACAAATACATAAATTAAAAAACTGATGTTAAGATTACATTGACATATGATTACGAATGTAAATTAATAATTTTTATACACAATAAGTTATTTTACACGAAAACAATTCAATCCACTTACACAAAAAGATTTAATATTAAAAAGAAATTTTGATACTATTTCGAATAAAATCTTATTTTCATGTGGGTTGAGTTCTTTACATCCATATAGAAAAAATTAATTTCGTTATACCTTTAAGGAATATTAGAAAACTAAAAGACTTGTCTAAAATTCAATATTTAAATTTTTTCTCTGCCACTGAAACAGAATTAAACCTACTCACCAGGAACGATTTTCAGAGTGTGTTCGTAAAGATTTTTAATTTCTGTTCATATCGAAGTATTTTCTCTTAGTTTCAAATTTCAAAAAATATCTGTTAACTGCTCGCCACTTCGTCAAATTTTCTTCCCCAAGGCAAAGTACGTATCCTTAGTTGGTACGGCAAGACATAGACGTAGCCCATTTCCCTAAATGGAAATGTGGCCTTTGACCTCAAGCGACTTCAAGCAACTGACTGTGAGCTCATTTATCAAGTGGGAGGGGGATTTGAAACGCAGTGATAACCACAGTTTTTCCTTCGGGTGTATTTCAAAAATCGTGAATTTTGTGATTTTTTTCTGGAAATTTTCTCAAGGAGAAAAGAGAATTGCTCTGTACTAGACGTTGCGAGATGGAACTCACAGGAATTGTTCAAAAGATATTTTTGACGACCTTTCACGTTCCATACTTCATAAGTTCACCAATTACCTAAAAAACGACGCTGTTAGGAATCAGTTTGGTTGTCTCCAGCTATGGTCTTACCATATTTATTAAATAATAATCGATACAATACATACCGGGACAATTAATATTCCCGGTTCAACTTCCCGAATCACCGCCAGTCAAAAGTTTATCAATTTTATCTGGAAGTTTTGAAGTCATTTGTAGTTTAGCAGGGGGTTACCACCCGACGGGCAGTCAATGCAACGCGGGTTATGAGGACATACCGCTGAGATGGGTGATCTTGTTCGATTTGGATTGACTTTTACCAATTTGGTATAAATTTGGAGGTGTCGTTATAGTTTGACATTTATGTTCCGGTCTTGCACGGCATGATGGAGTGATGGGAAAACGTAGCGACTTCCTGCTAGCAAGTGATAATATTTAAACATTTTCCAGACTAGGTATAAATATGGAGCACATTTTAAGCCCTCTTTCCACATATAAAAAGGGATCAGAATTCTAACTCCATGTATAAACACGTGGTCACTAGTCACATGTTTTCATTTCGTCCTACTTACATGTAACATCGCCCGGACTTAAAAGACCAGACATATCACTCTAAAAGATGACTGCCCCCGGCTCACATCTGATACGCATACAAGTCATTGACAATTTAAAAAAAATCCTTATTCAAATCGTGACCTCGGGGATAACCCTAAAGAGGAGGTGTACTGTTGTACGGCTCTGAGACCAGTGGATTTTTTACGACCAATTTTCCTATGAAATATTGCCTTTTTTGGGCACATTTTCCCACGAAGGAGTGGATCTTTCAGAATAAGTCTAATACCTACAAATGAGACCTTTTCGATAAAAATTCGTTGCAAAAGCGTTCATTTTTAACAGTCCAAATCTAAAGCATGGCTTATCTGCGTGTTTAAAACTGGGCTGCAAAAATGCACTCACTTTTGACATCATGGCGTCACTTCTTGTGCTGTTTCGAGCTTAACGAGCTACAAATTTTGTTGTCCAAGAATCCCTAACAGAAGATTGAGTTTTTAAATTTTGGGCCTACAAATTATGTTGTGTCTGAAACAGAAACTTTTTCGAGCCCACTCTTCAAATTGGTGGGTATATCCCAGCTCCACGCCCGCCAACCTCTGCCGAGGTCATGACAATGTTTAGTGTCAAAATTTGCCGCAAAAGTAATCCGAATACAAAGGCCAGTAAATAGTTGCGGGGCTCATTGCACAAAAATTGCACCTAATATAGCAAATGATTCTATTGCATATTGTTTCTACTGTTACGTGAATACAAAAGTTTTTTGAGCAAATTCTTGGAAGCAAGTTTAGTCGGAAATCTCCCTCGTTGACACCATTGTTTTGAGCTCAGATAGCACCCTGACCTTCACCATCCGAACGTGTCCTTGCCATTCGCCTGGCGATGTGCCACTGGCCTACATTGTACAATAATATTATAGCGTTGGGTAAACAAACATCTGGGCCCGGAATCTAATCTTTGTACTCGAAACGAACTCGAAATTATTTTTGGCAAGTTCTCAGCTGCTTTTGTGCTAACTCAATATAAGTGGTTATTAGACTGTGCTCGAATACATTATAGTTTACGCATATGCGTATCTAGTCCAAGTTTGCAGTTGATGACCCGTATATTCGTGCTACAAACTCGAGTTTAAACTCGAACTTTTAGCCTTAACGTTGAGTTTATCAACTGCAAACTAAGACTAAAAAATTATCCACGTAAGTCATTATTTAATCAAGCATAGAATAAGAGACACTTATCTTGAGTTTGCACAATAGTAGAGCAAAAATGCCAAACATATAATTTCCAGTTCCATTTCGAGTAAAAAGATTTTAACCCGGGCCCTGGTCAGCTAGAACGCACGACGTTGCGTTAACACATAACATCACACTACGTCGACACCGATTCAGTGCATGGATATGGTCCGCCTGGTCAGTCCATCTTTCATGTGGATCAACAACAAACAGCCCGATACAATTTGTAGGGCTCTGCGATACATCGTACTGTAGTTAAACTCTCCAGTCTGCTCTTAAAGTAAAGCCCTGGGTAAACCATCCACCTGACCCTTTCTTTTCCAGACACGGCGGAGCTAGAGGGAGACCAAAGGATAAAGGGTCCCGTGGTCGTCACAGAGTCCAGTCATCCCAAGTCGTGACCATTCCTGTCCTCTCCCTGGTGCACCAATTTGCTTCGGCCTGTCACCGATCACGTTCCTCTAAATTGACGAAACAATAAAACGACAGAATTAATGCAAGAAATAAGTAACAATCGTTTAAAGGCTTCATTTAAAACTGTTTTAAAGCTATTTTTCGTGACAAAGTACTTGAACCCTGAATGACGGTTGGAGTAAATAATTGTACCGAATGCTCTCTACACGGATAAGGTGCTACTACAAAACACAAATTTAAGCACATTTTAAGCCCATCGAGGTCTGTCTTTCAAAAAAACACGATTGCAATTGGTTCAGTGCCAAAGCACAGCCCCCGAAGTGAGTGATTACATTGCGATGTGGGCACTGATGTTTTATTGTCGAGACTCAGATGTTCTGATTTGACTTTATGTTCAACAGAAAAGAATTCAAGCAAGCGTAAAACAAAAGTGAAAGCTAAAGCTCTTTAAAGTTTCAACGATTCCAGCGTTTCCTGGGTGGAGATCATCGAGGCTTTATTTTAGGCCTGTTGAGCCGATTCGAACTTGAAGTTGCAGATGTTTAGGTAGGGATGAAAGCGTAATGCAAAGTAGCGAAAACTCCTTCGAAATAATTTTAACATATAATTTGGAATGAAACCTGGCGCCAAAGTGGTTCCAAAATTCCAAGGAGTTCCGCCAGACAGCTTGCAGGTTGATCCCAATCACAAGCTAACACGTCATAAGCAACCACACCCGAAACACTTATGTTACATGTATATTAGACAAAGTCACAGCAGTCTTAGGCACTTTGTTCAAAAACTGAGTTTCAACACTCGCCACAATGGACTTCATCAGATTTGACAAGCTAGCTTGTTTTTATTTCTGTCATTTTCTGCGGTAGTGCTTCTGCGGTGAGTGACGCTCATCCGAATAGACGTCGGTTTGGCAGCGGAAGGCAATTGGTAATAGACGACCCCTGCTCTGGTCACCCTGATTGCAATGGTAGGGGGATCGGTGACAGCCGTAGGGACTTCATGAGAGTCCGAGGACGTAAGTACGAATAGCCTAGAAGTGGCTCGACCAGCAGATATTCCCAGAGACGAGGATTAGACATACTCTGACCGGCAGCGTCGATTTGTGTTGGCGGCTATTTTTTCCTTCTAATCGTGTCCCGTGGTAAGGGAAGANACAGCCGTAGGGACTTCATGAGAGTCCGAGGACGTAAGTACGAATAGTCTAGAAGTGGCTCGACCAGCAGATATTCCCAGAGACGAGGATTAGACATACTCTGACCGGCAGCGTCGATTTGTGTTGGCGGCTATTTTTTTCTTCTAATCGTGTCCCGTGGTAAGGGAAGACCTAACTCCCCTGAATCTCTCTCACGTAGATCTGCCACTACATGTAACTCCCATTGAATGCTTAGACGATATACTGGCTTTAAAATATTGAGTGGTTTTTCAAAGAAACTGGTTTACCTTAAGCCTATTTTCGCATGCAAAAGTAAGGCCATCGCCTAATACATGAATGCAAGGCCTTACAGCGGCATGTTAAGAAAATTCAGGAAACAAATTATTTCAATTATGCGATTGTGTTCGCGAGATTTTGCTCTTCATTTGATGTTTGATTTTATTGAGTATTCAGTTTTACTACTTTAGCAGCAGTTATCATTTTTATTGTCTGGAAACAAAGGAAAAAACGAATGACCTCATATCCGACGAATAAGCATGGTCCTACATTCGGGGTCTCCCATTTAAATGCACCCACGTATGCCTTATTTACTTCTAGATCTACATAGTAGCTACACTAATAATGATTTGGACAGACTAAACAACGAATCGTATTTGGACACCACGAGACTACACATGCACCTTGCGGATTTTGGATCCATTACGGCGTTTTCCCGTTGCTCCCAACTTGTTCGATATTCTATAGCCCAACAACAAGTTGAGAAGTTTACCCCTGTAGCCAATATCTTATACGACTGATTAACTCCAGTTTTGCATTTATGGTTGGAGGGCCGGTTTTATTTTGTTCGATAATTGCTCTAATCTCCGATCAGATCCTATCTAGCCTGACTGGGCTGTGCTGCTAAAAATGAAAGTTAAGTTACAACATATTTGAACATAAACCAATAACATTTCTGAATTCCTTGTCAAATGCTGACCATGTTTAGTTTGTGAATCACCAAAATCGCCCAACTACAACAGAAGTTAAAACAATCCATTCTGCCATGTTTAACCCTTTGAAGCCTGGGAGATAATTGGCCCGCTTGTTGTCTTACGGGACAAAAGACTGTACTGGGCGCAAAGGAGCCAGATGTTATCGCACGTTCAGAACCCCTGACGTCTGGAAAAGTTGCTGAACGACAGAACGCCGCCATGATCGAGTTTTATGTTATATTTTATCTCAGCGGTTGATGGAGCCTACCTTAAATTAGAAATAAACAATACTCCACTCATTCATCTACTTGGATTGCATTCTTGCGCATTCACAGATAATACATGTAACTTTCCAAGTCATCTAACAGTCGAGATCACTTCAAGATGTGTCTCTCGACTTGCGCGTGAAATGTCCCCATAGACTTATTTACAATACTAGGTCCACTGCTATTTGCGTC
Source organism: Phoronis australis (assembly GCA_002633005.1). Classification (NCBI taxonomy): domain Eukaryota; kingdom Metazoa; phylum Phoronida; family Phoronidae; genus Phoronis; species Phoronis australis. Next base: position 20,820 of record NMRA01000176.1, on the reverse strand, counting down.
ATTGCATTGTTATTCGTACAACTGTGTTTGGTCGGAACCGGTTCCGTCTTGTGGTGTTGTCGTTAAACTTACAACTTATTGTTCAGTTTATCTGGCATGGTGGCAGCCACATGGCTTCGACCTGAGTTCCGAAACACTGGCCACTCACCAAAAAATGAGACTATAACCTCATTTGATGCCTGGAGGCAGAATTTGTTGTACATCCTCTCGTGAGACCCTCACTTTGCGCCATTTCATGTCGACAGCGTTAGTTGGCTCAAGAAAACCGCCGCTGCTCCACCACATGATCTGACCGACAACCCCGAAGACACCCCAGAACCGCAGCGGCGTTCTCCTCACGTGAAATTGGCTCATTTAGAACTTATACAGGGACAAATTGCTAATTTTTGTCCAGTCATATCACGTAATTCTATCGTGAAGTCATCCACCTCTTACCAGGACATTTGGCAGCAAATCCGCCAACATTTCGGCTTCGCTTCCACTGGAGCCCAGCTCTTAGATCTGTGGCATAACGCATCATGGCGCAGCTGTCGACATCGACGAAGACATGACTCCCTCCTCGAAAATACTATAGTGTTTTTACGGTTACAGCTGGTCTACCTCAAATTGTTAAGCAACGATATGGCGCAGAGTTGCTCAACAAGTCCCTCGCCTCCATCAAGACTGAAATTTCTCATGCTATGAACTCACTCCTTGATGAGCTTAGGTCCATCGAGGACACACGTTCCATGCGTAAAACCAGGGATTGTTCTGAAACCCCCTCGACCCCACACCCCTCGACCCATGACCCCCTCGACCTGTGGCAATTGAGGTATTTGAGCTCTTTTTACACATCTCATAATCTTATTACGGGGCTGAGTGACTTTCCCATAAAACATACCTACACGCGAGTCTTCTCTGGCTCAAGACTGGTGATTAAAAACAGAAAGTGGCTTGAGAACGTGGTCTTGAATAGCGCATTGTGAACGCCTTTCTTTGTCAAAGAAATAGGTCCACGAGCGGCTACCAATGGCCCAGTTCTACTTAAAAATGTTAAAAATGTAAATGTTAGACGTTGAACCACGACTTTTTGCGAAGAGATGAGCAGTTTTGTCAGGTGCATGCCGTGTCCATTCATTCAGAGGTCCCAGTTGGATCCCCGACAGCCACCCAGTGTACCCCGTAAACCAAAACTACCTTGGATTACCATTGCTTTGTCGCCGTTGATCCCGACAATATGTTGCATGCTGCAGATCGGGACAAGTTCCACGCCCAGCATCGTGCATTCGCAAAATGGCGCCACAGGTCCGTTCGAGGACGTTGTCAACATAGGTCGTACGCAACCTCCACAGAGGAAAGGTCGCATCCCCCAATACTCCAAGCACAAGCTCCTGGAATTGCAACAAAAATTCATCAAGCTCGACGTACTGGGAGTATTCGCTCGTCCAGAGGATATTGATATTACAGTAGAATGTCTTAATCATTCGTTTCTAGTCAAGAGACCCCACAGAGGTTTTCGTTTAGTTACAGGAATTGCAGACATCGGCCGGTACGCCAAGCCTCAACCATCTTTCATGCGTGACGTAGATTCCGTGCTTCGGAAGATTGGTCAATGGAAGTTCATCATCAAGACTGATCTTACGAGTGCCTTCTATCAAATTCCTTTGTCATGAAAATCCATGAAATATGGTGGCGTATCCACACCTTTCCGAGGTATCCGTGTCCACAGACGTTGCGCCATGGGTATGCCCGGTTCGGAAAACGTTTTGGAAGAGTTGATGTGTAGTTTATTGGGCTAGCTTTTGGAAGAAGGTGCCGTCACCAACCTTGCCGACGACCTCTAATGTGGTGGTCAGACTATTACAGACTTGATTATCAACTGGAAAAAGGTGCTGTCTTCATTGTCCATAGCCGGCCTCCGTCTATCTCCTACGAAGACAGTCATAGCCCACGACGCACAAAAGTCCTCAGCTGGATTTGGGAGATGGGTACTTTACTAGCTAGCTCACATCGGATAGCTGCTCTCTCGTCTTGTCCCAAACCTGGTTCTGTTCGACAAATGAGATCCTTCATCGGAGCCGTGAAAGCTATGTCAAGAGTCATACCTTACTGTGCATCGTTCATCACCCCACAGAGAGACGTGGTTTAAACGCGACCATTTCACCAACTGCCAACTACCAGTTCATGACAACTTGTTGATCTCTTCCCAACGGCAACGGCGCTCCACCAACCATAGACCCAATGCGCGATCCAAGGCTCCTTTGGCCAACCAGGCAGTAGAATGCGACACATCCATCGGTGACCTCGTTCACCTCTACTCCGACAGGGACAAGTTCAGAGCCCGTCCATACCTTGTTGGTGCTTCCAATGTCATGTGGAGATCAGCTACGTAATGCTTCTTACCGTGTCAAACAGAGCGAGGGTTACCGTGTTCCACCGGAAGTTACTGACATTCCAGCTGCATCATCTGAAACTTGTGACCGCGATGACGACGACGAGATTCCACCGTCTTCTGCTGTGCCCGTATCCGTTCCATCGTTACCTTTATCCTACGGACCAGCTCCATGGTTTACCACCTTCACGTGTCCACTTGTCGCCCCACCTGTGGCACCCGTGTTCAGTTTCAACAAGGGGCGCAGTTGCAGAAATAAAAAAATCTCATTTATAATGTAAAACAGTCTGTTGTGCATCTTTCTTCTTTCCAACTTCTATGCTTGAAATACAAACTACACCCTAAGATCCCACTTACACCATTTCTTGGCACTTTTAAATTCGTAATAGTTTTGCTAATTTTTGAGACACTTTACATTCCTATCGTATGCTATGTCAGCGGTGGCTTAATTATTCTCGGGCATGTGTCATGAGAGATTTGAGAACTCGCTACCGCCCCATAAACATGTACAGATGTCACGAAATAAAGCAGGCGATAGTCGACACGATGTTAGACTGTATAGACAATGGCGACCTCTGTCAAGCTTTTCGGGAGAACCATGATGACATGGTAGACGTGTTCAGAGGATCAGGCCGGTCATCGATGTTGTAAATTTGTATTAACATCTTGACCAATAAGCTTAGATCGTCGTCCATGTTTTCCCACAAACAGGAAAGTGGTTTTTCGGTGAACTTGAGAGACTTACAGCATACACCCATGCTTTGCGGAAAACAAACAAGAAAACGTGGTTGGGGGATACTTAAAACATGTGATAGATGTTGCGACCAACTCAGTGATTGTATATCAGCATAAACAATTCCGAAGTGAAATAAATTAATTTTAATAGTACTGCATAAATAGCTACTTTACAAATAAGAATCAATTATTATTTGCGTGGGTGATAGCAAAAGTCACTTATGGAAACGTTACCTCGGTTACACCCCCAAGACTCATGTAGGCTTATTTGTTCTTTGCAACACATCAGTGGCCCCCAACAAAAGTGAGAGGCAAGATTTTGCTCAGTTGTGCTATGGAATAGGCTAGTAATCCACCGTGCATACCAAACAACAATTCTGCCAGTTACGCCAACTAGCTGTTTGAATCTCTGCGAATTGTCACGAATATCAGCGTTGCTCAGTGCGAAATGGTCATTAAAGGGACAGCATCAGTTTTGCTACCGCAAAAACGCATTTTGGAGTTATTATTGTGGGACGAATTATCAGCTTTGACCAGAGATATACAATAACAAAATCTGTCGAGTGGTTTTTGTGATTTTATTACAAATCTCAAATTCTGGCTGTCGTCTGAAAGACATTTGTTGAAATCAAGGTCCCCAACTTTATCAGCTAATGCTGCATGTCGCGTGCTTAGCTGGCAAAAATACAATCGTATGTCACCTTTAATCTTATAAAATATTTCCCATGATTATGATAGGATTCTATTTCCGTTACCAACTCAAGCCAAAGACCATGCGTACACGTACATGTACATGGGCGTTTTTGCGGACGCTACTTATTGGAAGCGTTTCCTTGAGTCACTGATGGCCTCAAAATGTTCAATTAATGGCAAACTTCGGAACATCAAATCTCAGAAATGGCTGGTTAGATTCACATGAACCTTTCAGGCGCTATGTTTTATGCACATTGCTCCAAAACACGTCTAGGCACTGTTTAAACATGTTCCATTTTTGCATGAGGGGCTATCAAAAAACAAGAGTTATACAATACAATTTGTGTGAAAGCAATTTTTAGTTTTATGAAACGAAAACTGTAACAGCGTTTTGGAAATGTTATCTTGAACATTTATATTATACGAAATTTGCTCATATTATTGATCCTGCTGTTTTGTTATGAATGTACCTTTCTTTTTTACTTAATTTTACTAAAATGCATGGTCACGTGACCTAATTACTGACTGATTGGTATAATGACAAAATCAAATTTTACGAATTTTCTACTCTCAGAAAGTAACGTAATTATGCTGAGGTTAATTTTATTGGTTTTGTAAATATTTGCCTTAATGCACAGTCTTATGTAAAAGGTTCTATGTAACCTTAAGTGTACGGATAACAAAGGTAGTGCCTGGGTCTTAGATTGAAACTGAAGTTATATCAACAAATAAGATATACAGAAGACAAGCATAGCCAACCGCTCATACGAAAAAATGAAATGGAAAAAAATCTTCAGCGTTTGTTAGCACGGATGCAACAAATAATTTGACATCCCGTATCTATTTGTAGATTTATGTTGCGAATGTTTTGGAAATTGCGAACCTGTGATGCATCGCTGGCACGTGACATGATGTCTGGCATGAGTGAAGGAATGTCACGCTACGTCGCGGAAATGTTACGTCGATTTGCGGACTCTAAGCCAATATGAATATACAATATGCATCATTGCTAACGCCAGGAAGACGTTTTGGTTCAAGAGTTGCATATATACACATGAAACGTGATAGAAGTCCAATGGTTTGCTTACAAACTGTATCTTGCCTATGGCACCAGTGCCTCAAATTAATCTTCTTTCCAGGCTGTGTAACTCGATATTTACTGATGTGCTCTTTTTCGATTACCTTTCAAGCACTTCAAGTGGACAAATGTGCCTTGACGAGTAATGTATTATATTGTATGTTCAACGATGAAGCATTTTGCGAGATACCAGCGTCTAAATTTTTAGCAGAACCTCTCGTTCGTCTGGATTTGGAAACATGTTAAAACATGAGGGTCAGAATTATCCCTTGGCTGCATTTCCACTTTATAAGTAACTAGTCCAAGTTCTCAACATCAAATCAAAACAACTCCACGTAACATTTTGCTAAAAACCTCAAGAGTTAAGTGCTCATAAATAATTGGAGGCGGTCTAATACACGTTGTACCAGGCCTCGCATGTGGGCCCATTGCACTGATCACCTGGAAATATTTTTATGCTTTATTAATATACATGTATGGTTAAAACCGAGCTGAGGAGCTAGAAACCTGGCTCAAGGGTTTAGCAGTGTGACCTGGTGGGACTCGGAACTCACGACCTCGAGTAAAGAAATAGGACACTTATCAACCAGGCCACACTGCCTCCTCAGAGTCAGAATTAAACTAGATGAATCATAACCACGTCGACATGCCGGTTTTACGGGTTGCGCGAACATTTTCGGTCGAAAATCGTGGTTATGACTTCTTCCCCCTTCCAGCATTCTAGATCCATCATCCTCGCTTGCCATAATCGAGGAAGGCTGTCGTTACGTAGGGAAGCGGTTTTCATAATGGATAATACATGTGACTAGCACATGTACAACGAACTTTGAAAAGTGAACAAGGATCGAGATTTGTTTTTAGTAGGGGAATGTTGGAAAATCAAGTAAATCTATTTTGCTCTGTTTCCGCATCGTACCAATGAACATTTAGTTGTGTCAGAGATTCGAACAAGATCATCCATCACATGCAAGTATTTTATGTACTATAGACAACTAAATACAACATAAAAATGAAAGCGCTAAGGAACACTGTCCTGATACTAGACAACCTTCAAGGACAAGGACAACTGCTGAAAATCGCCCATCTTGCATAACGAAAAATCAAGATTACGCACCTTATAATTATATGTCTTTACTCTTGTACGCTCCTCACTCACACGGAATCATTTGTATCAAACATTAATATGTGCCACCATGTTTCAGTCCAGTTGTTAAATGTTATCAACTGTCTTTAGAGATGTTACAACCAGCAAACGACGCATACTCATATGTTACTTCACTCAAACGAACGTGGTTGCTTTTAGAGGATAATAGCGAATGCTGGGCAGTGGTTTGCAAGATATTGCGCTCAAGCAAGTGTACTGGAGAGCATCATTTCACTGCGCCAGTTTTGTGTATCATGAAGTCTTTATATACATTGTGTCTGTAGCAGAGAAAGGCAAAAATATTGTAGGCCAGGAATGTGCAATCATCTCAATGAGACCATTCAAAACCTGTCAACAGAGCCTTGGAGAGTTATATTCTATAATTATTGTCATCAATATTTAGACCTCTTGACATCACACAGCATACCAATGAAAAACTAATATTCAGTAAATTGTGTGTTTAAAGATGAAATTAGTATTTCCACTGTATTTGCCAAAATAACACTTTTACCCAACAAGTGTTGTACCTTGTACCTTAATCAGATTAGAAACGATTACAGATCCTTTGGGTCCTTGCAGGCCTAGAAGTTGATAATGCTATCCTACTAGGGTAGCAATTTACAAAAAACTTGACTAAGGACGATGTCAATGAAAATGAAGTCAAGCATGCCGGCCTTGAAAGAGCAATGGCGACTTCATTAGTCAAGACACTGATGAATATGAAAATACCTCTACAAATTTAGCCCAGAAAGAGAATCATTACATATAGGCTTTTAATTACAGAGGCGGATCTACAGGGGGGTTTCGGGGGGTTTAAACCCCCCCCTCGGGACAGGATCAAAAATAAAAACTGGAAAAAAATCGCCAGAAAAACGAAATTAGCTACTAAAAATCCCAAAAAATCTTACACGGGAGGAGGGAAACCCTCTCGCGACCTTCTTTCCCCTCGGCGCTACGCGCCTCGGATTCTCTCGAATCCTAAACCCCCCCTTACTGAAATCGTAGATCTGCCACTGAATTATGAAACAATGATTTACTTAAGCAAAACATAATATTGAGCAAATTTACCGAAAATTTACTCAAACGTTTCATACTAGATTTCGCAAATGCTTGCTTAATCTCAAGATTACGTGCGTGAATTTGGAATAGAAAAGTATAACAAATTCATTGAAGATTCTAAGTTCACGTACAACAGCTTTACCGAAAAAAACGAGCCTGCAGTTTTGAAAATGCACAACAGGAAGTAGAACAGGTCAAACAAGGCACGGATTAAAAGCAGGCTATATTATAAGTGTCAACGTAGAAATTAGTGCAGCTAAAACAAGTCTTTACCCAATCACAACCTAACACGTCACAGGCAACCACACCCGAAACACTTATATTAAATTACGCAGTCACAGTCGTCTTACGTTTTTTGTCTTGAGACCTTCAAAACTTGCCACTATGGAGTTCACTAGACCTTACATGCTTGTTTTTATTTCCGTCATTTTGTGCGGTAGTGCTTTGAGTCTCTCTAGACATCGGTTTGGCGGACGGCACTCATTTGGCTGGAGGCTACCCTGCTTACGTCACCGTGGTTGCCATGGCAGGGGGTTTGGTGGACACCACGGGGTCTTCATGAGGGTCCGAGGACGTAAGTATGAGTAGCCTATTACCAGATAAACGAAAAGATACTTCCAATGGCGATGATTCAATTTACTCTGGCCAGCAGGGTCGATTTTTGTTGGCGGCCATTTTTTTCATTCTAATTGTATCCCATGAGGAGGGAGGACAATTTCCCAGAACCACTGTCCACTAGATTCGCCACTGACTCCCACTGAAAGTGTAGACTATACTCGTATATCGGCTTTAAAACATTGAGTAATTTTCAAGGAAACTAAGATACCATAAACTCAGTTTCACATGCAAAAGCAAGGCCGTGGTTATAAATTCGAAGGTAAGGCCTTGTACTTGTGCATGTTATAAAAATTCAGGAAAAATATTATTCAATTTTACTGACCTTTAGCACTCTACATAATTTTAATTCTCAAGAAACACAGGGAAAAACGACTCAGGACCTTATATCCGGCGAAGAATAGGCGTGGCCATATATTCGGGGTCTCTGCATTTTAATGTTCCCAAGAACGCCTTATATACTTCTAAATCTACGTAGCAGCCACACTAATAACAACTTCGACAGAGTCGATCATGAATCCTATCTGGATACCACGAGGCTACACAAGCAAATTTCGGTACTTTGGATCAAATTTTATGTTATTTTTTGTGTCAGTGGTTCACTCCACACGTTCTACTTAAGTTGCATTCTTGCGAACTCAACAGATAATAACTTTCCAAACGCGCCTTTTCATACTGAGTTAACTAAACCGTTCATACTAGCTTCGGTAGTTAACGGACATCGAAATAAACGGTAGGTGACGCTGTTGCCATCGAAGTAATTGCAAGGTAGCGCTGCACCCTAACGTTTTTTAAACGTGATAATTTTTCCAAAGGCCATTTTATACTGAGTTAACTAAACCGTTCATATATTGGCTTCGGTAGTAAACGGACATCGAAATAAACGGTAGGTGACGCTGTTGCTATCGAAGTAATCGCAAGGTAGCGCTGCACGCTAAGGTTTTTTAAATGCGACAATTTGGGAACATTTACAAGCGCTATTTGACATGAGACTTGGTTTTAATTCGATTGGTGATTATTCGAGCAAAAATTAATAATAGTTAGCTACTACACTATCCTCTAACTATTGACGATAAAAGTGGCACCTGGCGAGAAACTTCGATGGGACCGAAGTTGACCGTTCATACTGCACCGCAGCGTCGACGCTGTTAACTTTGATCCAGGACCGAAGTTAACCGTTCATACTGACCACAACTCCCCAAAACATCGACGCGTCGACGTTAGTATGAAATGCCCCCAAGTCACCTTGCAGATCACTTCCAAAGATCTTTTTCAAATTCACCTGAAATGTTCTCACATGCTTGTACTATTTTCGCTGCTATTCAGTGGGATAACTAACAACATTTTAGATCCATTCTACTTTTTTACTTTGATTCCAAGATCGCGAACCCACCCAAGGAGATGTGCTTGAACTGCTGAGGGCAGTATCATTACGCGAACCTTTTTATTCCATTACCGGCTATTCGGTGGTAAATGTTTCGATTCCGTCGTGGCCAGCAAGTATTGAACATGAAAGCCGATATAAAAAGGCTCGGTGTCACCTTGGATTCACTTCCGAGCTGCATATACCTGAATGGGATGTCCTGGCAACTCACAACTTGAGCTGAATATACGTGGGCAAAGCGAGAATTTTTAACAGCGCACTATGTTTTTCGCGCCACATCAACTCTGACATGTCAAAATAAGCCAATTAGGTCATTATGACCATGGTGTCTTGAGTTGATGACCATTACATTAGGTAGTATCCTTTCTGTCATTTTCAGCGGTTGAGCAAAGTTGTGTGGATTACTCCGAGCATGGAAATTGCGAATTTTTCAACTGCTTTTCAAGGCGATTCCCCGGTTGCAGTCGTGGCACTGACCTCCTTGGAAATTGCGAGAGAATTTGTCACAATTTCAACTTAAAGAGAGATCAACTGACAGAAACAGTAAGTATATTTCTTTACTTAATTCAAGCTGTTTTTTCACTAGCTGTCTTCTTCGAAAAAGACCAACATTTCATTAAGACGCGTGACCTGTCGTAGAAATTTGTTGCCTGGTTTCATTTTGTTCCTGCACGAATCCGAGTCATGATCAATGCTGAACTGTAACCGACTTTCTAAAGCTGATAGTTATGTCTATATTTCTAGATCGTAGGCTATACCGAATGACTGGTAAGAACGATATGTCATACATGACGTTTTATCTTCTAAAAATCGGATGTGCTGAAACTTACACGAGTACGAGGTGCCCAAAAATGTTCAGATAAATGAATAACCGGAAAAAGGTTACTGTCAAATAATGTTTTTTCAATCCAATAATCCCTTCCAAAGACGAACAGTGAAAAACATGCATGTCACAGTGGACTTTAATTCACAAAACGTCTTTTTTGCGTTTTGACGCCAAATGCAATCAGATGAGCCGGTCCAGTACAGGCAAAGACAAAGCTAACGTGCCAAAGCAGAGATGCCGCATTGTTGCAAGTCTTTTTATGAAAACTGAGTTCAATTTAAACAAAGTGCACAGTTGCAGGTTAATTTTCCGTTCTATAGAGTACATGTGTGTGGAGGGAGTGTGTTATGCATTCCTCATTTTTCTCTTTTCCAACTGCAATGCTTGTAAAACAAATTTTGGGATTCCCGGAATGATCTGTACCATTACTTGGCACTTAAAATTCGTAATAGTTTGTTAATTTTTGAGACATCTTACATACCTATCGTATGCTATGTTTAAGGGTCAGCGGTGGCTTAATGATTCTCGGGCATGTGTCATGAGAGATTTGAGAACTCGCTACCGCACCACAAACATGTACAGATGTCACGAAATGAAGCAGGCGATAATCGACACGATGCTAGACTGTATGGACAATGGCGCCCTCTGTGAAGCTTTCCGGGAGAACCTCGATGGCATGGTTGACGTGTTCAGAGGATCAGGCCGGTCACCGGTGTCGTAAGTTGGCATTTACATCTTAATCAATAAGCATATGTAACTGGTAGTTTGAATAACCAATCACATTTTGAGGTAAAATGTAAACTCTACGATCGTGGTCCATCTTTTCACACAAACAGGAAAGTGGTTTTTCGATGAACTTGGGAGATTTACAGCATTCACCAATGATTTGCGTTGAACGCAAAAGGAAAGGTTCTTGCGACGGTGATAGATTTCGCGGCCTGCTGACTATATGCCAGGGAATATATGTCAGCATAAACAGAACCCAAGTGAAATAAATATACTCATAATAACGTTTCGGACATGGCTGCTTTACTTTATTGATATTTGATAAGAATAACAATCAATTATTGCGTGGTCTGATGATAGCACAAGATACTTACGGAAACGTTACATGTATCTCTACTGCAACCTAAGACTCATATAGGCCTATTTGTAGCCTACTTTCAAACACCGACCAGGCCAACGGTACCCCCAACATTTTACGTTGTCTAATCGTAGGAGTCAAGATTTCCCTCAGTTGTCCTATAGAATAGGTTAGCAACACACAGTGCAGGGCGAAACAACTATTCCTAAATCTGGCAATCACCTTTTTTGTGCTCGTTGTTTAGGCTTGACCAACCCCAAACGTTTCTCTGACTTACTGATGAGTTCATTGTTATTGTTAGTAAAGGAAATAGAATCTTATGAAAGTGAGTGATAAAATGAGTCTGATTTTATGAGAATGAAAGGCGATATTCAATTTCGTTTAAGTCAGATAAACAGGGCTATACGTACTGTAGTTAAAATACACTTCCGAATCTCAGTCTGCCATTTATCGAGTTATTTAGCTCCGTCGGCACAGCGTTAGGCGGTCATCTTGGGGGTTCCAGGTTCGATTGCTCTCTGAGCCTAATCTCAGAAAACAACTTTTCTCGCCGAGATCACGATCTACAAGTTGATTTGTCACAGGTTGTCCATTCATTCGCTGCAAGGCCAAAAGGCAGTTCCTTTCCGAGTAAGGAATAAATTGAAATCAATTTTGCAGCAGTGAAGGTTAACAGGAACAGAGGCAAATTTATTGCCGTTTTAAGGTTATGTAGGACTCGGAACATCGTATATCTCAAATGGCTTGCCAGATTCACATTAAAATTTTAGGTACTATGTTTCATGAACAGTGCTCCAAAGCAGTGCTAGGAATTGTTTTTAAAACACGTTCCACTTTTGCATGAGGGCTTTCAAAAATAGGACTTATAAATTTTTTGTGAAACATTTACACTTAAAACGAAAACGAAAGCGAAACGAAACGATAATTTATAACAGCATTTGGAAATTTTATCTTGAATATTTATAATACACAAAAGTTGCTCATATTGTTGATAATGCTGTTTTGCCATGACTAATTAATGTCGAATTGTTATGTGGACAAAAATAAAATTTTAAGGAATTCCTATTCTTAGAAAGTATTATTTTGCTTAGTTTAATTTCATTGGTTTGTAAATATTTGACAAAATATACAGTCTGGTGTATAAGGTTCTATATAACTTTAAGCGTACGAATTGCAGAGTTAGTGATTGTGTCTTAGATTAAATATAAAGTTATATCAACAAAGAAGATATACGGGTGACAAGCATATCCAACGGTGCAAGTAAAAAGATGAAGATAAAAATAACAGTCATCACATTTGTTAGCACGGAAGCAACAAATAATTTGACATCCCATATCTATTTGTAGATTTTCGATGGGAATATTCAGAAAATTGCGACCGTGTGATGGATCACTGGCACGTGACATGATGTCTCGCATGAGTGAAGACTGGTTAAGGTTACGTCTATATGGGGACGACTTTACGCCAATGTGAAGATAGAATATGCAGCCATGCTAACGGAAGGAAGACGTTTTGATTTGCATTAAACGTGAAAGTCACGTGGTGTGCATACAAACTGTATCTTGCCTATCGCACCAGTCTGTCAAATTAATATGCTCTAGAACTTTTCAGGCTGTATAACTCGATATTGTACCAATGTGCTCTTTTTCGATTACCTTTCAAGCACTTGAAGTGGCTAAATCTGCTTTGACGAGTAATCTGTTATATTGGATGTAAAACCATGAAGCATGAAGCACATTATGAGATACCAGCTTCCAATTTTTTTTAGCAGAACCTCTAGTTCGTCAGGATTTGGAAATATATTAAACATGAACGTCAGCATTGTTCCTTGGCTGCATTCCCAGTTCATAAGGATCTAATCCAAGCTTGCAAAATCAAATGAAAACAACTCTACGTAAAATTTCGCTAAAAATCCCAGGAATTAATTGCTCATAGTCAGAGTTAAAATAAAGGGAAAATATCCACGTCGACATGCCGTTTTTACGGGTTGCGCAAACATTTTCCGTAGAAAATCTTGATTACCCCTCCCCCATTACAGCATTCTAGATCCTCCAACTTCGCTTGTCATTAGTGAGGAAGGCTGTTGTTACATGTACGTAGGGGATATAAAGAGAAAGTAGAAACCGATCCGCTTGCCGGGTGGCCAATTTGTCTACCCTTTGCTTTTTACTGGGTATAAAATAACACTAGGATTCTTTTCCCGCGCACAACCGAGGGTAAAATATGCGCCGGACCATAAAAATATTTGCAATCAGACAAAAGAATTAGTTTTTAATTGTGAAATTATTTTTTTTTTTGTGAAAACCGAGCGCTTGCCGATGCTCGTGTTAGAAGAATCTTTAAGCTTACAACCTTCCGCGTCCCAGTGTAAAATGGGTGCTTCCGACAATGACTGAAAAGGGGAAATCTTTTACCTAGTTACTCATGTAAAAAAAGTCTGGATTTGGTGAGGAGAAACATAGACTACAATTTAACAATGACTGTCAGGAACGTGAGCTTAGTAAAGACATGGGTTTTTCAGATTCAAGATGTTTCCTTAGGTCACGAGCCCAGGAATTACATGTATTTCATTTGTTAAAATAAATTTTGCTTTATATGTATAATACCTGGTTTCCCTTTTCTTGTCCATTCTTGTTTGTGTTGCTGTAATAAGAGTCATTAAAGTGCGCTTTTGTCTCCGATTCTTTCACGATCCAACTTGTTAACACATGCGCAGAAGCAAATGACAGTTTATCAACTGATAAAAACATTTTCAGTGATTGCTTTTGAAGGATTGGTGTTTTACGACTGCGTCAAAATTTTCATATTCATTGTATCTATAGAGAGATTTTATGCGAATTGCCAGTCTCTGAAAAGGGCGAACTTTTCATTTCGACTAACCTCACAAAAGTTAAAAAATGCCTGACGCACGAAATCTCAAGATGACGCAAGAGTTTGCGAGGTATTCCCATGTACTGCAAGCAAAGCATGTGATCACATTATTTTCCTTCACGAGATTCTTGCGTTTACAGAACTCAGACAAGTAGTGTGAACAGCAAAACCAATCACCCCGGTCCCACTTCCGGTTCGTCAAGTGTCTCGGTAATAAAATGAAAGTTTGTTTAACGTTATCTCCAACCTTATTCATAAAAATTGTCCATTTTTACAATATTTCACTTGTGTCTAGAAAAATACCTTATCTTCATTCTCCGGGAACTTCAAATACAAAATATATAAACAACAGCAAAAGTTGGCAGGGAATAATTCGTCTTATTGAGGTTTCAATGATAATTAAGTCAGTTACGCACTTCAAAATCAGTTGACATTGCGAGTGAACGTTGAAATAGCTAAGTTATTTAAGGATTGTATAGGTAATGTGTATCGAAAACAAGTTTTCACCGTATAATTAACCGAAAACTTCGAGATTTTAACTTGTCCCAGTTGAATCGGCTTTTTCTCGCCGCTTCGGCAAATCGACTTTATTTGAACTTAGGAACGCTAGTTCTCGAAAACGGCTCGATGGATTTCGCTGAAACTTTCCAAACTTAGTCATCAATCTCAAAAACTCTTTTAGGATTTTTTATATAAAGGCCTAGTTTTGGAGTAATGTGACAAAGACGAATACGACTTCAATTTTTTACGTTTTGCGAGTTGATTTGTCATAGAAACAAAACCAACAGACTTATCGAAAATTCCTAACAGCGTTTTTGAGGTAACTGGTGAAGTTTTCATTTAAAAAAGGTTTCATTAAAATAAACCCAGGGGTTATTTTTGCTATGAATGTACCTTTCTTAAAAATGAAATTTTGACTTAAAAAAGGTTTTTACGTAAAACTAATTACGGCACATAAATACAAAAAGTATATTCATATTTCCTGGTCTTTGTTCTTTCAGCTTTTACTAGTTGACAAAGCTTAGTTTTTTGATAGACGAGTTAGAATGGAGGCCTCTAAATAAGGTTGGAGATAACCTTAAATTATTCCTGTTGTACACTCCAAAGCGAGTCTAAAAAAAATGAGCGAACAAACGTAGAGATATTTGCCGCAATAATTCGAAGAAAGCAATGCACAATAGATTTATAATTTTGAACATACACTCAGACCTTGAAAAGTCATGATTTTCTAAAATGCAACGACTTCGAATAACGCAATACTGTTTCTTAGGGTATTCGACCACGAACATGAGTAGACTGGAATACTTTGTGCACTAGCTTTTACACCACAGCAAAGATAACGCCCTCTTTGGTGATCTATGTAGTTTACAAAGCTTGAGCTTCGTGACAAACATTTAATACATTCATATGAGTTTTTTATCCGTAACGATAATACCCTCTTTCAGTTAGTGATCTATGTAGTTTACAAAGCTTGTGCTTTGTGGTAAACATTTAATACATTTATATGAGTTTTTATCCGCATTTAAATAAGTTCGGCCCTGGGTCTATTATCCGACCTCAGACTCTACTCAAACTCTGACTCGAAATTCCACCAATCACGCCGCATGCTTCAACTATAATTTTATTGAAGCCTGTTATGCGATTGGTCAATTTCCAGGTCAACTTTCCAGTACAGAAAATGGACCCAGACCCTTTCCTGCTAGTTTCTTCATCAGATCGACGGTGATTTTTTGCAAACATTATCTTTTCTTAAAAATGGAAAAAAATATTGACAGCAGTGCTGACCAAAGAATTCCCTTTGCTATTCATTTATCAGTTAGAGTAGTGTTTGGATTGTTTGGAGTGGAAACTAGAACATGTCTTACATGTACAAGCTTCCAAAATTTGGATTTTTCATCCAGTACGTCAATTTTTAACCGACAAAGTAAACTCACAAAAGTGGGCCGGTCTTACTAGTACTCGTAATAAATATTAATCATGAAGAGATCCACGTGATGCATGTCCTAACTGTGGTTTGTGATATACAAACATCAAAACAAAATTGTTTCTCCCAAATTGGTCGCAGAAGTGGTATCAGAAGCCTCCCATATCCTTCAACCCAGGAACTATATGGCTTCGAAATTGAAGCCAACGTGTTACCTAACTCATATGAGAATTAATTTTTTACAGCTAGTTATTCCCCGGGACCATAGCTGGCAAGTAAACGATATGCCGCCCTTAACAAGACAAATTGCAAATTCTGGTCTGTTTAAATTAAGGACACTTTGAGACCGGTCATTTTCAAAGCGGTAAGTGGTAATCGAAAATTAGTTTTTGTAACGCCAAGGCGGGTTTATTGCCGTTTTAAGGCTATCTTGGACCGTACAAAAATGTCCAAAGTTGGTACAGAAATGCATGATCGGATTCATAACAAACTTTCAGATACTGTGCTTTGTTGACGGCACGACTGTACTTTTTAAAGACAGCTTGCAGTATTATATACTCGATCGTAGTTCCTCTGCAATCTCCTGCCTGTATGTTCAGGCGTGCAGCTATGAAGCAAAACACCAAGAGAAACAACGGACAAACAAGTTGAAACGTAGCTAGTATTTGAACTTGTTTGTCTGCTGTGTCTCTTAGTGTTTTGCTTCATACATGTACCTGCACGCCCGAAGACAGGAGGTTGTTTAGAGACTACGAGAGAGTACAGTATATATTTTGAAAATTGTCTAACAAAAAGTGCAGTCGTGCCTTCAACCAAGTGTGTGTCAATGAAGGGCTGCCACCGAACTACATTGATACTATACTTTATGCACTAGTGCCCAACTGTTTTAGAATGTTCCATTTTGAATGAGGTGTTATCAGAAATATGACTGGTGAATTTCATGAAAAACATCAAAAGTAGGATTTAACGAAAACGAAATTATAACATAGAAAACAATAACAGGGTCTTTGTGACCTCTTTTGACCGGTAACATTTGGTCGTATTATTGATACCGTATTTTTGCTCTCAACGTACCTTTCTTATTGCAAATTTTTACTAAAAGACATGGTCACGTGACGCAACTAATGACAGACTGATAAAAAGTCAAAAATATAATTCTACAGGCTTCTTATTTTCAAAAAAAAACAATCACTTTTACAAAGTTCATTTATAGTTTCGTACATTTTTGGCTTAATTCATATACATGTCGATAAGGTCCTACACAATGAGATAAATAGAGCTAGAGTTGAAGTCACGTGGTATTTGTTGAACGGAGTGGGACGGTAGATGGGTCGTTTCTGTAGATTTCAAGAGATGGGACAAATGTTATGTAGCCTGGCAAGGTATTAAAATCTGAAACTGTCTTACTTGAGGAAAACCATCATTTTTATATTCTGTCCTATTTATGGTCTTCCGATACTTATAGTGTGTTACATGTATGCCTGGGTATGTAGGACAGAGCAGTTAGAGTTTATGACCTTTGAATTTGTCATATATATTTTGTGGCGGNCGGTGTGTTGTCAATATAAATGTACTATTAACATGATTGTGTGCCAGAAAATGTCGGATCCAACTGAATTGAGGGATCAAATTAGTCGGTTGAAATCTGACTTTTGCTGAAGTGAAGTGCATGTACCAGTACGGTACAGTAACTTTGTACCAACTAGACATTTACCTTTTATTGTTACGGTGTGATTTTACTGCGTGATGGTGATACTTTGAGATAAATATATTTTGTAATAAATGAAAACTTTATTGTCCGAAATGGTTACAGTATCTCAATGTGTTGTTTTTGTGTGAACATTTTTGTTGTCCTTCTCGTTATGGATGGCCAATCAGATTGAAGTGTGCTTGTTATTGACAGAAAAGAATTCTGCGATTCCGCGCATCATGGTCGGATAAAGGGGTACATTGATTGGTGTAAACATTAATATTGGTAAATATTAATAATGCGATTGCATTTTTAAAACTCTAGTTCCGCGGCGTGTTGTTCTACAACAGAGTCTATGACACAACTGTTTGAACTGTGAGACCATGTCGTTTCAAACTGTGCAAATTACCAGTTCACCACGCTAAAATGAATTAGGTATTAGGACAGGTAATACCAGATAGTTATAGAAAAAGAGCGTACCACTGAAGTAATTTTCCTTGAGACACCTCAGCACCCCTTACATGCGTTTCATTTTTTGAAAAAACGTCTGCATATTAGTGAAATTATTATTCCTTGGTATAACCTGAAGTAGACAATTCCAATCACCTATCGGGAAATTGGGTTTGTGTAAAATGCATACTTCGACCTCCGGCTTCGGCCGCCCAAGCAGTGGTGTTCACAGGCACACGCGGCTAACCGATGTATATGTGCGTGTCTTACCAACCAGTACAGGGTGTTTTTGATGTCACGCATTCTTCTTTTTTCATAGAAATACTTAATGTTAACATATCAGTTTCTATAACTCTATCGTTTTGCAAAAGTTTGCTCTCAACTTTTATTCAAACCGGCCTATGCCCTCAATTCCGAATATGCACATGTACATGTACACAAACATGTACAGTTCCATTGGACAATTGTTGTATACATTCACACGACTTTACATGCATGCATACTGTTGTTCGTATGCTCATCTATTTCCAAAGCGGATTTTTAGGATAAATCAAGTGGCGTCCGGGTCAAGGAATTTTTAAACCCATACTAAAAGCTTTGGGAATGCAGTGATGTAATGGAGCGCCCGAGAGCGGCCCCCTTGACAACTGATCGTCTTGTCTGTTTATAAACAACTGAAAAATAGGTACTATGCAATTGTAACGACGAAAAAGGTTAATGACTGTATAATATCATTTTTTATATTTTTCATTTCAGTGATTGTCTTTGCAATGGCTTATATGACCGTTTACGCAATGCGTGGGTCACAGGTTTACATTACTTTATATTACCAATATTTCAAATCCTCGTTAGTATTTAAAATTACAAATTTTATTCTAAAAATTCCCATGCTTCCATAATAGTCGGTGGGCCAGATCTCGTAGCGTTCATCCTTGTGAGTACTTTGGGGGGGCAACCTAGTTTTTTCTATGTGGCTAGATAATATACCTAGAAATCAAATTCCAAAAAGTTCTCACGTCTACACTTGCACATTTTTTTAAAAAAAGGTGTTTTTGTTACACAAAATATGATGTACATTCCTGCCACTTGATGGCGCTTTTCTATTGAATTGACCAATCAGAGAGCCAGATTGTATTGTTGTGCTCAGATACTTCAATATGGCTGCTCCCATGGAGTGTGATGCCTGTATAATTCAAGGTTTATCAAACAGCACAAATTGTGATGTCAGAGCCTAAAGAAGCTTAGGAAAGCTTCCTGACGAAATCTGATTGACTGTGGAACTCTGTAGATCAGTAGATCAAAAAGCAGAAGAGGTGTCACAAACGTTTGTGCAGAAAACAGCTGCATGTCCTGGTAGCCTACACAGTATACTGAGTATAGTATACTGCTGAGTGCTGTAGACTAGAATACTAAGTGTTAGACCAGAAAATTGAAAGGACATAGAACGGCATAGCAACGTTTCAAGGCACCAACAGTAGTACTAAAGCTGAAGTTGCTGAAAGTGATACAGATGTTATCCAAGATTTCCCAAGAAAATCAATTATACTTCCAAAATCTGAAACACCCAATTAACCTGAACAAGATAGGAACATTCTGAAACATGAGTGCATCATTTGTTAGCAGGAAAAGTACATTATGGGCCACATTTCAAGAAAGAGAAAGAAGTATAGCTTTCAAAAACAGGTACGTGTTTTTGAAAAATACATATTGGTGTTTTCCATGTGTGTTTCAGTATT
>NMRA01001757.1:0-10366 GCA_002633005.1 Phoronis australis | reverse complement strand
ATGCGATTCAATAGCGGGCTAGTAACAAAAACAAGACCTGATGACGTCACGAACCGCCATTGTACCTGATTGTTGCTAGGAAGTTGTTGAACACGTAGGAATTGCATTCGTTAGAGCTAGGAACCAATGTTGGTTAGAGCTATACACTATTTGGCATTAAATTGCTTTCGCAGTACAGTATTTCTTTAAATTGTGCCAAGTCAATCATTGTCATCATTCGTCATTGTGAAATGTAAATAACGTATAAAAAGTCTAGGGTAAATTTTCCATCAAGACGAGAAACTGAGGTTATCTCAGATAAAATTTTGAATAGAAGCCGAGTAAATGAATAGAACAACAGCCAATTCTAACTGAGGTGATTAGATACATCAGTACTTAGGTTTGGGTTTATCTGGTCAATGAGGGTACCATTTTGTACTTCAATAAGCAATTAGCCGTGTCTCAGTGATCAGGACATTTTCGGTTGCTTCAAAGCTGTGTTCCGTAGACGCAAGAATCTCGCAAGTAAAGCTAGGCGGTGTAGTCACGTGCTTTGCTTGCAATGCATGGCGATATCTCGCGAAGTTTTGCGTGATCTTGCATTTTCATGAAGTTCTCGCATCTAGGGAACGGTGCCTCAGTTAAGTCTAAAACATGCCACCCCTTCCGATTTCACGACTATGTCATTCGTTTTCGTATTCTGTACCAGCAAATGACTGTCATTCATTACAAGAACTATTTTATTCAAACATGTTAGACTCTACTCGTTCCCAAAATTGTCGGCGGTGTCATTGAACATGCATGTTATCGGTGGTGCGTTCCAAAGACGCAAAGCACCCTCGAACAAAGCCAGTGTGATCATGTGCTTCACTTGCAATGCATGGCAATAACTCGTGAAGACGTTCACGATCATTTTGATGTTTCGCGATGGCCTTGCGTCTACGAAACGCATCTCATGTTACAGTAGCCGACAAGGTATCAGGAAGCGAGTACTTGAATACTTATGCAGACGAGACAACATAACCTTAAATTTGCGTTGTGACAAACATGGTAGGACAACTGATGCCCCACTAGAGGACTAACATGTACAACATACATATACGGGAGTAGAAGCAATAAGCNGGGATAGGGAAAGCAATACTTACTACCGGCATCTACATAACATAAATATATAAAGCATAACGTTATGACACTTATGTAAAATCATGTTTGTAAAATAGTTGTAATCCCTACTCGAAACAGAATATTACACGATCTGTCAGTCTAATTACGCCATTTCTATATTACTATGATATACAGCCACCTCCAACCACCAAAATTATTCATAACTTCATTGCAATAGAACTATATCTAATCAACGGTGATTATGCAGAAGTACCATCAGACAAAAATGGGCTCTCCGTACCACTATGAAACAAATTATTACAATATGTCACGACTTCATGTGACCTTTTCATGGATAGTACTAAACTGAGTTAAAATCTAGTCACGAGCTCATTCCAAATAAGGGTATCTAATTCATTTTTGTATGCCGTCATCAATGATAACTGAAGCTATGACTGGCTACCAACAATACATTACATTTTCTCTATTCATTTATCTATTGTCTATATCTGATCGCACACAGATCCTTCTGAAAGCATGTCACAATCAGAGCGTAAACAGTTATATTTTGGTGCCTAAATGTCATGAGGAAATTCAAAATTTTCAATGAATCTATTTGTTGCAAAATAGAAAATGGTGAAAAACTGGGAGCTTAAAATCGTATCTTGTGAAATGAACAAGTAGAATTTGAAGTCGCATATGACAAGTGAGGCTAGCCGGCTAAATTCGAAGCCGCAATTTGCTAGATTGTTTCATCAAATCCTACACCGCAAAGAATCTTTCAGTTTTCGCTAAGTTGGTAGGCCCCGGCGGCCGTCTTCGAGATGATTTCCAAGTTTTTTTGTAATATCTAGTTTCAAATAGACTTATTACAGGTGAAGACAAACAACAGCGTATAACGAACTGAGAAGGATCGAGGCTCTACGTCAAAATGATGAAAATTGTCGCTTAAATACTGAGCTTTACAATATTCAAGCCCCGGTAAGCTGAACCGCCAATGGAAATCCGAACTAAGGAGACACAAACCAAGGAGGAGTAACGTAAAATTTTCCGTAAACTTCTGCCCTTGCCAGCGTATGCAGAGCCTTCGTCTATCCGTAAATAGGTCAATGTATGTTTAAAAGATGCATTTGGCATCCACTACTACAGCGTACAGAAGCGAAAAGCAGACACGCAATGTCCAAGCTAATAACTACAATTCATGCATGCTTCAAAAATGATCGGTGAATCATGAATTGCAACTCTTGTTCCATTTCGGTGCAAAATGAAAGAAAAGGCTTTGAAGAACGAAACTTGGCACGCAAGGACGACAAAGGTAACGACACAAATACAACAATGGTGATGACAACGATGCACATGAGACCAAGAGCGACAACGACAACGATCTCGAAAGCAATGGCACCGCCAACAAGGCCGACAACAATGCCCTTGCCAACGGCAGTGTTCACACCGCAGACAATATCGGCAAAGACGACTACGCCTACGATAATGTGAAGCCTGTGCGACTATTGACAAGAGCAACGTTGACGATCCGAGAGCGCCACCAGTGTAACTGACAACACCGTCAACAACACACCATGACACTATAAAGAGATATTTTGAAAAATGCCCATACCTCACAGTGCCATTTGGCGTCCAGTCTAACTAAAATGCAACACATTTTGAGATGCAAACAAGACAAATATTGTGTGCAAGTTTCCTGACAATCGAATGAAAAATGAGGTGTTTGTCGTGAGAATGATTGGAAAGGTCTTAGAAGAACTCGTATTGTTCTCAAATCCTAAGACGTCTACTACAAGCCTGAATGACTGACGTTATAGCGTCTTACGAAGGTAATCAGAAAATCTCGAATAACTCGAGTCGTAACGAGAAACAAATACCACACTGGTAGCTCTTAACATGATCGATTCAAATACCAAGTTCCAGAATGATCCTTCAAAGGACGCCAGAGCTTTGACACGGCAGATCAAACAATAAAACAATAGCCGTTACAGCCCTAACTTTAGTCCAACCAAGAACATCAGACCTCTAGCTCCTTCCAGTTACGTGTTGCGCTCTAATTTCATGTCGATGAAACAAGAATTGCGCACAAAATACCTCCATGCCAGAGCAATTTACTTGGCAAAATTTCGCCAAGTAACATCAGTACAATGTACATGTATACATATGTATATGTTCCTGCATAACGCTTGAGTACGTTGGCAAAAATTGTCTTGAATAGTATTGCTTCTGCTGAGGTTCTAGCTTCAACACAGTCCTCTCGTAACTTCTTGATGACCTACGCCCTTGTGTATACGAATAAGCTGACATAGATTCAGACGCGGACGCAAATGACTCGGGAACCGCAAATATGAAAAATTCAGCAGAACATGGGCAGAACATGATCTCAAGCTCAGAAAGTGCTACTAATCTGTGTAAGAAACTAGATGCGACCAGTTTTGTAACAAGTGACAACATGAATTGAAATAAGCCTGTTGACAGAAAGGTTGACAGAAAAGTTGTTTGTAGAATTTTGAATGAGTCAAAAGTTCATCATGATCAACAGAAAATCTTCACTTACCAATCGATTTCTTTGCCTTTTCATTCACCATTTGCCTAAGTTTTTCTTGGTCGTATTTCCGCTTGGACTTTGACAATGCTTGTTTGTTGATTTTGTTGGTTATATAGGCAACAAGTATGCAAACTGAAATACATTGGGCTCGCACTTTAAGGACGAAGATATTCAAATGACTAATTAGCTACCAAGGCTGGTGATTTCTTTTTAAATTGGCGGGATGTCACAAGATCTGCGTCACCCTAATGTAACGCAAGATGCCGTCTAGGGTTGCGTTCCGGAGACGCAATACACTCGCGACGAAGCGCGATGACGCAAGATCACACCAAATCATGCGCGTGAGAAGAGTCAAATGTTTCGTGAGTACGCTCGGAACTTTACTGGCGTACACTTTCTAATGATTTATTGGCGAGGCTGGGTTCTTGATTATTAATTCTCGGTTTCCATTGGATTCCTCACTGCTAGTGCGTCGCTAGTGTGTTGCGTTTACGGAGCGATTCCGGTTTCGTCTACAAGCACGTTCGCAACCTTGAAAGTGCACACTGCCGCCACTGATGGGACGGTTATGACGGAATATTGGATTATGGAGACAATAGTACCTAACTGCCCACATAACACACAATTTCCGTCGTAAAAGTCAAAATTTCTCGTATCTAACATCAATGAATGCACTGGACGCTCACATTCTTAAAGAATGAGCTGACTTATGAAATTTACTGTGTCAGCTGAGATCAAAAGTTGACTCGAACTGGCATAAGTCAACAGATTAAACAAAACAGGCGGAAATTTTGAGTTAAAAGGACCTTCGAAATCCTTGATTTCTCACCGAATGGAAATATGATAAGAGCGACGATAGATGCGATGTAGGAGAACTCGCTGGTGACGAAGTAGTCGTAGTTCCGACGTGATGTACAGCGTAACTCGACATGCTTGTTGAGTTCGTCTACTGAGAAGGTTTTGGCGGTACACGGGTCGCCTAAAATTACAATGATGCAAATTTATGGTGGTTTGTGCAACAACTGAACATGACGATGATTGTTCCTCGCACATTGTGTGTAGTTTTTATGTAGCACATTATAAAGAACCATACAAACTCTTAAGATTGTTCTAACTAAAATAGGAACTTAAATAGAAACGTCCAGTTCTCTGTGTATGAAAGACTCCATGTCTGTACGCTTCTGCATACTTGTGTCAAAACCTGAAGGATAGGAGATAGAGGTATTGATGACGGATAAAATAAAGCCTCGAGGTGTTTATGCTTACCAGGTGTGTGATAAAACACGTTGCTGCTGATTTTTCTTATGCCCATTACGTCTGACATCACTTTACTCAGGGTATATGTCTTTATTTCAGCTATTTCTGAATCTGTGAATAATCTGCGGACAAAAGAAGGATACACTATTGGCTTTTTGGTGAATGCATCTAAACTTGCCTAATTTTAATGTTTATGAATTGGATTAGAAGAAAGACACGTTTGTCTCAGGTATGAAAACAGTTAACTCTATATTTTCTGAAGCAAAACATATTGAAGCAGACGACATCTCACCCATTTTGCTTATTCTCAAACCAAAACCTATCCGCGTTCCTGAGCCTGATAAACTGCTCCTTCAACACATCGGTGAACAACTTGCAGAAGTGTCCGTTACGCGTCTCCATCATTCCACCCGTGAAAACATCGACACTCGACATGTTAGGGTAAAGGACATCAAATGCACCAACCAGCTGAAACAATGAAGAACATGCGATATTCTCAACCTCATCCAACAGTATCAGATTCTCCAAAGTAAAATAACGAAAGTCAATGGAATAAATGTTTTCGATCTTGGTTAGTTAAGCGTACAGATTAAAGCTAAGCTGGGTATTCACTCTCTTGGTTTACGGATTGTACAGTTGCAGATTCGAGGTGACCTTAAGCGTCCTGTTGTTCAGTTTTTAAAATATCTACCTTTGTTGTATTTTCCCTAGCCACTATTCGTCAACGTATAAATGCGTCGTTATCGTAGGACGGTTTGGGAATTTGCTCCCACTGCACGTTTTTCGCAAAACAAAATTAGTTCATATGTATGTATGTGTGTATGTATGTATGTACCGGCCCTACATCTTTTACGTAAATTTGTCCATCTATCTTGTCAAATCCCAGATATAATTTGGTTCCTAGGCAACACATTTTACATGTTTTCAACATTACTTGTATTTAAGGCTTAAAATTCCGAGGGCCTACTAGGCGCCTCGTAGACATAACTGATACACCTATCATTGGTTTCTGAACCAATTTAGGGAATTGATCCTTACGTTTGGATGTGATTCCGTCACATTGAAGACTGGCTGTTCTTCGCCACACCAAGTAGTTCTTACAGTCTGGTAGTCTGCGAGACCAAAATCTCTTCCACTCATCAGTGTAAACGCGATTGCGTCAACGCGAGAATCGTGTAGCGGTCCGAAGTAGCTATCTGCACGATAAGTGAAAAGTGATAAACGTACCATATTGCGAATGCCAGTTGAGAGACGAGATTCATGGGAATCTCCTTATTTGAAGAACAATCCAAGGTTTCTGGAAAAAGTTTCTTCTCATGCTCCAGATATCGGTTGTGTTCTGGCAAATAAGCAACACCTTTGTTCTAATGAAGAAAACTACGTTAAACACGCCTTTAAGTCGTCCAGTTCCTGTTAAGAATGTGGGTGGACCTTCCTACCAGTTCGCCATGTGATATATCTTGTAGACATGCAAATGTATCGTCTACATGCTTGTTTCTTAATATGCAGAAGGTGGGCCACTATCATATGTCTGCGCCTCGGTATCAGCATGGCAGCAGTCAGATTGGGTTATGCGCGCGCACATCTTTGTTTTCATGTCGTGCTTTAATTTACAGTGATCTGTTAGAATTTGATCACACGTCCAGCACCCAATTTGCCGAGAGTCAGAAACGGTTGAACTGTTACTACAGTAGGATAAATCTCCAAGTGTTGGTTGGCGCCAGTGTCAAATTAGGAGCTTTTTCCTTCTGACAAACATTGTCAAACGGTCACTAGGTTGCAAAAACAAGTAAAATTTAATGCAATTTAAAATACTACGGAATTACCTCGAAAATCCTCAACAATGCACGTGTCTTCCTTTTCAGCTTTCTGTGACGCTAGTCCTGCTAAGACTTGTTCCACTTCAATTTTTTTCTCTTTGAATAAAATCTGAAACCGTAAACATGAACGTCACTTTTTCCTACTTGCTAGTCGCGCAAGCACATGGTTTGGATGTACAGTACAAGCCAGGAGTGTCCAAACAAAATAACCCGGAATACCCCGCCATGACGGCTGAGCGGAAACCGAATTCGACGTGATGTATTGCAGTCTTCTCTCACATTGTACTCATTGCTAGATGTAAAATAGACTGAAGTGATTTGTATTATACCCCCATCTAAGTCAGGGCTGCCAAAGTTCTTCTCTCGCGGTCCTTCTTTCCTCATTGAAGCTATTATTGTCCGACGAGATGTAGGTCTTTTCTCAGCAGTCAACCTTCATTTCATATAGAGTATTTTACGTGGACGATTTTAACCGGCCTTAATTTAAGTAAGTGTCTAACAGCGAAGGGCGGAAACTGACAATTTGAAATAAAATCGCAAAAAACGATGAATGTGGTTGTTTTTACAAGTCTGGTCAGAGTTAATAACTTTAAGAGGTCCATCCCAAAAATGGCGTTCTTCGTCCTTAAAAAAGGCCATGTCTCTTTAAACGATATACCTTTTCGTGCATCATTACCTGAGAAATTCCGTACGAGTTACATAGTCGCAGGGTCTTGTTGACTTCGTCACAGGTCATAGGATTTCTGAAAATATTTGGTTTTCAAAATCAGAAGCACGATGCTTACATGTACAAAGGAGCTCGAGTGCACCTATAGCCCACTTGAAAAAATTCATGCGCTCAAGTAGTCTCCTAGACCCCTGATAACACGAAATTTATATCTTCCCATGTTCTGAGTAATTCTAGATGGGTAAAAACAAAAAATGACATGATATACCATAGTTGTCGTCAAGATTACCCCTACAACACAATGACGCCCATGCATCTTATAAATGTATCGCCTCAGCTAACTTTTACCGCGTTCACACGAGGACTTTCATAATAAGGCAAACAGGACGTTTGTGTCCGGTTGCATAGGAACAGTTCCAATAGGAACTCGGTTAAGTTCTCTAAATTTTCAGCGTATCTTTAGACTTTTTTATTCAGTAATATTTTCCATCGCTTTATCTTTATTGGGAGCTCTTTTACTTGTGACTTCATCTGTATCTAAAAACCGGCCCTTGATTTCACTGGGTCCTTAAATTTGGGTCATTGCATGAAAAGGTCTATTGTTTATTATCAATAGTATTATAAATTCCACGTAAAGTTAAGTATCCTTGCGTCTCAAAAACCAAAAGTTGCAACGCAGATAAAATAACAGAAACGGCACAATCAGTATTTTTGCAAACATCACAATGCGCAGAAAATGTAGGAAGGAAGCCGATTCCCTATTGTGCGTGTTTCATGCAACGGGGCACTGGCAAATCACGGGCGATCACAACGGACAGGCAGACCTTCTCGTGATCGGAGGGCAAACCAGCTGTCTGATTATGGTCGCAATCAGACGTCTGACGAGCATTGACGCTCATATGATTTTTTCAGATCGCGGATCAGACATCATATCAGATGTGCCTTCTGACGTGACGCCATTGGAACGTATCGCGTGTCTGATTGGTTCTCACCTGACGTATATTGCAGGGGGCACTAATGTTTTCCAAAACTTCATAGCCGCAGTTTCGAAGGTCGTCGATATATCTGGCTGAATGTTGTTCACATACTTTTCGTACGGCGGCAGTTTTTCATTTATGACTACTGGTAGCCATTCGTTTATAATGATATTCTGGAAATAAGCAACAAAGTCCAGGGTTACTTTCACTCAGTCGTAGAAACTCTAAAACATTCCATATGTTTATTTAAGAGCACAACTTATTCACACAGTTTTTCCATTAACTTCAGCTCTGGGGCATTAAAAGTGGTAGATTTTGGCGGACATACAGATAAGGCTCGGTATATGAAATAACTACCTGTGCGTACAAGTTAAAGAAGACACCAATAGTGCACAGGAAAAGAGAACAGTCTCCGGGTTTTTTTAAAAGGAGAAGAAGGTCTTTTGCAAGCTTTCAATATCCGGGAAATAATATGTCTGATATGACTTAAAACAGATTACAAAACACTATTAAGTACATTGCAGTTTGTTAACAAAATTGGCTTAAAAGTAAACGCGAAATTATTAAGACACGTTTTACATAGTTTTTGCACTGATCGCCGTGATGTCATAGTTTGTCGTTGAATGCGTGCCTGGTCGAGACGTTTTTGCATTTATCGGACATGAGTTATTTGGAATTAAGGTATGTTAATATTTCTACCCACCATCACCAGCTACCTTGAGTGGTTTACCGATGCAATACTACAACCTGACCGTAATTTAATTGTTTTTTTACTTGAGCTGACATGAAACAATTTCACAGAATAGCGTAATTGTCCCTAAATAGTTTTAGCAAAGACAAAAAACGGACTTGACAAACATGAAGACCGCTGGCTAAATGTGTCTGTTACGATACCTACCTGATAAATAGCGATGACTTTCTTACGTGCTGTGTAAAAACGCTCTTCGTCGGTTAAGTTGGCGTTAAGCTGCAGAGCAACGTGGTTGTGTAGTCGGAACCACAGGGTCGCCAGAGAAAATATTGCGGGGTTTTGATGAGCGTGCACGTCACCAAACACTAGAACAAAAGTAGAATGAATATGAAATCTGGTGCAAGCCCCATTCTGAAAAAAGTTCTTTCGACTCGGACCAATCGTGGCTTCTGAAAAATAGTTCTTTTGACTCGGATCACTCACGGCTTCTGAAAAAAATAGTTCTCTTGACTCGGACCACTCACCGCTATGTTCGTAACTAAGGTTGGAAATGATTTGCCAGATATTGCGTGAGCATGGGAAAAGTGAAAATTTGTTATTTCTTAAGATCAGGCTCAATGCGTTGACTTGACTGCGTTGAATCAAAATGTGCAGAGCATGGCGTCTTGTATCGACGAACTATCACGTCTTTTGAAGGCCAAGGCCCAGAAATTACAACCATTCTGAGAAAAGAACGAGATGTAGCTAATTTTGTAACAGCAACGTGATCTAAGTAAAAAATTATTCACCGACAGAATCAGATACATACCAATTTTCGATGTGTTAGTAGGATGAAGACAATATGTTGCACTCATAGACACTTCTGCTAAAGGCGTTCTTTTATACTTAAAGTTACAGTTGTATTCTGAACACTAGGGATTGAAAGATGCGGAACAGTATTTGTACTTACTGTAGAGTTTATCTGTATCCTGGTACTCGTTTTTTAGTGGATTTGGAATATTTTGAAATGGTAATCCGGGCTTGTTAATGCCCGGATATTGTGGGTTATCCGGTAATGTCACTAGCGTCCCATTGACGAAGGATCGAAGAACACTCGCCCAAACTTCGCTACTCCCGTATATAAAGCTACCGTCTATCCAACTGGTTGCGCTGTTAACCTTAAAATTAAACTTTACATATTGATATATACGGTTATGATCAACAGATGGCGTTATATAGGTAGCATTTCGTTATACGTTCGTTAAGAAAACGTAGTAGTTCGTATTAAATCAATCACCAGTCAGTGGCGGATCTACGTTTTCACCAGGGGGGGTTTAGGAT
>NMRA01001751.1:0-10482 GCA_002633005.1 Phoronis australis | reverse complement strand
CAATAATTCTCTCCGGATTTACCACCCTCCAAAAAATATTGAAAAATCACGCAAAATTCCCCTCACGAGGCCTCAATATTACCCTGAAAGGCTGAGAGATTGAAAAATTCCCTTCGAATCAATGATATGTAACTCACACAGTCACAGGCACAGCGGTGATAGACAGTAGAGACTGTGAAGCTCCTATACTATAGGTGCTTCATAGGCCGGAAGATTTTTCAATGAATTATATATGCTAAAACGTCAATGTTACATTGTTATAAATACCTTTTGGCGCTTTAGAGTAGAGGGACACCTTAGCCGTCTATGTATTTAATTCCTTTTAACTCGAACAAATACTCTTGTTATCAAAACTTTTTCTTCAAGCAGTCCCTTGTTCAGTTCCCAAAATCTTTAATTCACCATTTTTAACTCTGTGCGCACCAGGGGATATGACATCATACCACCTGCTGTCCAGAGATTTTTCTTGTGTTGCCGATCATGGATGACACGACGTAGCACAGATTTGTACTTATCCTGCCGTTAATCCGGACTCCACAGAACTTAAAATCCTAGGGACGTTATTTGGAAGCTTAAGGAGGATTTCAGGTAATTTGCTCGAGTCGAAACTGTATTTTATTCAAGCATTCAAGTCGCCATATGGACCAGGGCTTGGAATTTTCCGCGGAAACGAGGATTTCCGCTTTTTTCAAATGTTCTGTCTACGCATTTTATTATATTTCCGCATAAAAAATTGGATTTGATTTAAAAATTCCGCGGCAAATTCCTTTCTTACCGCGGCGTTGCAGATGACGTTCACCTCGAAAAGCGGAAGTTGCTCTTTATGTCCCGGAGGAACGTAAATTGTCAACATTGCCAGGGCATCTGGGATAGCGTGGTGGAATTTTCAAAAGCGTCTCTTGTTATTGTAAACCGCGGCGACAAATACTACGGCTCTGCAGCCAAAAATGTGTGGGTTGGGAGTGGACGGATGACCTAAAAGGACGCAGACGCATGCTTCTGATGGTGGTAACTTTTTTTATTTTTAGTCCTCCCGATTTTTGTCGGGAAAGGTTCACATCGACCATTTCAAGGCTGGGTAGCGCGCATGATTTGGACCGTAAAAGTTTCCGCGTTGGTCATTCCAAGCCCTGATGGACGATTGCGAGGCAGTCAGTCAGCAAGTTTTCTCCCTGGGATTTCAGCATAATTTTCTGTAAAAGGATCACAATTTAACAGCAAAGTTTGATAGCAATGCACTACAATTTTATAGTAAGTCTGTTACAGCTACGTCACAGAGCTTAAATATGATGAATCTTAGCTTCCGATTTCACTCGTTTCGGAGACCGGGTTTCAACCGCTTTGGGTTACAATAAGCGCCATGAGTGGTTATTAGGGCGAATATATGTTAGTTGGTTGTTGTAAAGTGAGCTCCCAAAGGTCGTGAGTTACGGCCACGAGCCTTGTCTGGTACTAGGGTTGCTGCTTTTAGTTGATGTAACATGGGCGTTGATGTACTTTAGGCCACAAGAATTGGCGAGGACGTATCAACGGTGAATGTTTTGGATCACATAAAGAAAATTTGGAGGTACCACTAGTATTTATTGTTGCCTATGTCAACAAATGTAACTGGTGAACGTAAGCTGCAGATACAGTGAGCACGTTGCATCCTGATAGCCTTGACTTCAGTGGATACCAGTTGTTCACTTTTCTCTGTATAATGTCAAGCGTCTGCTAAAGGTGCCTGTGTTTGCGTAGTGGGTAATTGGTCGTTACAAGACATCGGCCAATCAATTTGTATGCCTTGAACTAACACGACAGCACTGCCCATTGTTCTCCACGCCCTGTTTTGACTCGACGGGTTAACGAATTTGGATTTTGCCGCGTCTAGTTTGGAAAAAGTGCGTCAAGTTTAAAAATTGACGCTCCAGGTTTAAAACCTTGGCTGGCTTGGTACTCAGCGTCAACGGTAATCAGAGCCTGATTTTACCAACAGTAAACATGGTTCACTTTACTAAGAGGCAGTTAAAGGAGAATGCCACCCAATTTAATTAGTCTTTTTTACCGTCTATATCCACATCGCCACTTATACAGTCGACCCTACCTTGGAGAGAGGTGTCGCGTTAACCTGTGAGGAAGGTGTGAAATGAGGCAGCGACGTCAGTGATTTGTCTGCACAGTGAATGCTGCTATGTTGCGGTGCATCGTTCCCACTTGTCCAGGGCTCAACATTAACTTTTTAAGCCAGTAGTTGAAATTTTTAGTTGCCCGAACAACAAATTCACTTGCCCCAAGTACAATCTTAAATAGCACCGTGCATGTGCACACCTAGGCAATGTGTTACCGTAGGGCTGCCTGTGCTGAGCCTCGTCTTGTGTCGTACATGCTATTTTCCAGAGTTGCTATTTTTTTAACGATTCTTCTTATAGAACATCTATTTATAAGGTGTGTCAAAACACTACAGAGACAAATTAGAAGAGTAACTATGGTATTTGAACCATTGTCTCATGTTCACAGGCACCGAAATGAGCTAGGACATGAACTCTAGACACTTCTGTGTATTCATTAGTTTATACAGCCTCATGCATTAGGCCTAAACTTGAGTTGTTGTTTAACCTGAATTTGAATTTTTGCTATCCATGAAAATCTTGCACAGTTCTGGTCATCGGTACCTTGTATTAAATGTTCTATAAGAAGAATCGTTAAAAAATAGCAACTCTGGAAAATAGCATGCACGACACAAGAGGTGGCTCAGCACAGGCAGCCCTACAGTAACACATTACCTAGGTGTGCACATGCACGGTGCTATTTGGGATTGTACTTGGGGCAATTGAATTAATTGTTCGGGCAAGTGGAAATTTCAACTACTTGTTAATGTTGAGCCCTGCCACTGAGACCGAGCGTTTTCGTTTCTCACTCCCGACTGACTTGTTGTAGATCCCTTTGCGGATGCCTCAGGACATGATGAGGGCTCAACCAGTCAGAACCTCATACACATCCGTGTCCAGCAACGGAATGGTCGTAAGACGCTAACGACAGTGCAAGGCATACCTACGAAGTTCGACTTGAAGAAAATTGTGAGACAATGTAAAAAGGTATGTTCGTGCACTCTAGCTGTCACTGTCATTCTACCGAGGGTGTTGCATACGTTTACCAAGAGTTGTTTGCTTTGCCTGATCCCTTACACGTATTGCGTGTATTCACTTCACTTAACTGCTGCTCATTATAGTCTGTCGTAGAAAAAGATGTTCTGAAGCAGGTAATGAAGCAAGCACAGCTTCTAATTTACCTATTTTAAGAGGATTTCCTCTTTTTTTATTTCAATTTCCTTTTACACGATTTCAAGCTCTGTCTTTTTTCATCTGGTTTGTCTCATTATGTTGATTTCATTTNTGTTTTTGTTTAATTCCCTGGCAGAGCCGTACATATTTGCACTTAAAAATACACTTTTAACCTTTATTTGTTCCTACTTACAAGCTATGTGTGTGAAATTTGTTCATTTGCTCTTTCACTGCCAAGAGCACCTTTCGGCACGTTCACTGCCCAATACATCGATTGGCCAGTTCCTATGTTTGACTTGGTTGGTCCTAAATTCCATGGAAGTAAACTACATTTTGACAACACTGGCTGACGACAAGGTGACAGTGTTGCTAAAGGCCAAACAAAATGCAGTTTTTACTGCTATTGGTGCTTTGGCCTCTAAACTATCAATTATTGAGGTTTAATTGACTCAATTTTAAAAGGATTCTGATTCAAGATTCGAGTTTGAAATGTCAGACATGAGCTGAGGTGTACCGCGGCCAGTGGAGTGTGTATTTCTGCCCAAAATCTTCATTAACCTTTGATGGTGTTTTTCATCTGAAATCCGGAATACTCTCCAAGGCAAACTATTCAAACGTGTGATGTCATCGTTTTAAAATACTTTAAAACTGTGTTCGTGTTATCCTGAAAGTTTTGCAAGGGTCGATCAACAAATAATTTTTAGCGTTTTCAATGGGTTGCAACCTACGTTCTATGTATCCTCAAAATTTATTTGGCACTGAGTTATTCAGTTCTAAAAATTGCCAGTGAGAGTTGATGTTTCAATCAGTATGTTATTTCCCCCTTTTCACCAATCTGGTAATGCCTTTACGACTTCCACTCCCGTCATGCCCTGTACTCTGTCTCTCCCTTTAGGACTTCCACTCCCATCATGCCCTGTACTCTGTCTCTCCCTTTAGGACTTCCACTCCCATCATGCCCTGTACTCTGTCTCTCCCTTTAGGACTTCCACTCCCATCATGCCCTGTACTCTGTCTCTCCCTTTAGGACTTCAACTGCAATGGTACTGTGGTAGAGCATGTTGAGTACGGCGAGGTCATACAGCTGCAAGGTGACTGGAGGCTGAAAACAAGGGACTTTCTGATTGAGCACGAGCTCGCCAGTGTAGATAACGTCAAGGTTAGTGCACCTGCTTGCTGCCGAACCCTTCTGAAACTCGGTCCATTCGTCACAGAAAACCCATAAAATGACTGGGCTCTTCTGTGAAGATTGCATTTAGTAACGAGAAGAAACTCCACTGCTTGTTTAGAGCGCAAATCCTGTCTTGGACTAAGATTTGAGTCCGATGGCTTGAAACTCAAAACTAGGCCACCTTTGGAACAAAATGATATTAACCCTCTTTTTCTGTTGACATGAAGAACATCCATTTATAAATATATAAATCAGACAACTATGCTCCCAGTATGATAGCATTAAGGCATGGTTTTTGCTTTCAATTTGGCAGGATGTGGAGAGGCTGGGCAACTGAAAGCGTCATGGCTTTGTGTTCTTGTAGACTGTTGTTACTGTGTGTGATTAAATTCATAGACGTTAATCACCTTTTGAGTTTACAGTACCTGGTTCTGTAAGCCGCAGCAGGCTCAGCGCTGCTGCTGGGACCAGTGTGCAAGGAATACATACTCTACATCACACTAGAACGTTTCTGAGAGGATTCCTATTGGCAATGGTATCCATGAGTAACTAAAAACGGTCATTTCTCCATCTCCGTTAACATTGTATCGTGTTAAAGGAGAAGGCAACCTTTTTGCACGTTATTTTTAGTAACAAATGCGGTTTGTTGATTATCCCTGACGTATGTTTCAGTTAATTACAGCTTCCCGTAATTTTATTGATTACTCGTGCCCAACTCTCGAAGTAACGTTTAGGGGGTTAAGAATTTCCCGTCGTTTTGTTCCTGTGCTCGAGTTTAGTGTGAAGTTCTGTTCCACTGTTGTTTTTGTGCTGGTTTCCTAAAACTCTCGTATTGTGCGACGAGCTAGGTTGTTAAACAACTCAATTACCTTGGACTTGGGGATTGTTTAGTTTGTAAGAGGCTGGAAATGACTGGAGTCGGGGACCCATATCACAGGCACAGCGATGGAGATATTGTTCATAGAAGTGGTGGATTTTTTTTTCGCGAACAGTCAGTGGGTGGATACATGTTTAAGCCTCAGTAGTGAGGTAGACTACACACAGACAGCTATGAGAGGGATGAGGCAGAGAGAGGATAGACGTGGTGGGATGTATTGGGGAATGTGCACGGTATGAACTGTTATTCCAAACTCAATGGAATGCCTATGCTGTTCTAACTGGATGGTGACCTGAGCACCCAAACTGGTTACATCCTGCCGTGTGACTCTTTCGCCATGCACCTGGCACCTTCTGAATACCTTCCGTTCTTTAGTGAAGTCCACAATGATTTTATCAAAGTTTTTCTCACTGGGTGTCGAACTGGGCCTGTATTCATTCCCACTACTCAACATCGCTGCAGGGCTGCTTACAGGCTCTGGGCTGGACACAATGCCAGTACATGGCAAATCATTGCTAGTTCCCGGAATTGCATGCTCTGGGGTACGTTCGGAGGCACTGCCTCCAGTCACTGTAGTGGCCACAACTCGCAAAGCTTCAAGCTTCAGAAATGCACTTCTCATGGGGTGGCGACAAGGCACTGCCCTGAATCAACAACGACAGTATGACACCCTTTTTCAGTCGTTGTTTTGCAGGAACCAGCATCAATTCCACATTCATCTCTCTTTTGTAAACTGACGCCAGAAAACGCTCGTTAGGTACTCGGTAATTCTCCTCTGATTTGTACATTTCGTCAACGGTTAACGCTGTGTTCTTCACACAAAAGAGCCAAGTACATCGGTGTGTGTCATCGTTCTGACTTAGCTCTACCATGGCCAGTGCCACTCGGAATTCACCAATGGCGAGCGGCTAGCGTGAGCCTATTCAGTATTACTAGCATGTTCACTGATTCGTAAACGCTAACGACGACTGCGGAACTTACCGCAACCGGAGTAAAACAATGACTCTGGACAGCTCACTCAGTCGGCCTCTATGTAAATAAAATGGCGGGAAATTCTTAACCCACTAAACGTCACTTCCGGAGTAAGGCACAACTAATTAACAAAATTACAGGAAGCCATTACTAACTGAAAAATATGTCTGGGATAATCAACAAACCATATTTTTACTAAAAATGGCATGACAAAAGGTTGCGTTCTCCTGTCAGTCAATTTTGAAACTCTGTGTGTACAACTCGTTCACTTAATGCTGGATATTAAGGTTGATTTCAGTTTGCTGAGTGAAAATCTTGTTTGTTCTGGAGTGTTAATTAACGTGGAAATGTACATCTTGGTTGTTTGTTTATTTATGTGTTTGTTTGTCTGTTCCAGGTTCATGGTTTCTAATCGTGGCGCCGCTTCAGTCTGTGTTTGATTGGACTCTGTTTAACTCATCGTACGTTGTGCAGGGACGCATACAGCAATTTTAAGCATGCATTACATAGTGTACAGTGGACGCTAATCAAGCAGGAAGTTTACTATGTATATCAATTACGTGGACATCCCAACGCTGCAGGGATAGTGCCCCATTATGAATAGTAGCACTGTGTTTTGACAATGGAGTGCCAGTCTCAGGAGAAGAATTGTGCGCGTGTCAAATCATGAACGTGATGCGTCAATTTGAAGGCAGTTAATAGACGACTCCTTACATCGCACGCTTGTTCTTGTGAACTTTTTGTAAAGCGAATGCCCCCATTTATTTTTGTTCTGCCATTGTAGAGGTTCTGTATGTTGTTTCAAATTAATTGAATAAACTTGTCGACTTTTATACAAAGGAGGTCTTATTGAATGTTTTCTCGTAGCTTTTGCTAACAAATTTCACTTGTGGTAAAGTCTCGGCATTTAGGTTACAATGTTACTATTTCAACTTGGTCTGCTAGACTGTATTTACCTAGTCCTTGATCCCAGGAGATTTCTCGTCTTTCGATGGGATGATGTTTACTGCTTGTAGCGGGATCTCCGGTCTTATGGGTTTATCTTGTTTGGCTATGTTGTCACCATGCATGGTAGACTGCCGTAATTTTGTTTTCTTTTTTCATAAAAGATTAATGTCGCGAAGCTAATCCTTTATGGTTTCCAAGTTTTTTGTCATAGTTTCCAACTGTCCACCGTACTCCATTTTGAAAATGTGCGTATTACTAACAATGTGAGAAACCTTTGGAAAGTGTTTGATTTTACAATTATTTTTGTCTTAAAGTGGTGAAATTTTACTGTATTGAGAATAGCACTTGGTGTTGGTTAGGTCTCCTTCGGTTAATGACAATTTTCCAAATTTCGTGCTTTATACAAGTAGGACCTGATTTTGAACAAAGATCTATGCTCTCTATCGCTGTGTGTATTGTGATGTCTCAGGAGAGTTAAAACCAAGCTCCACAACTCAACTTTTGTGGGGTTGAACTGGTTATTTCTGAAACTTATATCTCTCTCATAGGAGATTTGAAATGGCTGACATCTTTGTCATAGAGTTCGGACCAAGATGCACATTAGTCCTTGTGTCTTAGTTTGGATGTCTGCTGGAGTAGGATGTGATCCTCGATCGTAGTGCTGGAACCAAGGTCGACAGCTCCCTCTTTGTGTATGATGGTGTACTAGAATGTGATGATAGTAGTTATAACTAAGAGCCACAGCTCCCCCTATGTGTAAACTGATGTATCGTCAATTTGAAGTTCATGATATACAATATATCTGGCACCGTGACTTCCCAACTATTTCCCAAAACTCAACTAGGAAGTTGACCAATGCACAGTGTATGAATTTGTAATAGTTACTCTCACTCTATTCATCCAGTTATGTCCGCAGTAAAGTTTGGTTGTGTGGGCCTCAAATTGAGGCTTGCAGCTTCCTGCCCCTCTGAACTGGAGTAGGAGAATTGCCTAAAGTTGACTAATGTTTCACTAAGTACACTGTATGACACAGTGAAATTGGGATTTGTGAAATTTCTGAATACAAAATTCTACTTTGTCATTGACATTGGTTGCAGTTTAGAGTCTTTCAAAACTGAAGACAGGGATATTTGGGTAGGACTGCTTTTGTGGGAAACAGCGTAAGTGAAACTAAACTATGGGCAAATAAACATTCTTGTTTTGATGTGTTCACGTGTTCTTGTGTAGGTTTATATTGCAACTGAACATCTCTAGTCTCTGTTTTGGTTGCTATATCTCTGAAACCCCTGGTATCATTTCTTCGTATACTCATCAATATCTACCAAGTTTCGTAGTGTATCTTCATGGAATTTGGTGCATATGTTCCTATTGGGGACATCACAAAGGTGGTTGATTTTTGGATTGGTCCAACTGCAGTGGTGCCCCTTAGTGGCCATTTGTGTCTTGCCTGTGCTTTTATCTACCATGGACGTTCCTTGATGGACTTTAATGAAATTTGGTTCTCAGGAGATCACAGTTGATGTTGATGAGGCACCAGTGTCGCCTCCTATAGTGGCAACTTAGATTTTTCTTTCCTTATTCTTCAGTTTCTGACAAGTTCCTCAAAGTTTGAGGTATAAGTTTCTGTGAAGGAAGTGACGTCACCGCCCAAGTTCATTCCATTTAGAACTTTGTAGTGTACATCACTAAAATATAAAAAGGCCAGCTTGCGCTACGAGTTTCCCGCCAAACCTTCGTCTTTCTTAGTATTATCACTGAGCATAAAAGCACGTAACATCGAAGATCATCGTCTATAAATCCGCCTTTCGTCACAAAAGTTAACTTCTGATTTAGACCACTTGCAGTTGGGAGTTTGTTCTTTATACAAATTATGTGATTTCTTGTCATGGAATGGATAGTTCGGTGTTTCTGATGATGAGACTCTTCAATTTGACTTGTGAGGTCTCATTGTATTCACTGAGCATGGGGGAACTAGAATTCTACTCCAGTGGATGGTGCAAGGTGAAAATTAATGAAGAACAGTCAAGACTCGTGGCAGAGTGCGCTGTCCGAGGTTCATTTTCGAAGAAACTGGCTTAAGAATCCCCAGTGATACATGGATAACCACATCTTTCTGTCTAGTAAGCAATGGAAATCGTGCATTTGTTTTTGTTTAGTAGTAGTGCGTGTATATTACTATAGAAATTCATATGTTAATCTACAGCAAACGCACCATTATAACTCACCTGGGCAGTATTTACCTTGACTAGTTTAAATATCCATTCAAAGAAGAAAAAATACGTCATCGACCTCGTGTTTCAGGTTATCTCTGGTGTTAGACGTACAGCTTGACAAATGCCTCCCCCACTCACTTACGGAACTTTAATTCGTGTGCTGTACCGGGCCCATTGTCGCGGCGTTGTCCATTTTTTCGACAAACAACTATCGTCTATCTCAAAGGTTTTAGGCACTGTTGAAAAGCTTGTTTCTTGTGTGAATTTTGGCACGCAAACATCGTGTCTCGAGCTTCGAAGATCTGTTCGCCGCCGCTCGTGTGTACCGCTCTTTAAGGCCTACTATGTTGTCAGGACGACTATTTGATATGCAATGAACACTTTCGGTTAACCTTTATATCTTTTTCTCAAATTCTTCCTTAATCTAAGTGCTGACGGTTGGATAGTGCTTGACACCAGGCTATAAATGGTGCTTGTCAGTCACCGTGTGTCGAGCCGAGCTTGGCCTGGAGAGAAATAAGGAACAAAGTAATTCTCGTCTGAGTAATTAGAACAGGTTGAGACCAATAGTGATAAGGATTCTCAATCGACAATTCGCTTCTTTGTGTGGAGTCGGTGGTTTGCAGTTGTTTTGAAAGGGTAACTGAAATACGGATGTGAAGTAAGTTAATGTTTCTGACACCAGAAGATGGTTTAATGTAGGTTTAACGAAACGACTTAATTCGTTTTCTTCTAGTTGTTTAACATCCCACGGTCGATCCACAATCCTGGTCACTCAAACACGGCCTCACTATTGGAGGTTTGCGATAGAGATACCCAAGGAAGAGGGACCATGAACAGCGTGCAAACCAGAATTTTTTTTGAAAGAGAAGTTGGGCACTTTTCGCTGAAATCTCGTCAAAATATTGCACTCTTGGCCCCTGAGCCAGGTTCCTCCCTATCGCCACCACTCATAAGACCCCTCGGGTTGTCGCCAATTGCGCACCCCCTTGCCATGGGGGTGCGGATTAATGTGGAGGCGAGGCGGTGGCGTGGAGACAG
>NMRA01001750.1:0-10520 GCA_002633005.1 Phoronis australis | reverse complement strand
AGTACCTCAGTTAACAGGCATTAGTAGAATAAACATGGAATAATCGTTAAAATAATCACAAACCTTACCTTTGTATAAGGTCGTGCTTACTTCCTCTCACGGAAGAACCCTTTTCACGCAATCTCAGATTCAGTTGGCACGGCTACAAGCCATTTCACCATGTATTTGAAGGGCTCTCGAAATCGAGGCTGCTTAATTTATCACTCTAGTACACGCGCGCCCTCTTGCTAATGTAAATTTTCCGAATAGCCCCATTGAGGCTTGTTGAGGAGGTTTCCCTTCTGCGCACTGATTGGCCGTAGACGACGTTATCCGCTGGCAAGAGCGACATAAGAAACCTTCAAACACTTGAATCTCGGAATACTTAAATACCAGTCCTTAAAGATTCCTGTCCTTAATTGTTTGATGGGACTAAACATTTGAGTATTTTACCGGAAACTAAACAAGATCCAAACCAGGCGTGCGTTCAGTAATGTTAGGACCTAGTTAAAATCTAGCCAAAGTCACGTGATCTCATTTAAAATACACGGCAATATCTCACGTAATCTCGCAAAGTCTCGCTTTTTAGTGGGGTCTGCGCGTTACTGAACGGAAGGCAGACTTAAGCTATTTTTACAGGCGTTCTTGTTGCTACCGTTCGTGATATGGAAGACTTTTATGTCGTTTTTGTTTGTGCTCGCATGCTTATTATCAATTCTAATTTATTGAAAGCTACTGTACATAGAAGTTGTCCTACGTTTGAATTCAAACATATCAATTTTTCAATTAAGCAAACCTAAATTGCTGTATGGATACTGCTCATTTTGATTATTATGTATTACTACAGCAAATTGCAGAGGTGATATAACTTAATACTATTCGTGATATTCCGGCGATTTCCGTAAAAATATATC
The DNA here is from genome assembly GCA_002633005.1 of Phoronis australis. NCBI lineage: Eukaryota > Metazoa > Phoronida > Phoronidae > Phoronis > Phoronis australis. The sequence continues at coordinate 9,627 of NMRA01001750.1, read as the reverse complement.
AGAATTCTGCGAAAAAATTTCTCCTCACCAAGACTCAAATGGGGCAAAATCGATCAGCGCCATCTTGACGCTTGGGGACGAGGCTGTGGCAGCTGTCGTCATCTTCACTATAAAAGGTTTTTGCAAGTAAATGGTACAAGTCCTAAAACTTGCGATAATTCAAGTTATGCAAGTCTTCATGACATATCGATGGTCATCACAAGCTAAGCAAATGATCAACAAAGCTTTATTGGCTACATTCTCGTGTTTACGGAACATAGTCCACGTCTCCAAGTTTTCTTTGAAGTCATCCGGATGTTTGGAAGCCGACAAGTTCCCCAGAATGCATTTGAAAAACGACAGCAACCGTAGATGAAATACCCTAATTAACTCGGTTAAAACGGTTTAGCGATGTCAATGTTATGTTGGGTGAAGAAAGCAGTTTTAAGCTAAGTCGCTTTATATTGTTATTTATCAGAATGTTTTTGGTGAAACGTTTAAAATTACGCCCGTGTCAATACAACAAGTCTGTCCATAGGCGCGATACTGGTTCTGAGCCTCTAGAATCTCTTGTACAGAACCATAGTATTGTCACTTTTGAAACCTTGGGGTATTGTATGGGCCTCTAGTACAGTGATCTCACAATCAGATTACACCGATTGCGGAATAGCAAGTAGATGTTCCGGCCCTCATAGGTTCCCTGTTTTCCCAGCATACGTGAATCAATTTAACATAAATTCGAGCATTAGCTGATTCTATGCATTTGGGCTGGCTCAAACAATAGGTGCGTACAAATGTCTCCATGACATAGCACCTTTGTAAAAAATCATCTAGTTAGTAAAGCAGGTTCACAGTAGACTACCAATGGCAATCTCTATTTCCATCAAACCATTCAGTGGAATCGAAGTTACTTAACAAATCAATTATCTAATTACTTATACCAACCAAGCCTCACTTTGAAGCAGCATTACCCCTAGAATCGCATTTTTCAATACAAATGCGTTATCGTCGACTGTTTTCTAGATTGGATTTGATGCTGGTGATGGGCAAAATTATTATTCGGTTCCTGGGTTCTCGTTTACGGACGACGCCATCTTGATGTCGCATGTGACAAACATTGGCGGACCTTTGTCGGGATTTACAGGATGCTGGCTCAGTCAGTTCAACCTAGTTGACGATTTGGGTAAGCGTTATTCCATATTAAATGCAAAATGCCGTTTCAAGATGGTTATTCTTACTCTCTGGAATCCAGGCTTGACATGTCAGCTCGCCAAATTTCCATGTCGAAATATGGGAATTGATCTCGTCGAAACAAGTCAATCCCGTATGCGGGGACGGGAAGTCCGGATCTCCAAAAACAACCCATAGATGACAACAGTCAGAACGTGATAAAAACGAAACATATTGCCGCCCGTCGGGACACTGAGCAATCCGCCGGCGTTGTTTTAGTCGAATGGAAAATTAGGAATCCGTCGTTTGTTCGGTGTCTTCAGACCTAATATTCCACCCAGGATCAGCTCCTGTCAGAGGAAAAAGCAGGACATCACACACACATTGTCTTTATGCGTGATCCGAAGCACCTCGTTTTTTTTTTCGTGGCTTCAAATTACCCTTCGGGGATGTTTCACATCTGCGCATGTGCGAAATTCAATCACTGCAGCAAAGAGTTTGGTCATTCATGCCTGTTCTCACCGGGTAATCCCGGCTCATTTGAAATTCTCCATTCTGAGAGTCACTTGACTTGCAGTAGGGAATGAAAGTCGCCCATGTGCAGATATGAAACAGTTCCAACAAGAGATAATTTGAGGCTACGAAAGTACCAAAGGCGTTCCGGATTATACTGACCATCGGTGTTTGCTGGACAATTCCGACTCCCGTCTGTCTACTTCCTGTAGTATTTTGATCGCGTACTTGGATGTGTGCACGGCGACTTGGAACTTTTGTTAGGTCGCCACAAACTGAGATCGCATTGGCTAGCTGCAGGTCGTCAAATTGAGCACTGACCCTATTGAACCATAGGTGCCCAAGAACAGAATTGTCGCAGCTAGTTTAGAAATAGTGTGTAGAAAATATCTCAATAGCTGTATGTAGAAGTTAATTGTACACTCTCAACGACTCAGCACGTTTGCTCATTTTCAAAAAAACGGGTGTATGAATTTTAGACTTCAATCTAAGTCACTTTTCATGAGGTTGACCCCATACTCTACCTGTTGGCTTGTCACGGAGTGCCATTTTAAGCGCCAGGCATGGTCTGGTGGCCGGAATAACGAACTGTTATAATTCTTTGCGAACCCAAATATCGCTTCCCACCTGCAGAAGGAGCAAAGTGTAACTATTTTTATGGCGGTAAGTAGTCTGAAAAAAATTCACTAGTTTGACGAAATGCGGGATCATATCCTCTTTAAAAGTCGTAATTTGATGGACTTTATCGTTGAGTAGAGTAGGCCTACGTACAACTTCGCTCCGTCTGTTGTTCTTGTCGCGAAGTAACTCAGTGTCCAATCACTTTGCGCTTGCAAAATGACATCTGGCGTATAGGGGGCACAGAACAGTTCTCACAGGGGTTTGCCTGTCAGAACACACGTCAATGCACTCTTCACCCTTTCTTCACTNCCCTTTTTTCACTCTGTCAAAAACTGCATGCAAATAAACAAAAGTTTTGAGTCATTTCACATCACAAGCCCTACAGATGAGCACAGAAACATTGTACTCTCTTGTATTTTTGACCCTTTCACTCCCAGTGGAAACCAAGCTGAACTAAGAAAAATAAGGGCAAAAATTGCAAAATCGGCACTTTTCATTCCAAAGTCACCACTTCCCTGCCGATGCTTGACTAAAGCCAACATTACATTGCGAAAGCAAATTTCCTAACAATTCCAAAAATTTGGTCCAAAAAGTACTGTCAACCAACTAGTTTTTTTTTTGCAAATCTGGCTTGTTTGAGGGCTACCTGAAATCACGGCCAATTTCTCAGTTGCTACACAGCGATGCACAATTGCAACACAGGGCCACCATCTTGAAGAAGAGTGCAGCTACAGCCAAGAAAGTGGCCTTTTTTCATTCTCAGCATGTTCAGAAATACAAACAAACCACATTCGCTGAGCTTACATGCAATTCCTACCTACAAAATGACCCCAAACTTGGCCTACCCCAAAATTTTAATATTTTGGCAGTGCAAATTGGCCGCGGCCACAGCCTAACTATTCAGTGCCACCATAAGGTTGAGTGGGATATTACTTCATGTACGCCAATCGAGGTACGTTTTGTATATATCCCATGCGCTTCGAATACCTAAGTTCCTTACATTTTTTCGGCAGATTTTTCAAATGCTTCACCCAGACTGTTCACATGGCGGATCACATCCTATATGTATGTACTTGCGCGTTAGGTTGCAAGTTTTCTCTTGAAAAAGAAACAGTTTTAAAAGTAACGATTTATTTCTTGAAAAGAGGTAGTAAAGATAAAAACAACGGCAACTGAGCAGTGAACTTGTAACGTCTCCTGGAAATAGTTACAAAACAACAATTTTTGATATTTTAATTTCCTAGAAATCGGCGCCTGAGTTGCAGACGATATAGTATTCAGCAATTGAAAACTGAGAGAAAGTGTCTTATAATTAACAGTTTTGTTCCAGATTTTACGTTTAGGGCTGGTTGCATGTCGAGTGTTAGTTACACTGTTGCAACTGTATTACTTTAAACTATATTCCGAAAGTTTGATGATCGAACCGGCTGAAGACGTCGAGTCGACATTGACGTACCTTTTGAACATTCCATGTCAGAGGTTGCTGGTGAAGCAGTGCGAGAGGTGAATACGGAAAACTTCATTACATGGCCGTATTTCCCTCGACAGATTCAACGCGCGTTGGATAAACATGTATATTTACCATGTCCTTATGCAACGACTTGTGTTTCGTTACTTTCAAGTCACTGTATTGCGTATCTCTTTGCGGAGTTCATTGGATCTCGTCAGTTGCCATTTGCAGTGAACTCAGCCGGCTGCATGATGAAATATGTTGCTAGCAAATAGGTATGCCAGTTTTGGCTGCATGCACTCAGCTTCGAGCTGATTCAAACTGCATGGACTTATAGATTAGACCTGCCATGTATGTATAGTTGTATACAATGTATCCTTGGCATAGCAACAGGTGAATCAGGTTCACAATAAACATAGTAGGTCTAGTGACAATGAAAATATTTATCATATCCATAAAACCAGGAGTTCGTAGACAGAAATCTGGTCTTACGCTCCACATAACTATTTCTGAAAAATAATTTAAACCGAGTTAAGCAAAAGAATATCTGAGAATAAATTAGTAATTGCTATTAACTGAGAAAACGCGCACAAATTACATCCAGGCAGTGACGTGCTAATAATTGCATTTCCATACCTTTATTTGCCAATTTTGTTGTGGTAGTGCAAGACCAAACTTCTGTCACATTCCATGAAACAGACCCCAGGACTTATTTTGGCATGCATTCATTCTTCTACTCTGACGTCATAGGCTCTCTATTCTGATGTCTGACAGGGTGAATCTACTGGTATCTTTAAAAGAACATTCTCGGCAAGAAAACTAATTTTACCGAAATTAACAGTAGCGCGGAATAGAACCCATTGTCTCAGCAGCAGAGGCAACCAAACGCTGTACCGCAGAACTTAATTCCACGCGTTAAATATCAGATTATTTTAACGGTCTTGATTTCAGCGAATGACTCGCAGACATTGTCGAGAATTGGCGATTTACAATAAAATCACCAAAAACGGATTTTGTTGTAAAGAGCTCTGGTGAAAGCTAATAACTTCAAGAAGTCTATCCCTTTGAACAATAATCCAAAATTGCGTTTCTCGGTCTCAAAAACGACAATAATCCTTTAAATCCTGGTTCCTGTACCTGTGTGATGATTAATTGAAAAATTTCACGTTGCTGTTCCGGTTTAATTGTCAATATTTTTATTTTATATTTTAATTTCATTTCTTCTAATGCCATTTGTGTCTGTCGCTCAGGCTCCGACATTGGTTATAAAAACAAATTCTAAATGTAGTAACCTTTTTTGTCGATTCTCAAAACAACCGAGAGTCATACGAGCCCAGTTTTCGTTGCTTTATGATAGCTCACCAGCTCTTTTAAAAATGTATGACGTAGGTGGCATATGCCTCGGTAGATTAATAAAATTTCATTTTCGTTGTAGCTAAAGGTTTTGACTTCACAATATTTAAAACAGCGGCACTCCCAACCTTCCTGACCGAAGATGGAAGGTCGTCGTTCAAAAAGTTAACGCTGGTTATCAAATAATAAACGAATGAAGTGCATAAAACCACAGTATTCGTAAGAGTCCCGGGTGAAATTGACGTCTGTTATGCAGTTAAGAAAACTAGTTCTATTGCCTATAACATCGCAATGTGAACAGAGAAGAACCACTTGAATTCATTAACTTATATTTGCTACATGTGTAAGCCTACTGTTGCGTGTTTCCCGGATTAAAGGCGGATACGATCGAGCCTTCAAAAGCGAAGCTTTGGTCCACTTACCGCTATAAAATCGATCTCAATTTGTTCCTTTCTTAGATTACAAGGAATATCGTTATTCTCTGAATCGTATACTGAGCAGGTAAAATGACCTCTGGCGCCGCGGCAACCCAAAATTTTAGTTGTGGTTATAGCAGCTATTAGTAAAGCCATTTACACACTACGAGTTCCCACAACAACTTGCCCTTGAACAATTTGGCACAGTATTCGATCGATCGTCCCCTCTACACCTGCACCTTGCACATTGCCACAAGTATGACGCAGAAATGATGAGACACCAATGTGTGTAACTGATCTACATGTAATCAAGTGCACAGCCCTGCCTTGCCTGCTGGTTTGAGTCCACGCCTTGCGCTGGGACAAGTTACTTTAAACAAGTTACCGTAACCCGATGGTGTCAAATAAGTAGTCACACGTGTGTCAAGTTGCCCCAGGGCAAACAGCGTCCTCATTACTACTACTAAACACAGCGCCAACCCGTTCTAGGTGTTATGTTTTTGTAATAGAAAGAAGAAAAGGTTTACGGGGATCCAGTGCTTAAGTTACAAAAGAAAAGGAGGGAAGGAAGCAGGCAGGGCAAAGCACAGAAGTTTAGGGATATTCCAAAGGGAACATGTGGAAAAAAAGACCACGCGGAAATGGATACGCAATCCTTTTTTATACGTTTATGCTTCTTTCTATTACAAAAACATAACAGATTTTGGCGTAGTTGGCAGGATTTATCATTACTGAGTAATCTCCGCATACTCTTAATTTGCGTTTACTTTGGCCAGGAAGCGGTGCTTTTCCTATAGGGACAACTGGTGTTCCATACTCGTTGAATTGTGCAGGTTCCCAAATTCCACGTTTAATACCAGCATCATATGCCAGATTCAAGTCATCCAGTAATGCAAAAGGTACTGTGGGAGGTTTGCAAAATATTTGTTGGACATCAGGCTTGAATTTTACATCTAATTCGAAACCTTTTAAACATCCCAGTTCAGGTTTGAATAGGTCTGGAAATTCATCGCAGATGATTTTGCACGCGTGCTGAAACGCTACATCACTTTTTTGTCCTCATGACAAGCAACACCAACTTTGTCATTTTGGTTGTCATCACGCAAAATGGAATTCCTACAGAGTGAAGTGACATCAATCTTTAGCTGTCGAACTGCCGTTCGGCCACCAATATTCAAATCGTGTTTTGTTTTCTACTAATTCAATGTCTGCTGTATGCTGCGAATCGTACTGTAATGTTGTGTTTGTACTGAAAATTCCCAAAACTGGTAATGGTTTTTCATTTGCCGCGAAATACTGACTGTGTGATGGAGACAAAACAGGTTTTCCAGGTTTAAACCAAATCTTCTCCGAAATGAAATTGTCCGGTGATCCAGTATCTACGTCAAGACGGTCTGGTTTTTGCCGCATATGCGAACAACAATCTCAATCAGAAATGTGATTAACTTTCTGTTCTGGCCTTGCTAAAATACTGCTTACTTTATCCCTAGCCTTTCTTTTGCTTAGACATACAGCCTCTATATGACCTTTCTTGTGACAGAAACGGCATTCAGTCTCTTTAAAACGACAATCCATTGTCGAGTGGACTTTTTTTCACAACGGGGACATGTTCCCTTTGGAATATCCCTAAACTTCTGTGCTTTGCCCTGCCTGATTTCTTCCCTCCTTTTCTTTTGTAACTTAAGCACTGGATCTCCGTAAACCGTGTCTTTTGCAACTTTGGACGCCTCTTCAATTTCTGTTGCTATGTCTATGGCTTTCTTAGAAGATAATTCGTTATCTTTTATTTTAAAAAGGGCTTTTAGGACCGCCTCATTGTTAATTGAACAAATAAATCTAGTTCTCATAGCTTCATCCTGAGGATCCTTTATGGTTGTAAAATCGCATTTGCTGCTAACTCCTGTATTGTCTCACCTGGATGTCTTCTTGTGTTAGACCAAAATAATTTTGAATCGCTCCCGGACTACAAAATACTTTGAATCGAATTGATTCTCCATAAATGTTGTAATTTCATTGATTGTCAGTTGATTGATGTCCTTGAAAGGTGTCTGCTGCTCTGCCAAAGTTGCAAGCAACTTTCAAACTGTAGACGTCTGATTCGTCAAGAAAGTTTGTGTACGTTTTTCCATTGGTATGGAGTGTGCCCCTGCAAATGCTTGGAATCTGGACCAATAATCCTTCCAGAGTTCCACTGAACTGTCGAACGCACCAAAAATTGGCGTAGATGTCGTTGGTTGGTGCATCAGCCTACTAGTGATCATCTCAGCAAAACTCTGATGATTCCCTTACTGTTGGTTGATTTGTTGTTGTAATAACGAAATAATGCCATCCAACTCACCCATCTTTTTTATATCTTGGCAACTACGCCAAAATATGTTCTGTTTCTGTAATAGAAAGAAGCAGAAACATATAAAAGAAATGTAAAATATATTGACAGGAATTAAGAATGACGTCACAAAAGGATGACGTCATAGAAAACTATAACATCACAACACTAGGAATAAGTTGTTCTGTTGCAACTCGATCACAGTGTGGACGGCACTAAAACTTCTTTAGCCTTGTAATAAGTTGTATTTCTGGTTAAAGAAACGAAATCTAATTTTGCCGTTTACTCAGTCTCATAAAATCGGTGTGGTAGTTTTCGTTACAGTAGTAGGAATCTATTCTTTTTATGAAGAAGAACATAGAAACCATCTGTGATTCAAGAAAACGCTGCGTACGCACAGCATTCCTGTGGTCTGACTTGGTAACGGAAATCAATGTAAAGACTATTTAAGACCGATTTTGTGAAAGTAAAACCTTATTTGTTTTTTAGCCAGCTAAGAAGCAACATTAAGTCTCGTGTGATAACGGGGGTGGTGTTATATTTTCGACGGTCTGTGATCACCACAGCACGTTGTTTGTATTGATGGCTTACAAGACTATCTATACTGTTACAGAATAATAAATGAATTTCACCGCTTTTATTTACATCATGGTAATAGCCGCACAAGACGAGACATGGGTGCAAATTACCTTTTTGGTTGATCACCTGGCATGACTTTGTAATTCTAATGCAGTCCCTCAAATCAAACTTATTACCCCCGTTGCTATCTAATTGTAGAAATGCGCCACGGCTCAGCTGGACTGCTGGTGTTGACGTCTACGTGTCTCAGCTTATTAGCACGTGCTGCAAACAATCGGACCTACGCGGGTAAGGCGGTCGTGACAAATATCATATACTAATATATTCTTAATTTTAATTAGTCGTATCGCTTATTTGTTTGCGAGAACAGATGTGTCACTCCTAGATTAGGTTTGACAGAAGAATTGAGAAATTATCATATTTTGCGATGAAAATAACCTTTCATTGCATAGGTTTTATCGTGCACTCCGAAAAGTACCAACGTAGTCAACAATCTAATCCAGTTTAAAGCAGCAATAAACACGCCTTCGATCACAAAAGGACCAATTACCATCATGGTCTATAACGCCTTAATCAATGTGGAGGTGTTTTCAAGTCTTCGAAAGAAATGACCATTGGACACCTGAATTGTTTATGGAAATGACAGTTTGACGGGACCAGCCTCGGGATTTTGACGAAGTTATCAAGAGGTTTTGCCTATGTCATGAACCTGAGACAAGTGTAGGCTTCTCTCTATAACTCCATTTTTAACGTCGACGAGAAGATTTTCTAAGTATATGGCACAATAAACTTAAAAAACAGCATGCGTTCTATTTTCCGCTCTCCAAATGTACAACAGCGAACCACTGTGCAAGTATAAATGTGTTTCCTACATGTTCTTATATTCTTTGACAGTCATTTCCATTTCATCAACATTTATTTTTGCAGAGGCCGTGTATTGCGCAATGTCCGCACGTCACAATGTTGTTGACGGCACATCTCAATAACGAAGTTGCCGTGATTGGACTTTTCCCTTACGGAGAAGAGCCAACAAACCCTCAGCATGTCAAAAACGCGTCGAAAAACCATTGATGCTATTGTGGTTCGTCAACACGCCTGAAATTCGAACATGGCGCGCATGGAATTCCATTCTAAAATCATGAGTCAGTCACGCGGCACAACAATGAGCATATCCGGAAGTACATAAAACTAAAGAATTGGGCCAGGGTGTAATCTTTGTA
>NMRA01000175.1:751087-767139 GCA_002633005.1 Phoronis australis | reverse complement strand
TTGGCATCATATATCCAAGATTCAAGTTTCATCGAAACCTGTTGATCAGTTCTTTATATATCATACAGAAATGATCTTCCCGCAAAATTCCAAAAAGCATTGGCCATGCCCTCAGGACATATTGAAAGCGGACATGCACTGCCCTAGTGCTGCTCTACATTGTTGTGCCAAATTTCATCAAAATATCACCACGGTTTCCGAGATGACGAACAGACATTTTGCCACTAGGGGGTGCTGCAGTGGTCGAATCCTCATGAAAATTAAATGGTCCTAGCATATTGCTATCACTTATACCAGAGTCAAGTTCAATTGAAATCCATCAGTTCCTTAGACACCACCGGGAACCACTCTTCCTTCAAAAAGAATGAAAATCCCCTTGTCTAGACCAAAATGGCCACTAGAGGGTGCTGCAGAGAACGAATCTGTTTGAAAATCAACTGGTGCCTGACGGATTGTGACCACATACCTCCTTGTCAAGATTCCTTAAAATCCCTAAAATTAGTTCAAGACGCTCTACTCTCCAAAAGTTCAGATAAACTAGGGCAGAAACGATTATGTGGCCGTGCCTTGTAATTCCAGCTTCGCACCAGTAGTTAGATCCATCTGAAAGTCGCACACATCCGTTACCAACTCCACATAAATCAGGGCTTGGAATGACCAATGACAAAAAACGCGGAAACTTTTATGGCCCAAATCATGCGCGCTACCCAGCCTTGAAATGGTCGATGTGAACCTTTCCCCGACAAAAATCGGGAGGACTAAAAAAAAGAAGAAAACAAAAAACGCTACCACCATCATACCACTAGCACGCGTCTGCGTCCTTTTCGCTCGTCCTTCCACTCCCAAGCCACACATTTTTGGCTGCAGAGCCGTAGTATTTGTCGCCGCAGTTTACAATAACACGAGACGCCATTGAAAATCCCACCACGCTTACCCAGATGCCCCGGCAATGTTGACAATTTACGTTCCTCCGAAACATAAAGAGCAACTTCCGCTTTTGGAGGTGAACGTCGTCTGCAACGCCGTGGTAAAAAAGGAATTTGCCGCGGATATTTTATATCAAATCCGATTTTTTTAAGCGGAAATATAATAAAATGCGTGGACAGAACATTTGAAAAAAGCGGAAATCCGCGTTTTCTGCGGAAAATTCCAAGCCCTGATAAATACATTCGCCAAACTTAATAAAGATCCTATAGAGGATTTAGGAGATACAGCCACGGACGCAAAAAAAAACTGCCACTAGGAGACACCACAGTGTTTGGAGCCATATGAAAACCATCCTCAGCTGCTCTCTTCACTATAGAAGCATATATGCCAATTTCCAGAATCATCCTTAGAGTGGTTTGGTTGATAGAGGGGCACACGCCAAAAACAGACACGAAATCAGTAAAAATGGTCACTAAGTGATGCAAAATACATCAAATCCATCCAAAAATGGGAAGGTGACATCATCTCACTAATACATACATATTTGCCAAATTTTATGAAAATCCGTTACGGAACTCCGAGGACACAGAGCTAAACGTTAGAACCTAAAATTGCCATTAGGAAGCAGAGTGTTAGTCATAATAGGTCCGAAACTTGTCAGCTACATAGGAACACGTGCACAACCTCATTATCATCCAAAAATATGCTCAGGAGATACAGCAGTGGATGATGGACGGCCAGAGATTAGGGCAATATACACCCACATATAAACGTGTGGGTGAAAAAAGCATAAAACCACAATTACATCAATTCAGTTCACATAATTTTACCTGATCTTCCACGCACTTGGCACGGAGTTCCAAAAATTTGGCATCTGTTGAATCTAAGTAGAAAACATTAAGGAAAAATAAAGCCGGAGTGACACAGAAGAGCCAATGAGCCATGGTAAGTATTAAATGAATGTATCGCGGAAAGTGACAGAATACAAAAATCAGCTTCACTAAATAGAAAGTATTGGAAATCTCTGAAAGTAAGCCCTAGCGCACATTTGAGCTACCTCCAGAAGTAAATCAGATGCACCTTCCGAAACACGCAACTTTAAAACAGAAAGTGCGGCATGAAATAGGTTGTGATGGGCGACCTGATGACACAACACAAAAAAGCCTTGATTTTAACTCGCTGGCACTGTTCACTCTTTCTATCATCTGAATAGGTTGAGAACAAAAGCGTGTTCACTACCAAAGAGGACTTTGTAGCTAAGGCATTGCGCAGACGAAGACCTGCCAGCTCGGCCAAATGCTTAAAGTACCATCAAGCCCAGGACATAATTCATAGCTCATTACTTGAAAACAAAGGAATGTGGACATTGAAATAGACAACACATTGCCTAATTTTCATGCCTAGGTGTGAGCTATCTGCTCCTTGTCACAGCCGTGCCAAAGTGTTACACAAGACATACGTGCAGGCATTGAATGTAGAATCATCGTCTCGTTACCGTCAGCTGGTGAATTTCAAGCCTTGTACTGCTTCTGAATTTTGCAATCAAAAATTTATTATAAATGTTATAAACTCCATTGACTTCTACAAGTGGGTTGAGTCGGTCCAATTTGGATGGAAAATTGTTACAGTACTTCTGCCCAATGTTATTTGAAACTAGTCCTTCAGTTGAGAAATAAGACATAGCTTCCCATACACATGCTGGGCTTTTACAATGGGACATGATGTTTTAATTTTGATATTGTGAATTTCAAAAGAAAGATCTGGGCCCGTGATTTCCCTTATAACTCAAATGAACATGATATCACTAGATGATCCCGGCTAAAAACTTGGTGAGCAAAAACCCAGATTTTGCGTGAAAACTCGAGATTTTGAGTTCAGACTCAAACTAAGCGTAGTTTAAATGATGGGGTCATCAAACGCAAACTACCATTAGACAGTCATTCACGTACTCTATAAAGTACTTATTCAAGCACACTTAATTCATTTTGAATTAAAAACAACAAAGTCATCAAGTAGCATTCACTGACAAAAGGATATCATTAGTCCAGCATCACACCACCTGATGGCAGTGCTGTAGTCTTTCAGCCGTGCACAACACTCTGCCCCACGCATTATCGACTTCACGTGATCAGGCTTCAGTTTACGTGATAAAACACAGTCCTTATAAGCTGACCGGAAGTTACCTGCAAAATCAATTGGGCATAAGTGTAATACAGACAGAAGGTGAAGGATGTCTAAATTGTTTATCAACAAACACTCAAAATAACTGGACCAGCTTTCATATATTTAGTGTCCTCCACCACAGGTTTAACATGTATTTATGACCTGCTTAACATGTCCCTACGACCTGTTTAACTTGTCCCTATGGCTTGCTTGCAGGCGTTTACAACAGGTGAATGGCCGACAATCAGGTATAAAAAAAATAGCAACCACTTTTAATCAAAAAAAGATTATGGACCTACAGTAGACATACAAGTAGTTTCCAGCAAGGCCCTTCACTCGCATTAAAGCAAATGTGAATTGGGAAATTTTCTACAGTTATGCAATAACCCACCCCCAAGTCACTGCCACCAATTCCATCACCAATTATGAAGTTTCAAATGAGTGTTAATTTTACTACTAACAGTTATTTTGTGTAATGTAATGAACAGAGTATCGTTTCAAAAAAGATCTCAATTCCTTTGCAGTCTGGTCAGATATTCAGATACAAAGATTCTATACAAACGCTTGAACACAAATGAAGCGCCAGTTTTTAAAAGGGCACATTTTTCTGACAGGCCAGGGTAAACCCTGCACATATTGTTAAAACTACAATAAGTCCAGCAGTTCCCCCCCCCCTCACCCAATCGGAAGTGACAAGCTGCCCTGTTAGCATGGAGGATGGCGTTGAGTTCGAGGTCTTTACATTTGGCCTTCAAACCCTCTGTGTAACTGTCGATCGCCCACTTGTACTTGGACATCTTGAAGTTGTAGTTACCATCGTCCTTATAGTTGCGAGCTAACTCTAAAATGAAAGAAACATCAAAATTTTTAAGGTCTTGTAGCATAAAATCTATGCATACAAAAAATGGATGCGGAAGAATAGGTACCGTTAATGAAGCCTACCCTTCTGAAAATGATTCGCAGCAGCATGTCAGCAGTCACATCAATGACATGTTCGCAGCTTGTATGCCTTTGCTACTAAAGTGGTTACAAACCTGCGTTATGTTATGTCCAAGAAAGTAACACTTAATTTAGACTACTTACCACTGTAAAATTGGTCTCAACTTGTCCCTTACTCTAATGAGAAGAGATTTCTGGGCTCGCAATGAACTGGCAGTCCCTTGTTGTTCGAGACTACGCGAAGAGCATACAATGGTACTCCCTGACAAATCAACTCAATTAGTCTGATCACAAACTGTCAGTTCTTTCAAAACTCAGACAGCACCTCCAATTTGATTTATGAACAATTTGAGACAAATTTCATAACGGCAAGCGGTCTATTGCAATGTATTGTAGGTTTATAGCTGCTTAAATACAGGAAATGGTCGGAATGAAAACTGAACATGTGAACTTCACTGCCACGTGAGCTTGTACGAGAAGCCGTGCCTAAATCCAGAACTAGATGCACGTGTATCACGTAAAACACTGATCAATGAGTAAAAAAATATTGTGTGTGAGTGGCGCTGGACTTATGGTGGATGTACTCAAGTCCACGAAACTATCTAAGTCGATAAATATATGCAATATAGTTCCTACTGTCTCCCTAAATCAACTTCCACCTACCCACTTGGTCATCTGTTTCGTACAACCAATCGATTACGTTCTGAAACGCCGGGGGCACCGGCTCGTCTGGATTGAGTGGCGTATTTCTAAAGAAGGGGTTCTGTGACAGTTCCTACAAAAATAATTCACACTGGGTAACCCCAGAGCAACCTAATGCAAAATACATTTCAGGTCAGAGTGAAATGTACTCAACCCTCAGTTATCACAAACTTGGAAAACTCCAGGGTTGATTAACAATCAGCTATACAGATCTTAGTGTCACTAATACAAGTTCATGTATCAGTCAGCTGTTACGGAAAAATCTCACTAATTTGGGGCACTGTAGGGTGAAATTTTATTTCATCATTTTTTCAATGAAAGATATGAAGCACCAAATAAATGCCTCTGACACCATGTTCAAGTTCTGTACAATAGCTATAATAAGACAATATTTTGAAACACAGTGGGCATTCGCACGAAGCAAGAAGCCATTGAAAAATGAAAAGAGTCAATATTGGGCAATCACTGTTCAAAATTGGTGAGATTTTACCGTATTTTATCCTTGGTACAAAGCGGCGAGTGATGAACACACACCTTTGGATTGATCTCAGTACAAAGTGAACAAAACAAATTAATATCTTTANTTTCAGGTCAGAGTGAAATGTACTCAACCCTCAGTTATCACAAACTTGGAAAACTCCAGGGTTGATTAACAATCAGCTATACAGATCTTAGTGTCACTAATACAAGTTCATGTATCAGTCAGCTGTTACGGAAAAATCTCACTAATTTGGGGCACTGTAGGGTGAAATGTTATTTCATCATTTTTTCAATGAAAGATATGAAGCACCAAATAAATGCCTCTGACACCATGTTCAAGTTCTGTACAATAGCTATAATAAGACAATATTTTGAAACACAGTGGGCATTCGCACGAAGCAAGAAGCCATTGAAAAATGAAAAGGGTCAATATTGGGCAATCACTATTCAAAATTGGTGAGATTTTATCATATTCTATCCTTGGTACAAAGCGGCGAGTGATGAACACACACCTTTGGATTGATCTCAGTACAAAGTGAACAAAACAAATTAATATCTTTAAACATTACGCTCTTCTTCGAGAAAACTTGGGTGTCATTCCATTGTTAATACAGAGGAGTCATCACATGCATTAGTTTTGACGGCCATAAATTAGAGCGTCCATCTTGGCGAGTGTCACATCAATTCTGGTAAGTTGGATACTTCTTAAACTACCTGGATACTTCTTAAACTACCTGCTTGCAGGCGGTGTTTACTACATTTGGCAGCCGGCATTTAGTCAGGAGTGACAACTTACAACTGGTGCATTACTTTTTGCACCCGTACATTTCCGGAGTGGGGCAGGGTAGCACATAAGCCCCATGTTTTCTAGTGTTTTGTAGCTATATTGCTGTTTGTTTGCCGTTTACTCTTACGAGATTACAGTGAGTAAATAATATATTTGATTTGTTTTTAATTATCAATTTAGGTTTCCCTTGATTCTGTGCGGGGTTTTCAGTTTTATCAGAAGTATTAAACTAACTAGTGGGCTTGATATCAATTAATAATTATGGCTGCTGGTAAAGTACCAATAAGTGCCGTGGAAGATTTGCAAGAAATTTCTGGGGTTTCTGAAGAAATTGCCAAGGATATATTCTGAAGCGCGTATTTTATATTGGCGCTCTCGTGCACATCTTCTACTCGGTGATTATAACAGGGAAGTATAAAAAATTATCACCTCCATGGAAAGGACCATGTATTATTATTGAAGTCTTAACTTCAGCGTTGTATCGAGTTAAGAACTCAGTTTCAGTAATTCATCACTACAGGATAAAATTGTCCACAACCCAACATACTGATTTACCTGACTAGCTGAAGAGGGTTGTTTCAGTGGGGAATGTCATTAACATCAATACCGGGGATGGGGACTCAGAACTTTTTGCGTCTATCGTAAACCCGATCACGGGGGGATCATGATTCAGTGCAACTGTTGTGATGATTGTCTTCATGGGGAATGCGTTGATATTACAGCTAATGATGCAAGTGAAATTGGCATTAATTAGTGTCCTCGGTGCAAACCATAGGACTACTATGATTTAATGATAATCTATTTACGTTATTTATTACAGATTTCAAGTTCACGTGTTTGGATAATCGCTTGCGAGCGAATCTAAACCTTTCTACGGTTACTTTCATTGAAGTCGAGTCCAGGTCCGTTGAGGTGGCTCCTATGGACGTTGAATCATTGGCTGGTAAGTCTAGGGAAGTTCAAGTTGAATCAGAGTGTATGACTGGCGGAGTAAATGTGCAGTTGCCGATCGAGGTGCTGGTTAGTTCTATAGGACTTTCGGAGTTGTCCAGTGAGAGCTCGGTGGGTTCTGTGTGCCTTTCACTGCCTTCCTTTTCGTGTCCGTTGTGTTCTTCTACAGGTTCTGAGGCTGAGTTTTGTGCACATGCACAACTGCAACTCCCAAAAATATTTAACACGTCGTCAGTTCACGTGCTTGCATTCCCTGGGTTGCAGCTTCGGTGCGCTGGCCCAGTTCTTCGCTTTTTCTCCTATGTCAAAGGCAGGGATTTGGTTTCATATAGTGACTTGGTGGACATTGGCGATTTGGTAGTCCGCAGTTTATCACATGTGCCATCTGTTAGATAGTGGATGACGCATCAATGTTCTTGATATGTCGAGTAATGGGTTGGCCGGTACTTTCCGTCTTTGTGCGCCAGAGGGCCGTCTGGAAAACCCAGCTTTTGTGTTTTTGTGGTTAATAATTTTGTGCTTGATGGCACGCGTGTCCGTGCCCCTTTGCTCACAGTGGGTACGTTGGTATGATGAGGTGTCCTTGTTTACTGAGATGCCATCCTCGTTGGTTGATGATGCCATTAAATTAAACCATGATGTCCCATCGTCTGGTCATCAGGATGTTGATAGGACAGTCTCACATATTATGAATAGTTTTTATTGGCGTGGCATGACAGCTGACATCAAGACGTACATAGACTCTTGTTCTTCCTGTAACCATTACAAGCAGGGTAGGAGTAGGCACAGAAGGTTCCCTTATGAACCGATATCACGCAAGTGTTCCTATGGAATGCATTGACTTGGATTTTATGGGGCCTTTTCATATGACTTCCAGGGGGTAATGCGCTCATACTCATGATGGTGGATCCCACTTAGTAGGTAGAGTGTATTCCTCTGCCTGCCCAAACTGCTGATTTGACTGCTTTTGCAGCGATAAATGAATTTCTTACAAGGTTTGGTTCAATTTCCAGACCTTTACATATGACGATAGGAATTTTGAGAGTGCTTTGTTTACTAATGTCTGTAAACTTTTGCAGATTCACAAGACAATCACTACTCCCTACAGCCCTTCATCCAATGGTCAGGTGGAAAGATTTAATCGTGCATTGATGGCTGCTGTGCAACGTAATGTTTCTACTAGTCAAGATGACTGGGACCTTTTCTTGCCGCAGATCGCATGTGCTATTAGGTCTTCAGTTCATAGGCAGACAGGTTTCACTCCCAACATGCTTATGCTGGGCCGTGAGATTAATCATCCAGTTACTCTCATGCATCCAGTAGCACAAGGGCAGGACGCTGTTTCCCCTATTGATTTTGTTGACACTCTTCAGAAGAGGATTTCTAACGCACTAAGTGGTCAGGAAGACCCTAGTCAACTACCCAAGCCTATATGAAGCACGATTACAACCTTGGGGCACATCGTCGCTCGTTCAAGACGGGTGACGTTGTACAAATTATTGACACCGCAGTCATTAAAGGCAAATGTAAGACAGTGAGTCTACCTTGGAAAGGTCCTGGCATTGTTATTGTTCTCACGCCCTTTCTTTTCAGGATCCGACTTGAGAATCCTGTTTCCACTGTTAATCATGATCGATTAAAAATGTGTAACGATAAATTGGAAATGTTGCCTGACCGGATTAAGCGGATGTTAGCTGTGGGTAATTCTACCAGTCCCCTTTTTGTTGATCATGACCAGAACTCTGTGTGTGTCGCCGCCCGGTTGACGGAGGTTTCATGATTCAATGTGACTTGTGCGACAAATGGTATCAAGGTAGTTGCGTCGGAGTCAACAGTGAGGTGGCGCCTACCATCGACAGATATTATTGCCCTCGGTGCAAGCTTGCTAGTTGGTCTTACTTATNACATCAAGACGTACATAGACTCTTGTTCTTCCTGTAACCATTACAAGCAGGGTAGGAGTAGGCACAGAAGGTTCCCTTATGAACCGGTATCACGCAAGTGTTCCTATGGAATGCATTGACTTGGATTTTATGGGGCCTTTTCATATGACTTCCAGGGGGTAATGCGCTCATACTCATGATGGTGGATCCCACTTAGTAGGTAGAGTGTATTCCTCTGCCTGCCCAAACTGCTGATTTGACTGCTTTTGCAGCGGTAAATGAATTTCTTACAAGGTTTGGTTCAATTTCCAGCCCTTTACATATGACGATAGGAATTTTGAGAGTGCTTTGTTTACTAATGTCTGTAAACTTTTGCAGATTCACAAGACAATCACTACTCCCTACAGCCCTTCATCCAATGGTCAGGTGGAAAGATTTAATCGTGCATTGATGGCTGCTGTGCAACATAATGTTTCTACTAGTCAAGATGACTGGGACCTTTTCTTGCCGCAGATCGCATGTGCTATTAGGTCTTCAGTTAATAGGCAGACAGGTTTCACTCCCAACATGCTTATGCTGGGCCGTGAGATTAATCATCCGGTTTCTCTCATGTATCCAGTGGCACAAGGGCAGGACCCTGTTTCTCCTATTGATTTCGTTGACACTCTTCAAAAGAGGATTTCTATCGCACATGAAGTGGTCAGGAAGACCCTAGTCAACTACCCAAGCCTGTATGAAGCACGATTACAACCTTGGGGCACATCGTCGCTCGTTCAAGACGGGTGACGTTGTACATATTATTGACACCGCAGTCATTAAAGACAAATGTAAGACAGTGAGTCTACCTTGGAAAGGTCCTGGCATTGTTATTGATGTTCTCACGCCCATTCTTTTCAGGATCCGACTTGAGAATCCTGTTTCCACTGTTAATCATGATCGATTAAAGATGTGTAATGATAAAGTGGAAATGTTGCCTGACCGGATTAAGCAGATGTTAGCTGTGGGTAATTCTACCAGTCCCCTTTTTGTTGATGATGACCAGAACTCTGTGTGTGTCGCCACCCGGATGACGGAGGTTTCATGATTCAATGTGACTTTTGCGACAAATGGTATCAAGGTAGTTGCGTCGGAGTCAACAGTGAGGTGGCACCTACCATCGACAGATATTATTGCCCTCGGTGCAAGCCCGCTAGTTGGTCTTACTTATCATGTTAATTTCTCCTTTATTTATAGGTCCTTCTGTCAAGATGTGGGACTTAAAGACAATCCGAACCTACCAATCTTCAGGGTAATGCAAATTCCCTTAACCAGGTATCAACTAAAACGGCCGTCACTGTCGCGCCCATCCCTGAGGGTGAGGGTATGCTGGTGCCGGCGTCATCTGTAAGTAGTGGACCATCTCCTCAGGAACCCTCCACGACCTTCTCTTCAGAGGTAGATCTGGACGATTCCGTTTTGGATGATCCCCTGTCATCCACCCGTGTGGCCACAGAGTCTCAACCCTCTTTATCCATGGAGGTGGGTGGTGAGGAGACATCTCAAAAATCAAAAAAAATCTTCCACGGGAGGCCCAGTGAAGTCTTCCACCCGCCCTAAGGCTGGTTCAGAGACTTTTTTCTGCTCCTCCACAATGCGAGGACCTCTCTTGCCCTCTTTGTGGTTTCCAAGTTCCCGGAGACCAAACAGAGTAGAAGAATTTACGTCGACATGCATATACGCATCGTTTACGCCGGCCGACCTCGCGCTGCATCGAGTAAGATTTGAAGCCTTGTCGATGCTCTACAGGTTAGTGGTAGATCGCGAGATAAGATATTGTAGGGATCTACTGGATCTCTGCAACCTGTTATGTGGGGCCTATCCTGTGCAGCCATACATGCACTCCCTTTCCTTAGGGAAGGGAGGAATGGAGTAAATGTTGACGTCAGACTCGGCTATGGCATCTCTATGTTGTGATGTCCTTTTCTTGATGTTAGTGTTGTGAATGTGGTATTCTTTCATTGTGTGGCATCATGTGGTGCTGTCTGTGTTCGTCGCTGTGTGTAGAACGTGTGTGTCTCGAGGTAGAACAATGACTGATTTGACAGCTCTCACAGTCTGACTGTATGAAAAGAAATTGGCGCGAATTTTTTGCCTCCTAAAACGTCACTTCCGGAGTAGAGGACGAGAAATTAATTAAATTACGAAAAGCTGTAATTAAGTGCAAAATATGTCTGGGATAATCAACAGACCTTATTTTTGCTAAAAGTGACATGAAATAAGGTTGCCTTCGCCTTTAAATGTGTAAAGAACCCAAAATTTCAGTCAACAGTGCTGGTTGAAGCCGATTTAATGAATCTAGATCCGCGACTGTCAGTACCTCGCGCTTTGTATAATTTTGAGGATGACCCAGCCTTGATTATTTTCAACACTTCAGAGCATCAAATTAGGCTGGTAGCTGGTACACCACTGGGTTCAGTGCTAAGTGTTAATGACTGGACTGAGGTTCCATTGGACTCTGTTACTCCATTCGATGAAGGTAATGTTTCAGTTAAAAAGGTTTTTGGTGAACAAAATCAGTCAGATGTCGGTAAAGACCAGACTAAGTTACCATCCAAACTTCAGGGCCTTTTCGAAAAATCTAGGGTTTCACTTTCGGACGAGTCGCCAAAATTACATCGATTACTTTTTTGATTAAGCTGATGTGTTTGCAGGCGGTGATATGGATTTGGGCAATTTTACAGCCGTAGAGCATGCAATCGATACAGGAGATGCTCGACCAACAAAAATGGCTATGCGGCGTACTCCAAGTTGTTTTGTTTCGGAGGAGGAGGGTCATCTTGACAAAACGCTCAAGGCTGGTGTGATTACTCCGTCTATTAGTGAGTGGGCTGCGGCTCCGGTTTTAATCAGAAAGAAAACTGATGGTTCAGTACGCTATTGTATTAACTACAGGAAGCTGAATCAGGTAACCAAAAAGGACTCCTGGCCTTAACCATTGATTGACGAGTTCATTGATTTACTTGCGGGTTATTGCGTGCTTCAGCAAGCTAGATGCTAATTCGGAATACTGGCAAATCAAAATACCAGAAGAAGATCTTAAGAAAACTGCTTTCATAACTAAATATGGTCTTTTCGAATTCAATTCAATGCCTTTTGGGCTCAGTGGGGCTCCATCAACCTTTTCGTGAGCAATGAGCTTAGTTTTGCGGGGGCTAAACTGGCACACAGTTCTTGCTTTTCTCGACTACATTTTGCTCCTGGGTTCTAGTTTTGAAGTTCATTTAAACAAAATCGGGGTGTTTGGTCGTTTTAGGAAATATCAAATGAGGCTGAAACCCAAGAAATGTTCGGTTTCAAAAAAACGCGTGGAATTCTTAGGTCGATGGGTTGGCCCTGAGGGGTTAGAAATGGGTCAAGACAATATTGACAAGGTAAAGACCTGGCCTGTTCCGCGAAGTAAAAAACAGTGTCAAAGTTTCTTGGTTTCGCAAATCATCACCATATTTTTATCAAGGATTTTTCTCGCATTGCGGTACCACTTTACCAAGTCACTGGTTCCTCTCCCTTTGCGTGGGGGGAGAAGCAGCAAATGGCTTTTGAAGAGCTTAAGGTGGCTTTAATATCACCACCTGTGTTGTTGTTACCCAATAATTACGATGAATTTATTCTTGATTGTGACACCTCTAATCTTGCGATTGGTGCTTGTTTGTCTGAAATTCAGAATGGCAAGGAGAAAGTTATCTCGTATTCGAGTTTTACGTTGGTGGATGAGCAAAAGCGGTATTGCACAACCAGGAAAGAACTATTGGCTATGGTCCGTTTTTCTCATCAATATGGACGCTATCTGCTGGGTCAGAATTTGCATGTGTAGACGAATCATAACATCCCGATGATTCGTTATCATGCTGGTGCGCCGATGGAAGGGGTTCATGTAGATTTTCTGGAGCCATTGCCCGTGACACCCCGCGGTAATGAACATGTTTTGATGATCGTTGATCAATTCACCAAATGGGTCAAATGCATTCCGTTACCTTCCCAAAAAGCCACGGTCACGGCCCATGCGGCGGTCAACGAGTTCTTCACACGGTTTGGGTATCCGTTTCACATCTTTTCAGATCAGGAAAGGAATTTCGAGAGCAAACTTTTCAAGTCGCGGTGCGATCTCTTGCACGGAAGTAAGTCGTGAACAACTCCATACCGTCCATCTGCAAATATAAAATGGGCAGGCGGAGCGGTTTAATCGCACTCCCATAGACGCAGTGAGATGTCACGTGGATCATTATCAGGACAACTGGGATATGAATGTTCTGCAGATTGCTGGGGCAATTCGCTCGTCAGTCAACTGCCATACTGGTTTTTCTCCAAACATGATGTTGGGACAAGAAGTAAATCAGCCGATGGATCTTCTTTTTCTGGTTGTTACGTTAGTCAATAATTAGCCATCTGGTGACTATGTCAGGAGGCTCCAAGGGGCGATAAGCAAGGCTCATGAAACGGTGCTTCAATTTCTTCGAACTAATCAATCTTTGATGAAATGGGATTATGATCTTTTGGTGTTTAAGCGCGTTTCATCTTGGTGATCTTGCGTACATTTTTGATTTGGCAACTGCAAAAGGAAAATGTAAAAAGTTGGAAGGGACCGGGTATTATTATAGAAGTCTTGACTCCAGCATTGTATCGGGTAAGAGCTAAGAATTCGGTTTCGGTAATTCATCATGACAAAATAAAATTGTGCACGACGCAGCATACTGAGTTACCTGATTGGCTAATGATGGTCATTTCTGCTGGGAATGGCATTAACACCAATACCGGGGACGGGGACCCAGAACTTTTTTGCATCTGTCGTAAACCTGTTCACAAAGGTCTCATGATTCAGAGCGATTCGTGTGACGATTGGCTTCACGGGGAGTGTGTTAATATTACAGCTAATGACGCTAGTGAGATTGACATTTATCTGTGTCCTCAGTGCAAGCCATGAGCTTTTCGGGTTTACTTCTAAAGCGCGTCATTTCCAGGCAAGCTACTCGTGAGCGGGTGTAGGTATAGCGCTGGTTTTCTTTTTTTTTTTGTTTTGTTTTTTTTTTTATGCCTCTTTGTCTTGCATTTAGGGGCATTTTCATCGCATACCTGTTCGGACTTCCTGTATGATTTTGTTGTTTGTTTTGTATTTCTTTGTTTTGAGTTTTTATTTGTGTTAGATTCCTACTTTAGGGTAGTTAGGAGGGTTTTTTATGTTTTTCTGTGACGCCCTGTTTTTTTAGAGTCAGTAGGTTTTGTTTTTAGTTTTTTTCAGGCCATTGTGTTTAGGAGTTTCTTTTGGGTTTATACACCGGTTACCTAAAGTCGTGAATATAAGCATAATAAGCAGTTGATTGTCATACTACCCAATGTCCATTTGCAACTGCTCATGTGATGTCATGGACATATATCAGCCTTCACAAATATACGTGTTTTGACAATCTTAATCCTTGTTTGTATCCGTAAGCAGAGTTTTAAAACAGTCGCTGATATTGCCGGCCACTTTGAATGAGGCCGTAAAGTCGTGAACGTTTCGTTTAGACTGAAATGCACGAAGTATGACCAAACAAGTCAACTACAGAGCTTATAGTTACTCTAGACGACATAAAAATACATTGTATTGTTTAGTGATTCAGTCTCAATTGAAATAAACTGTTATATGTTTTGCACCCAACTTTGATGTGCACAGACGTTTTCACTGAGGTTGCTCACGTAAAATGCTAAGAACCCAGCATCAATTATCGCTCCGTATTTTATTGTTTTGGCCTTACAAAACTTGATCGACCCTGGGACATTTTGATTCATTGTTCAAGCTACCCCTGGAGCGCGTGTTTGAGTAAATCTGAACGATAAATATTTTCAAAAATATATCCCAAAAATGCACAAAAAAGTGAATTAGTGAAATATGCTGTTTTTACGATACATTTGAAAAAAGAAGCCACTCACTCACTGTTTGTTATCATATTGTGAATACGAACACGTCCAGGTATTCGTTTGACGTTTGTAAGCAGACGAACGCTGGAAACTTCAACGCCAGATGTTGCAGGACCGTGCAGAAGAGGAAATAAGATCGTTCACGACTTTATGGGACTCACGACTTTAGAACCTCTGACGGTATGTGTTAGTTGTGGAGTGTTACTAACGTCACATCAGGTATAATGCCCCTTTTAGTTTTTTGTGTGTTTGTTTTTTTAATGAGTTTCTTCCTTCCATAATATCTGGTACGACTGTTTGTCCTCTAACATTTACTTGGTAGGGGGGAGTGAATGGGAATTTGTTTTTAGTTTTTTCATGTCTTCAGGTGAATGTTACCGACCCCTCCTGTTTTTTAGGAACGGGAGGAGTGTTGTGAATGTAGTATTCTTTCATTGTGTGGCGTCATGCGGTGCTGTCTGTGTTTGTCCCTGTGTGTGAGTATTGTTTTCATGGTGACCCTTGATAGACTGACGCAGTTCATTTACTTGCGGTCTATGGATAAGTTGCCCATGGCAACCATCAGGCATGAGCTGGGCATCAACTCCACCAGTGGACTGGAATAACTTCATGCGTGACGTATGCCAGGTGGATTATGTGAACAATTTCGCCCTAATTGGAGGTTCCGGGACCATAGTTGAGGTGAGAAACTAACATACAACTCTCGATCGCTATCAATATGGTAAAGTAAACCCTGTTCAATTAAATGTTGATAGTAAAATATAAAGGTTATTTTATAGTTTTTAATAAAGCACAGACCTCCCAAAGCTAATCGCGTCTAAAAGTCGCCGTTACCAAAAATATTTAAAATGTTTACAATAAAAAATCCACGGTTGACCGCCTTTTCATTTCAAATATTACTTAAATTTGGAAATGAAAGATCTCCTACATTTACATTATCTTTCAGATCGACGAATCGAAATTTGGAAGGAGAAAGTACAACAGAGGATGGCACGTTGACGGAAGATGTGTGGTTGGCGGCGTGAATAGGACAGCCAAGACTGAGATGTTCCTGGTACCTGTAAATCGTCGAAACGCAGCAACGCTTCTTCCAATCATCCGAGCCCACATCAGACTGGGCACTCGTATCATCACCAATGAATGGCAAGCTTAGCGCGGATTAAACCAACTTGGGTACTTGCATGGCTCGGTGAACCACAACTTGAACTTCGTAGACCAGGCGGACTCCACCTGCCACACCAATAACATCGAGGGGCTCTGGCGGAACGTGAAGCGAAAGTTCAAAAGAA
>NMRA01000175.1:726774-749695 GCA_002633005.1 Phoronis australis | reverse complement strand
AAAGGAAAATGTAAAAAGTTGGAAGGGACCGGGTATTATTATAGAAGTCTTGACTCCAGCATTGTATCGGGTAAGAGCTAAGAATTCGGTTTCGGTAATTCATCATGACAAAATAAAATTGTGCACGACGCAGCATACTGAGTTACCTGATTGGCTAAAGAGGGTTATTTCTGCTGGGAATGGCATTAACACCAATACCGGGGACGGGGACCCAGAAGTTTTTTGCATCTGTCGTAAACCTGTTCACGGAGGTCTCATGATTCAGAGCGATTCGTGTGACGATTGGCTTCACGGGGAGTGTGTTAATATTACAGCTAATGACGCTAGTGAGATTGACATTTATCTGTGTCCTCGGTGCAAGCCATGAGCTTTTCGGGTTTACTGCTAGAGCGCGTCATTTCCAGGCAAGCTACTCGTGAGCGGGTGTAGGTATAGCGCTGGTTTTCTGGTTTTTTTTTTTGTTTTGTTTTGTTTTGTTTTTTATGCCTCTTTGTCTTGCATTTAGGGGCATTTTCATCGCACACCTGTTCGGACTTCCTGTACGACTTTGTTGTTTGTTTTGTATTTCTTTGTTTTGAGTTGTTATTTGTGTTAGATTCCTACTTTAGGGTAGTTGGGAGGGTTTTTTATGTTTTTCTTTGAGTGCCCTGTTTTTTTAGAGTCAGTACGTTTTGTTTTTAGTTTTTTTTCAGGCCATTGTGTTTAGGAGTTTCTTTTAGGTTTATACACCGGTTACCTAAAGTCGTGAATATAAGCATAATAAGCAGTTGATTGTCATACTACCCAATGTCCATTTGCAACTGCTCATGTGATGTCATGGACATATATCAACCTTCACAAATATACGTGTTTTGACAATCTTAATCCTTGTTTGTATCCGTAAGCAGAGTTTTAAAACAGTCGCTGATATTGCCGGGCACTTTGAATGAGGCCATAAAGTCGTGAACGTTTCGTTTAGACGGAAATGCACGAAGTATGACCACACAAGTCAACTACAGAGCTTATAGTTACTCTAGATGACATAAAAATACATTGTATTGTTTATTGATTCAGTTTCAATTGAAATAAACTGTTATATGTTTTGCACCCAACTTTGATGTGCACAGACGTTTTCACTGAGGTTGCTCACGTAAAACGCTAAGAACCCAGCATCAATTATCGCTCCGTATTTTATTGTTTTGGCCTTACAAAACTTGATCGACCCTGGGACATTTTGATTTATTGTTCAAGCTACCCCTGGAGCGCATGTTTGAGTAAATCTGAACGATAAATATTTTCGAAAATATATCCCAAAAATGCACAAAAAAGTGACTTAGTGAAATATGCTGTTTTTAAGATACATTTGATAAAAGAAGCCACTCACTCACTGTTTGTTATCATATTGTGAATACGAACACGTCCGGGTATTCGTTTGACGTTTGTAAGCAGACGAGCACTGGAAACTTCAACGCCACATGTCGCAGGACCGCGCAGAAGAGGAAATAAGATCGTTCACGACTTTATGGGACTCACGACTTTAGAACCTATGACGGTATGTGTTAGTTGTGGAGTGTTACTAACGTCACATCAGGTATAATGCCTCTTTTCGTTTTTTGTGTGTTTGTTTTTTTAATGAGTTTCTTCCTTCCATTACAACTGGTACGACTGTTTGTCCTCTAACATTTACTTGGTAGGGGGGAGTGAATGGGAATTTGTTTTCAGTTTTTTCATGTCTTCAGGTGAATGTTACGGACCCCTCCTGTTTTTTAGGAACGGGAGGAGTGTTGTGAATGTGGTATTCTTTCATTGTGTGGGTCATGCGGTGCTGTCTGTGTTCGTCCCTGTGTGAGAGTATTGTTTTCATGGTGACCCTTGATAGACTGACGCAGTTCATTTACTTGTGGTCTATGGATAAGTCGCCCATGGCAACCATCTGGCATGAGCTGGGCATCAACTCCACCAGGACCCTAGTGGACTGGAATAACTTCATGCGTGACGTATGCCAGGTGGATTATGTGAACAATTTCGCCCTCATTGGAGATCCCGGGACCATAGTTGAGGTGAGAAACTAACATACAATTCTCGATCGCTATCAATGTGGTAAAGTAAACCCTGTTCAATTAAATGTTGATTAAGGTTATTCTATAGTTTTTAATAAAGCACAGACCTCCCAAAGCTAATCGCGTCTAAAAGTCGCCGTTACAAAAAATATTTAAAATGTTTAGAATAAAAAATCCACGGTTGACTGCCTTTTCTTCATTTCAAATATTACTTAAATTTGGAAATGAAAGATTTACTACATTTACATTATCTTTCAGATCGACGAATCGAAATTTGGAAGGAGAAAGTACAACAGAGGATGGCACGTTGACGGAAGATGTGTGGTTGGCGGCGTGAATAGGACAGCCAAGACTGAGATGTTCCTGGTACCTGTAAATCGTCGAAACGCAGCAACGCTTCTTCCAATCATCCGAGCCCACATCAGACTGGGCACTCGTATCATCACCAATGAATGGCAAGCTTAGCGCGGATTAAACCAACTTGGGTACTTGCATGGCTCGGTGAACCACAACTTGAACTTCGTAGACCAGGCGGACTCCACCTGCCACACCAATAACATCGAGGGGCTCTGGCGGAACGTGAAGCGAAAGTTCAAAAGAATGGCTCGAGGTTGTGTTTGCGGGCCAGCAGCTTAACGTCAGCCGAATATAAGTAGAGGGGTTGGTTGGTGGTGCATGAGCCAGCGAGGTAATCTGCACGCTCATTAATCAGGACACCGGCGTGGCCAGGTACAAAAGACCAGATCACCACATGATGAGGGTGGCGTGATCGGAAGACACCCCAGTTGGCTGGGAGGTTTCCAGATTGAACTTTCATCAACACTGCCATGGAATCGGTGGCAAAGATAATGGTGTGATTCTCCAGGTCTAAGAGTGACAGCTTGATTAGGGCACGTTGTATAGCCTCAAACTCCATCCGCGTACTGCTTGTGTATACCTGGTGGCAGCCACTACCTTCCGCAATGACGTTGTTAGCACAGCGTATTTGATAACCCCATCCCGCACGATTAGTTTCACCATCGAAGGATCCATCAGTTGCTACNTGTTTGGCTACCTGAGGCAGAGACTAGAGGTTTTGCAACAAGGCGAGTGCTACTGATGGTGATCGACACCCCACAAAAACTTCCCCCCTAAGAAGGCACAGGCACATTTCCTGTCGGAAAATCAAGGGCCCTGTTTTACTAAGATTCACGCCCTGTTTTACTAAGATTCACGGTGTAAGTTCATAGCTATGATTTGTCCATTTGTCGAATTTTGGTAATCTTCTCTTTTTATTGGACCTTTGTTGTATCGTTTTTCTGCTTAATTGTTTTCGGATTTTTTGTTTCTCTGAGGCGGACCCCTCCTGGGTGCGTGCATGTTTAAGTCAAGGAATACGTTGTTTTGTTGTTGATCGTCCATACGACCATCCGCTTTAAATGGCTTTGAGAGCGCGTGATCCACAAGGACTTAATGTGTGAGGGAGCCTAGTGGTGGCTTTTGATTTTCATAAGTACCAACTGTACGCGACTTTGCTCTCAAGTCACAGTCTACTTAATTAGAGAGCGCGTGATCAAACTAAGCGAAAGTTTTGTCAGCACACGGCCTTAAAATGGCTTGGAGAGGGCGAGGGGCAGTTTTTGTTCAGAGAACCACGGGTGTTAAAATTTCCTCGGCCGTACGTCGACCACCATCGATTGTTTCAAGTCGTACAGAACACGTAGGCCTAAAGTCAGGCGGACAATTTTTATCCAGAGACCAGAGCAGAGGGTGACCTCCTGCTTTAAATGGTCGTAGTAAGCGTAAGGTCTACTGACATGCGAATTTTTATAGCAGTAAGACTATCTCCGACTGGATCGGCTTATTTTTTTGCGTTGTTTGACTTTACGCGCTAGATAACGCGGATAATTTTTGTCCACACGAACACAGACTTGTGACTTGAAGAAGTAAGTCGTGGTTTTAACGGTCAATTATTGTCCATGCGATCACGCACTTCGGTGCCGGTACTTATAAGTGTGGGGTCGGGGGGGAAGAATCCTCCGCAATCGACTATGGTTTGAGCCTGTGAAGAGCGACGCTCTGCGGACAGAACTGTGTCGATACATTGGTTCAGTTTTTGGCCGCCAGGTGACTCCTTTCCATTGAACATGGCGGTGTCAACGAGGAAATAGTGCAAACAAAAACTTGACGATAAAAATGTAAGGGGGCAAGGTAGGAGACATTTTTGGACTGAAAACGATGAGAGGAATCTAACGATACCAAAATCATGCGTGTAGGTCAATGTCGTCATGTTGTAAACAATTACCAAAAGACTTCCAGTCACATCTATGTTCCTGTGCAATGACGTTCGCAGTACTCCCTTTATATATGGTTTATACTACAGATATGTTTTAAAAGATCGAGATAAGCTCCATAACTTATGACTCACCTCAGCCAACTCGTCTGATGTGTACGTTCTAAATTCGTCAGAGTCTGGATTGGCCTCCCTCCTTTCTTTCGTTTTTCGGGCTCCTTCTGCGATTAACTCGTTCAAATCCCTGTCCATTTTTTCTACCAACTTTCTGCGCTCTTCCTCCGACACTGCTTTTTTAGTTGGTTCACTCATTTCACCAAAAACTTCGTCAAAACTTCACGTGTGTATTTCTATATGACCTACTATCACACATCGAGCGTATTCGTTCATTTCCGTGAAAATCTTTACCCAATCAAACGCGTCGATTCTATCATTTGCGGACTGAGGTTTCTGTAGTGGGGCTCGAAAGCAAAGATATTGCCTCATGTATCTAGTTTAGCAACAAGTTTTTTATATTTATACTAAAGAATTCACCGTGTTCCTAGGAATTTAAGTCAAAATAATCACCATAAAAGTATGATATATTGAACTTAATGTTTATGAGAACCTTAAATATCCGCAATCTCCATTGGGTTCTCTATTACTTGGCTTCCGGGTGCCAAGCAACAGCTTTCATTGAGCTTCGAGTGGTCTGCTGAGTGACAAGTAGGAAAGGTGATCAAAAGTTTTCAATGAGTTGCTGCTCTTTGAACTTTTGCAGAATTTAATAGGTAGGTTATGATTTCGAAGCCGATGCATCCCAACGTCTTCTTAGAGAGCTCTTAAGCAAATAGTAGTTTGTCAGCATGTCTTCAGTTTAAACCTTAGCTAATTGCATTCTCAATGTCATATTGATTGGTGCAAAGCTGTACAGTATACGCGTAATGTACGGCTTTGCGCCAATATGGGTAATAAACTGAACAAATAAAATGTGACCCAAAATTATTGCCATTAAAAATAACTCTTCCTTGAATAAAATACACTCTTCCTCGAGTTAATCAATGAATTATTTACAAGTGATACAAAATTTGGAGTTCTTATTCTGCTGCTCAAGTTGAGTTGATCTTATGCGTCGTTTCTTGCGCCATGAAATGCAGCGTAACTTAATTGCCCTTCGTTTTTTGTCAGTTCTTCAATCAACTTTTCTTCTTGCACAAGGTCGTGTTCATATCACAACAAATTATCGGAACTGGTTTCATTTCGATATAAGTTTAAATTTAGGAAATGCCATGTGTCACGAACGCACTCTTTTCAAAACGACTTCAGACTTTTCTTTGTGACAATAAGGTGGAGAATTATGCAAGAAAATGACATTTATTAGATTGTTTTTCATTTAAACGGCTGCTACAGGCAAGGTTGGCTCCCAGATTGTGCACGCACCTCCGTTGGTTGTTGTAGCTCTACATGTCTGTGATATTATTTTCACAACGAGGTGATGAGCAGACTAATACCTGTGCTGTGTGAAATTTCATGGTCCAACAGAGGTCAATACACAGTGGTACCTAGCTGTATTTTGATAGTGTTCATTCAGCTGGCTAGCTAGTCTTCAGTCAGATTAGCCAGCCTCCTAGCAGTGTATGAAAACTGCCGTCAAAATTCATTGTGTGGTTGAGCTCCGTTAGACCCCGAAACTTCACACAGCCTGAGTAGTTCTGCTTATCCCCTTGTCGGGAAACCTGGCTATATCAACATCTAGAGCTAACAACCAGTGGAGGTGCATGCAAAATCTGGGAGTCAACCGACACTCACCTTCCACATTGCAGCCATTTAAGAGAAAAGCAATCTAATAAACGTCATTTTCTTGCTATTTGTAAAGCAAAATCTGTCATTTTGAAAAGCGATATGCTCGTGACACGTGCATGCACCATTTCCTAAAATTTTGCGACACCTTTCGGGAGATAATGACAGTTTCACAGCAGCAAAATTTGTTCTGAAATTCAGTTTGCTGGTATTAAAATACTTCTCTTCTGCTTGTTGAAATGGCGAAAGCAGATATTGAAAACCTACAGAGTGTGCTCTGTTCCATGGCGCTCAAGGTTGATGCCTGTGATTGGTCCACAAATGTATAATGGACTAATGGCAGTAATTAAATTAAATTAACTAAGGAAGAGTAGTTTTATTGACACTAACTTTGTATAAGGTTTCATTTTGCCCACTTTTAATCTGTATATTTATACAGCCTTGCACCAAGGCTACACCCATCAATACCACGGCCATGATTTACATTTGTGCGAAGACACCTCTATTAAGTCTATGGCAAAGCTATATGAGTGATGTAGGTTACTATAATGAAGGCTAGATTTACATTATAATCTTAGTTTAACCGGTTTGTTATAATTTAAAAGCATATTGGGAAAGAGTAGCAGATTTAGACTTAATTTTAAGGATTACCTAACAAGTCTGAAATTATTGAGCTGAGTAGAAGGTGATTCACTGCAGTGCAGGAGTATTTCATAATGTTCGACTTGCCAACGCAATGAAGTGTGTTGTCCTTCAAGACTTTTTCTATCATTCAAATGCATTTTCACCTGTTGATTCTCGTTTATCGTTACAGGAATAACATTTGAGGCATTCCACTTCAATTTTTAATAAAAATGACATCACAGGTAGCACGGGATAAAGCCGCCAAACTTTTAAAGCGTAGAGGGAGTGCTTCATCATTAGCGAGCTCAGAGTACAGGCAAGCTAGCCGTAAGCAACATCACCATGGGTACGTACACAACAGCGACAGTTAGCAAATACACTTGTGGTGTTAAGTGATCCTGAGATTGAAGGGCTAAGATACACCACCAGAACATAAATTTTGATACCACAAACGTATTTTTTTCTGCTGACGTTAGAAAACTTGAGGCAAATCGTGAAGTTAAATCACAGGCTTGAAATGCAAAAAGCACCAAAAATTTTTGCACTTTTTGTTTCAAAGCTTAAAAACAAGAAGAGCAAAAAACCACAGGCATTTTGAGTCCTACACTTAATACTAAATTTGCAGGTATATGACGTCTGGAGATCATGTTAGCATTGAGGCAGCCAGATATAACATGTGTCCAATATCAACTGCCAGCTGTCTTGAGTTTTGATTTGTTGACTCCTATCTGAAAATCTGTGCTCTGAATGATGCGCCCTCTAGTTTTCAACTTTCTAGTTAAAAAGTTAATGCCTAGTATTTGTTTTGTGTGGCCTGAATTTCCAGTACATGTAAGTCATCAGGCAATATGTTGAAACTCAAAACATTGCCTGGCAGTTTAATTAAGCCAGTTGCTCTCTAATGATTGAGTTTCTTCCGTATCTCTTATCTGAGTAGAAGGTCTTATGATTTTGTCAGTCGTGTGATGGAGGACCAAGAGTTGATGCAATTACAAGTTATGACTTCATTATTTCTGTGCCACTTTTGATGCTGCAAACATGAAATAAATTGGGCAGATATGCACAAAGGGAAATACCACCTGTTGATGAAATGGTATGTGAGCATGACTTTTGTAGTCTTGCATTTGCCTCTAGTAGGCATCCCATGGGAACCCACGTCGCAACCTGGTTGCATAGAGAGCGCCCAAGGTACAATATCCATGCAACCAGTATTGTTATATCCGACAAGGACGCAACAAAGGAGCACTAAGATTGTTAACTTGGGTAAGAAGGACTCATTGATTGACAGCTGAGTATAACATCACTCATAAGTTAAAGCTTTCAAGAATATAAACATTTTTGTGTATGACGATAAAAACTTATCGATTTAGGACATAATATGGCCAACAAGTGAAACTTTATTTTGTCATTTTTCCGTGAAACATGCAGCACCAAAATTAAATGCCTTTCCATGCTAAAGTTTTCTGTCACATCTATCACCAAAGAAAGGTTTGAAAAATAGTGGGCATTCTCGACAGCATTATAGAAGACCATGAAAAATAAAAAACATTAATTTTCGCCATTAATTTTTGTCTGAAATTGGTGAGATTTTACTGTAGTCAACAGGCTTATGGCAATGATTTCCCTGCTTTTCCAGGAGTTATAGAGTGAATTGGATTACTGTCACTTTGAAGTGATTTTGTCATACAAACTTTTAGGTACATCATACATCATTTGTATCGGTGAACTAATTTGGGTTTAATTCAGGATTAATCTATGTGGAAAGTTTTTGAAACTTTCATAACTGAAATAATCCTCAGTACAAAATGTTTTATCAATCCTTGTCATTCATTTCTCGTGGTTTTAAAACTGACAGTTTTGACTACTGTTCACTAAATCTATAACCGAAGCAAGAAGTACACTTTATTTGTCTTTTTTCTTTGAACGTAGCTTCAAGGCTTGTTGTCAGACTTGCTTGTAGTGAGCTTCAATTCTATGTAAAGTCGTGAATTTTTGTATTGTTCACAAATTTATCTTTAGATCAGCTCGGTTAATCTATACACAGAGGCAATGGATGTTCCTAATCAATGTTGCCATGGCAGCATGCCACCAATTGATCTTTCAGCAGTTGTCAATAGGTATACTGAGCCGAGGTTTATTCATTTTGTTAGTTATGAAAAAGACTTTAGACGACATGATTTAACTGGATTAATTCATTTTATTTAAATTTTCATGTGTTAGTTGGCTGTGAATACTACACGGTATGTTGAATGTAGTCAATCTAGAAGTAGAAAAATGTTTACTAGAATTCAGGGGCCCGTTCCAAGAAACTGACTTAAGTCTAAGATTTGTCTCAACTTCCAAATGTTGAAACTTTCACATCCGGTAAGTTAGTCAAAATTTAGACAAAAGTTAGGTCAATAACTTAAGTCAAGCTAAGATCTCTTTCTTGAATTGGATTTGAGACAAATTTACGTTTCGTTATCTCGAAATCGGCTGAAATTTAAGATTTAATTGTCTTAGCTAAGTCAGTTCAGTTTCTTGGAACGGAACCCTGCTCTAAATTCCAAAGAGACTGAAACTTCAAGAAAAGGTACATTGTTTTTTCTCCACTTCAAGAGGTGCAGTGAATTTTATTCACAGTGGAACACACCTTGAAATTTTGTTGTTGTTTTTCCCTTTTTTAGGAGACAAAAATAAATGGCAAGAAAATTTTTAAATTTTTAAATTTTTTGTTATCTTCAAATAACTTTGTAGAGTTGTCGTCAACTGACTAAAGGTGGTGTTCTGAATATTTTAGCAGTGCAGAAAGCTTTCCAAAAAAGGAAAATTAGTGACTATTTTAATTATTTAAATTCAAATTTGAAGGAACACTTCCACAGTGTTTTCATGTGGAATTTCACACATCAGTTATCAAGATCATTTACCTGAAAATAATACCACACAAGTTATTGCTTGTGTGTTATGATTCCTTTCTTTCAACCCTATTATATCAGTTTTCCTTTTGTTAGACAAACATCTTATCCCTGCAGTCATAATAGACGTGGTGTTTGTGTTTCTTTCAGTCTCTGGTGTAACACTATAGGGTAAAGTCAACACCATGTAAATGGATTCCTCAAACTTGATCCTGATGCCTGCTACTAGTTAGTGTTTGTTTTCCTCCCATTTGTTTGTTGAGTTGTTAGGTTAGAAGCTACCTGCATTTATAAGTAGTTGAAGGAATGTGTGTTTTGTGCTCAGGTTTTTGTGTCCAGTTTGTACAGTGAACACTATATTAAACAAGATTTGGTCATGCAGTTGGTAATGACGATGAGCTCAAAGGCACCATTTGTTTTTCATAAACTGAAATTTGACTTTTTAAATCACATGAGTTAAAGTGGCAAAGAATGTGAAAAACAGCCGTTATTGCATTATTCAAAGTGGTTCTCTGCCAGTGAAACACAAGTCCAACTGTTTACCAATTTCTTTTGCGGTTTGTTCTTGAAGATTTTGAATTTCTGTTGATGTCAAAACATTTTTCCTAGTTTTAAATTTCAAAAAAGAATCTGTCAACTGTTCGTTACTTCATCGATTTTTCTCCCACACAGCAAAGCCTGTCTCCTTATCTGGTGTGACAAGAGGTGGAAGTAGCATACTTACCTATAATTATGGAAAATGTGACCTTTGACCTATAATGTAAACAAAACGATGGCGACTTCAAGCTGCAGCCAGTCCAACTTCTTTGAGCGTTTGTGCGCATATATATTCTTAGGGGTGGAGAGTTTGAAAATTGTATTGGAATGAGACCTTAAATTTCTTCTGTTTTTTTCTAGAAATTCTTGCATTATTCAAAGTGAATAACTCTCACGTTTCCCCAAGAAGTAGATTCGTCACCATCTGTTTTAAAGCATTTTTATGAGTTTTTGCATTACATACTTGCCTCGACATCTAAACATATTAGGAATGAGGGTTTGCAGCTGTTTTAGTTTTTAGTGAGTTCTTTCATGTAGGTACCACAAAAATTGAGTTGTGCCACATTCTTTTAAACCTAGACCTGTGTTAGATGCTGTGTTTTCAGTCAACCACATGCACGTTATATTTTTACTTCTTTTTATTTTTTTCTCTACAGTCCCTATCTTCCATGGAAAGCTCTTTCACATTGTTGACTACAGGAACTGATTACAGTGGTATACAGTAGATTTGAAAATATTTAAGACAAGCTATTTGCAGCAGACCTCTTTTTTATATTTTGACACACTTTTTGTCAAAATTATTTTACGATGTGGATCTTTCAGGGCCTGAGGCCTAATCTCATTACTCTAAACGTGTCTCGCAAATTAGCCAAAATTTTGCATGACACGTTTTGAGCTGACTTACAAGTTTTTGCTTAAATCATGCAATGTGATTGATTAAGTTTTGTGTCTGAGTCAAGTTGGTGATTAGAATTAGATCCTTGTTGTGTTCAGACTGCAATAAAATAGCACTGCTGGGAATCGAACTTTAGTCTTGCCAGTGTTTCATTGGCAACATGCAATGTAATTTCACCAATCAATATTTAATTTTGCTCAATTTCATCAAAGTGTAACAATGTATTAACATCTTGAGGTGAATATTTAGCACTTTCACTCATGGAAAGTTTTTCCAGGTGCACTGTTATCTGCTTGTTGAAATTTGATCCAGGGCTACGGGGTTCTAAATAGACCCAAAGTCATTAGCTTGTGAATTTACCAGGCATCCAACCTCACCAACCAATCAAACAAGTGATGTTATTTTGCTAGGATATGCTGTTAAAAGCTCCTGGGCATCATACTTGCGTAACACTCGCTTTTCACTCCTGTGAGTTTGCGAGGTCTTGCGAGATTTTAATTTTATGGCAAGGAACTTGTTCTATGGAAAGTTACGCTGAGTTCTCATGACACGTTCTGTTTTAAAAGCGTGATCCCTTCAGGCATCTCAGTGTGACTGTGTGTGCATGAACAACTTCTATTGATCTGTACTGATGTAATTGTAACCATCCCAGTGTCTGAGGCATGTCATTTATAACTTAGCAACACCGCCACACATTTCCTACATGTTGTCATCAACTATACATGATTGCAATATCAAGTAGTAACTGCCTCCTTTCTCAGCTTTTTATACGAGACTACGGTTCATGTATTTTTGATAACTGCAGGCTATACAGACTCATGCAGACAGTACAACTTTAATGACTGACTAGTAATTACTGTATGCTTTGTACAATGTCAAAGAACTATATGTTTTCTCACTCAAATCTATAATCATACAACGCGTAAAGTCTCTCCGATTTACCACACATATCCAGGTCAAGGCCCTCATTCGGCTTTACACTCTCAGGATTTGCAGATAAACACTTTTCATGCTCAGATGAATGCCCACTACAAATTTATTCGATTGATAGTGTCCATCACAAGAATTTTAGCTCCAAAAGGTTACAATTCATCTACGTAAGTATTCCACTGTTGTTTTATGTGGCTCTTGCTCATGAAGTTCAACATCAGTGTAGCTCCCAGGTTCATTGTTTGGGAAATTGGCCACCCTCAACCCAGACGGGTTTGGTAAGACACAGTATGGCAGAGGAATGAAATTTTATTTTCATTTTATCCATGAAAGATACATAGCATCAAATTTGCACTGAATTTTAAAAAATGCATTACCATGTTTCATCTGTCAGCATAGCTGCCATCTGAAAAAAATGTGGGCATTGACGCCGATGATATAAGGCCTTGAAAATGAAAAAGGACAATTTTAGCAATTGTTTTTGTCTAAAGTTGGCGAGATTTTACCAAAACACAGTGCATGCACAATACATTTGCTGAGCCTGTCTGTCATTTTGCTTTTTGACTCGGATGATTAATATATAATTTGTCAATACTGAAAATATTGTAAAACTGCTATCATCTTGGTCACAGAAAACACAACCTTAAAAACTATATCTCATGAGATAAACTTAGAGATTGATCAGTCAAGTTTAATAATTGTTCTTTATGAAGTAGAGTTCATCCATCATCCATCTAGTGTTGCTTTGTCCCCAACACAAAGCAGCTATAAACCCGCCTTCCGTTGAAAAACTAACTTTTGATGAAGGTGCTTACCTCCATCGCAGCCTTGTTGTTATTGTCAGTGCTTGCCATCGAAAATGGCAAGAACCTTTCCCTCTCCCCATATGGAAACTATAGAAGTCATCTTCAAAACGCACCCAATGGTTGCCATGTTGAACCAATGATGATGTACTAGAAAATGACATATTAAAAAATTTGACTCTTGCGCAGTCTAACAGCTGATCCAAACAAAGGCGGTATGGCGTTGTGGGAACTCATTTTATGAACACTTCACGTTCAGTGATTTTTTAATGTAAACAATCTGGCATGGATAAATTGAAACAGAATTCTTATACCGCCAAAATAATAATTATTAGAACAAAATATTAGCAAATAGTAACCAGTCACCGCCCGCTGTTGGCAAACTCAGTCAGTGACCCTTGCTGATAACTCCAGGGACCAGGCATCGATGTAAAGTGTTCCTATTGTAGTGAAGCGGAGTTAACTTGCACTGTTAACTTCAATTCCAAATCAAAGTTATGTAATTGTTCCCATGTCTGAAGGTTTGGAGGCAGTGGGAAAGATCTTTGAGAGTGATCTCTGCCATGATGATTCTTGTATGCTGGAAACAACAAATGTAGCCCCAACAAGTAAATTTGTTTACTGTTGCCAGGTCAATGAGCACAGTGTCCTTCATGGATGAGCCTGGACACGATGACCACCTGAAAATTCCAGTTAAAGTTGAGAACACGTTCCAGACAGAACCAAACAAGAAATTCCCTAGTGGTAAGGTGCGGACGATAATCAGAGATGTGCTAGAAGGCTACCTACAAGCGGAAAAGTATGAGCCAGAACTATGTCGACAAATGACCAAAACACTGTCTGAGGTAAGTGATGGTATACCATAGCATTTATTCCCTTAAAGTAAGCAACACTTCGCATGTGCTCTTACGCTGGCGACGTATCACGTTTATGAGCAAATATTTTAAGCCAACCGTGTGATTGAGTGAGGTAATTGGCATCTGAGACACAGCTCCTACAATATGCTCACAATTGTAATTTTAATTACAATTAACAGTATCGAGTCTTTTAAGACTCGATACTGTTAAATGCTGTTCATAAAATACTGTTAATGACCGATAATTTATCTGAAAAATACTCTTTTTTGTTAACTTTCAAAGTTGAGGATAGTAGGCAAAAGTCATTCGAACATGTGTGTTATAACAGTGATGACCTGTTCTAGCAAGATCAAGGCACTCATTGGAATTCCTGCTACAACACGTGCTCTAGGCTCATGAGACGAGGTCATTGACTGCTTATTCTGGTTACCTGAATGCATTAGGTTTTGCTCCATGCTCTTTATGAGTAAGATAATGCACTAGACAGCTAGTGTTGATATTCGTAGTTAAGGATGTTGTAGTCATGAAGAAGGTGCTCCAAGTAAAAAATCCATGTGTCTGTTCAACTTGGAAAGTGTTGCTTAGGGATGTTCTTATGTGGAAGATTCTGACAGACTTGAAATGATGCTGTGTATTTCCAATTCTTACCCTGTCTATCTATAAAACAACACAAGTATGAACGACACTTGTACGTTAGTAGCTGTAAATTAAAAGAATTGTTTTTCAGTAATTATGACCAACTTTAAAAAGTGTGAGACACAAACTATTTCATTTGATATCTGATAAAAAATATTTCAGATGTACATACATTGTGTTTGTGGCTGCAAAACTGAGTGTGCCCTGACAATGAAAACTGGAAAACTGAGTGTGCCCTGACAATGAAAAGTGGAATAATAACACGATTTACTTACCAACCTACTCATCCCAGAGAAGTTGCTAAAGGGTTGGGTGAAGGGAAACTAGCAATATTTTAAGGGCCACCTTGCGTAAAATGTCTTGACAAAATAATTAACAGTAGGAAAATTTCACTATATAATTGGCAACAGCTGATTATTTGAAGTGAGGTAGTCAGGTTTTGAAGAATAATTTTGGCAATTAACAACTTTTTATTTTTATTGACTTACACAGCAGTGGAGCCCTCTATATTATCCTGAAGACCACCAAGGGCAGTCCCTATATTAATATAAGGGGCTCCACTTTTAAAGCTCGAAAATGGATTTCTTGCCTATTTCATTTTAATAAGAATAAGTTATTTAAAATAAGTTGTTAATTACTTTTGTTCAAAGAAACAGGGAAATTAGCATAATTAATGCGGCATGCATGCTCTCCTTCAGGTGGTGAAAGCCAGAGTGAAGGAGCTGATGATCCCACGGTTCAAGATTATCTGCCTGATCCACATTGGTCAACTCAACTGCCAGGGGATGAGGATAGGCAGTAGGTGTCTATGGGACGACAGCTTCGACACGTACTCATCGTACGAGTTCAAAAACGAGTCACTCTTTGCTGTGGGTACAGTGTACGCAGTATATTTTGAGTGACGGAGGGTTACTCATGTGGTTGTCTTTGTACGGTGTTTTTACTTAACATTCCAAAAACTGATAGACACGCCACGGAAAGGGTTGGCATCACTGCACTAAGTTATCTCATTTCAGACATAGGGCGCGTTTTATACTTTTACTTATTACAACAGTGCAAAAGTGAATAAGCATGGTGGGTTTGGGCCCCCTAAACCTGCGTGGGTCCGTATCTGAGTTGCACGCTATGAAAAATCACCTGAGCATTTAGGTTATGTTTGCACATTTGTAGAAGATGTGGTCATACTTGGATAATGGCCTGCAATATTTTGTCAATGTTAAACTTAGACTTACCATTTTGGACACCTTTGTTTTTCTCTCATATAATATTGCCCCAATTATAATGGAAATAAGATTTTTTGTTTGACACTTGGTCAAATAATTTAGAGGAAGGTACAAAAATGTTGATATCTATTGGAGTGTGCTGT
The DNA here is from genome assembly GCA_002633005.1 of Phoronis australis. Taxonomy (NCBI): domain Eukaryota; kingdom Metazoa; phylum Phoronida; family Phoronidae; genus Phoronis; species Phoronis australis. Next base: position 734,063 of record NMRA01000175.1, on the reverse strand, counting down.
GATTGAGTAGTGAGACAAGACTTTTGTACCACGATCTTTTTAATGTCTGATGCTATCATTCCTTTTTCTGTTTAAAACTTTCCTCGAATGGACTTGTATTATTCTGGATCTATAGTGGATAGTCCTAGCTTTGCTTTAGCAATTTAAGAAAACACCATTTAAACATCGAACACTGGCATGTCAAACAGTGTGCGAACACTGGCATGTCAAACAGTGTGTCAAGCGGCAGATTGCGTCACCATGAGAAACCAGGTAACGAAGAATGGCTGATAGCAGTAGTTTTGAACATTCACCAGTACCTGGGTAGAATCGTGTAACTGTTGCTGGTATCAGAGCATACTGAATAGAACACCAAGGTATGCGGGTGTTGTTCATAGTTATTTGAATGAACAGAGGATTCTTACTGTGACATAGACAAAAGTCCGGCAGTAAGCCTAACTGTTCATTACATTTAGCAGTTTATGACTTTGGTGTGGTCAGAGTGATGGCTCTAGCATATCATAGGAACTAAGTTTGCATGCCTTACCATTCAAGGTAGGCTTTAAACAATTTTCACTGTTATTCTTCTCACCAGATTACAAAAGCAAATCAAATTTATATTCATTGTTTTATTTTCATACGTGCAAGTTGTTATATGCTCATCATTGGAAGTTTGCATTGTAGTTTTCATACAAGAAATTGTTGTTCGTTTCTTGTTGCACAAAATCAAGATATTTTTGTATTTCTGTTCAAGGACATGTTAGTATTTTTCCATGTTATTTCCCTTTGGTGAAGATTTGCCTCTGCTTAGAATCTTTGTAGTTTGAATGTAGGTAAACAGATTTTACCATGTATGTTGGTTGAATCCAAGTTGAGCAAAGTGTTGAAAAAGTACTTATTTCAAACTATTGAATCAAGAAATTTTGTGTTTTGCTAGTCTAGCCACAAAACCAGTGAATGAAGTCCTCTTGCTTCGTAGTGTAATGCTTGGAGTTAGGAAACTCATGAGACAACTCCTTCGCTAACATTTGGGGTTTGTTACCCCAATTAATATCTAAGCGAGCCTAAGCCAAAATGGGACTAACCTGTCCTAATTGGTTCACAAATTAATGGTCGTGGCTTAGCTGCAATGCCATAGAAAACCTATTCTTTAGTTTCTGTTATAATGCATTGATTTTAAAAATTCCAAGACAGCTACTGTTTACTTTTCAATTTTAAAAACAGCCTTACTCATTGTTCATTTTTTTTACTTTCAAACTTGTATGCTAAACAGATGTGATAGTTCACCACCGCAATTATCTCATCCAACATGTTCAGTCAAGCCCATGAACAGCAACAAGCTCACTAATTTCTATCCGTGATGGCACCATCAACCCTTTGATGTGTCGAGAACTTCGCTGGATACTCTGAGGTAAACAGTGTTTACTGTCTCATCCACTTGCGTGCAAATCCTGTTAGCCTAAGATTTGCCTAATGCCTACACTCAGCATTAGATAATTTCTGAAGGTGGCGCTGTATGTGGCTAGTCTGGTGGTGTCTTTGTTATACTGTGATGCAATATCAACTGAAGTGCTTTATTACTTCCTTTTGTTTGTTTGTTTATCTTTGATATGCAATAAAATGTATATTCTGTCCTATCATGCTTTTCTTCTCAAATCTTTCGGCACTGTTGCTCACCAACTGTATCACAATAGAGGTTGTTCATGCAAATTTCAGCAATTACCTCTGAAGGTAAAAGAGTAGACTGTTTTTCGTGTCCTAGCTCGTTAAAGAATCAAAATACATCAGGTTGGACAGGGCTCAAAAGCAAAGAAAAATGTTGCTGAGTTTTTTTCTGTTATTAAAAGAAGTTTTAAAGCGCCGTTTCGCCTTCTTTGGATGGTGAAAATTGAATTGGCACCATTTACTCACGTAAAATGCGTTTCGTAGCAGTCCTTACCCTTATAGGATTCCGTTTCCATTACCAAATCGAGTCCACGTCAGCGCCCACATGCGTGATTTTCGAATTCACAGTCTAAGGCTTGGTCAACCCCAATAAACTCTAAAGTATTTTTGTGAGTTGTAGGTGGTTTCAATGTTCTTGTTGGTAATGGAAATAGAAGCCTGTCACGGTAAAGAATATGAAATCAATTTTATGAGAGTAAAAATAATTCGATTTTGATTTTTTGCCACCTAAGGGGCGAAATGCAGCTTTAATTTTTGAAAAAGTTTAATTTTGAATGCCTTTTCCAAAAATTGTTATAAAAATATTTGGTCTTGTTCGAGTAATCAATAAAGAATTACAAGCATGAACCCATTTACAGCTCTGTGTTATTGCATTTAGTTTTTGAGATATACGCAGCATTCGGTCAAATAGATTAGAAACTAAATTGTTAAGCTTTTTTAAAATCTATTTTCATGTAGGTACTCACAACAACTTTGGGTGCCTGGTCTGTTGTGCGTCCTGGCAAAGTCCTTTGTGAAGCCGTGTTGTAATTGGGCAACTTCTGATTTAGCGTATGTCTTGGGTTTTGAAGTCGACCAAGTGTGTTGTGAGGATCCTCGCGCATCTGATGTGAAAGCTGCCTGTGCCTTCTGAGATGGGTACCGTATTATTTGGGTACCGAGAGACCATATTATTTGATTCATGTTGAACTCCCCCTGGTCACCAACAATTCTGTGGTCGTCACCCTCTCGTGAGCAACGCTTTGCAAGAAGTGATTCTAAGCCTTGAGTTGAATTTTTGGCCAGATTAGGGAGATTTCACGTAATTTTTAATCTTTTGGCAATAGGGCCGCCTCTCGGACCGTGCAAAATCGAAGCATCGAGTGCAGAGACGGGGCGATAAATGACAACTCTTCATTTTTAAAATCAACTAAAATAACAAAATTCAGTTTTGATGCGGTAATGACTCTCATTGGTATGCGTAAGTGACTGCGGTTTCTTCTACCGCCTATACGTTTACCCTACATGTAGCGGTCAGAAAGATTTTCGCAGTTTAGTGAGTAGTGATTCTTCAGTCGTCGGTTTCTGATAACTCGTGACACATATAACTACAACGGCAACCGTAACAAATTTCCCTTTTGAGCTCAAGGAGGTTGGTAGCGTGCGGGCACCCAGCCTAAAATATAGGGGGCTCGAATTTTCGACATGCGGACCTTTTACAGAAAGAAATTAACGAGGACTAAAAAAATGGAGTCCACAAATTGTGCATCCGCGCCGACTTGCCCTAGATTTTGTGGACTTTTGTCTCGTTTACCCGGACTTTTTAACTTTTTCACTGAGGCGGATCTTTTTGCCCAATTCGCCAAATGGGGGGGCTCCTTCCCCCCGACCCCCCCCCCCCCTGGGTGCGCCCATGGGTACAGTTTGAATGATTCATCCATCTCAGCTCACCATACAGCCATTTTAAACTTTTTCCAGCATCATAGTAAAGATGATGAACCTAAAATTAAAAAACGAGTTACTTGCTCCTTCCGGTACTGTTCGGCCGGTAGCGAAGCCCCCCCCCCGAGATGTAGCGGCCGGGGAGCTAAAAGGAGCAGTCGAGTAACGTGATGGGGTACCAATTCTGAAATTTTGAAAAATTTGTTTAAAAGAGGCTAAAATTAACCCTCAACTCCGCGGAAAGCCCTGGCCGTACGATCGAAATGGTCCCACACGGTTTTCCCGGTTACCGGTCAAGTACATGTGTATCTGTCGGTGGGTTTTGCTGTTCCTTTTTATTCGCCAACTGACAGAAAAACAAGATTTCATTTTCATTTTTGAAGCGGTCAGGCTGAAATAATATTTCATCTTTGCTTTACTTTAATAATCACGCGTGATGAAGAAGAAGACAAAACTTCTGACTACAGCGCTACAGAAGGAAGAGCTTAATATCCTGGATGCATTGAGACTAATTGATGTAACTGTTTCATCGATCCAGAAAATCATGAATTCCATTGAGGAAATGAATGCTCAGATCGATGCAATCATCCGATTTGTCAGATCTTTAAACACAAACCCCGAGAAAGAGTTTGCGGACAAAAGGTGAGAACGAAGCGTTTACAAAATGGCTTGACCAGTGCTCTTCAGCTTTAACAGTTCTCGGTTTCCGCGAAAATACGGAAGATGGATGATTGAGGTTCTTGATAGGGTGGCCAGTGAGTACAGAGGCAACATAAGACGGATCCTTTTGTAGTTCCCATATTGAACCTCTTGCTAAATTATTTCAACCAACTCTTGCAATCTCTTCAGAAGAGGAACTAGGCAATTTGCGATCGAGTTCTTCCTGCCATCGATCAACAAAGCATACATGGAAGCTGACTATTATCTTTATCAATCGATAAACGTCCTGAAAGCCACTACTTGACACGGTTAGCGCATGGGCGGCGCAGCACTGAAAAAGTGGGGCTATAGCCCCCCCCCAGCCCCGCCTGTGGTGCGCCGCCCAAAGACCATGTGCTGCGCAGCACTGAAAAAGTGTGGGCTATAGCCCCCCAACCCCTATGGTGCGCCGCCCATGTTTAAAAAGCGGCGTGAGTAAATTCGCTTTCAAGAATAAAGCGATTTTCCCGAGCATCTGCAAAGCTGCTAAGCTACTTTTCAGCGCCTCTGATAGTGTGACAAAAGACGAGCAACACGAAAATTATCCAAAATTGCCTCCGTTCGACAATATAGATGACGAGAGACTGGACGAACTGATAATTCTTGGAATTGAAAAGAATTTGACAGATACCATAAGCGCTGAAGCCATAAACGACGTCTGGAGTAAAAAAAGAACAGGAAGCTAAAGATAAAGAGCTCGAGTTTCAGTGATTTCTCACAAGTGTAGAGATCTTTGAAAACTTGAAACAACTCTATCGAACTCTAGCTACAAGATGGTAGCGTTTTTAAATCAAACCTTTCACTTGACTGTCCAACTGGTGCGTTTTCTTGCAATAAATGTTTTGATCTTGGGAATGTTTTTGACTGAGCTAATACCAATCCAGAAAAATGATTTCGCTGAAACTGATACCTCTAACTCAAAGTAAGCGTAGACTAGTAATTACTATAAAAAAATCCGCAGGCCAGTAGGAAGGCAAAAATTACGGGGTAGGGGCGTCACAAACCAATTCGACTTCGCCGAACTACCCCCTTTCCTATCGCCCCCATCTCCGGTCCCTCAACCCAAATGCCGCCATATTTGAACCAATAACATCCCACCCCACTTTCCCCGTATGTGGAAGGGGGGGGGGGGCGGGCAATCCCGAGGAATTGAGTAACCGTGAACCAACAAAGTTTCACAGAGAGTTAAAGAATGGGTCTATGGCCAGCGCACTGACGGGTAGCTGGGAGCTGCTGCCGTAAGTCATGTGTAGCTGAGATCTAACCTTGTGAAAGTCGCTGGTAAGCTCAGATATGATTCACTTGAGACGGCCAGCTTAGTTCGTACCTCGTACCTATCCGTCTGCATTGGCTCTAAGGTCAAGATTCGTTTTATTATTATCCAGTTTCAGAAAAAGTTCATTTGGTCAATCTTTGAAGGAATTTTTTGAAAAGGTGAGGTCCCTGGTGTAGTGTCTTTGGGGCTGTTGCAAAATCCCTTGGTGAAATACGGCAGATAGTCCAGTTTAATTCTGATGGCTGGGGAAAATGATACAGAGTGTGTCCCAAAAGTAAACACACTTCAACGCCTTGAGTTCAAATCCAGTTCCCGGGATCACTAAGATTCTGCGTGAGCCTACTGCAAGGTTGCGTCGAATTTTTAACGTGGGTACGTCGGTCATGATTCGCTCCGGCAGTGTAGTATGAACGGGAAATGCAAGCAAACGATTAAAAGGTTTTAAAGAGCAAAAATTCATTGCGCAATACTACTGGAAATTAAAAACATCAAGGAAGTGTAAAGACAACCTTTTCAAGTTAATGAGCAATGAGTATAATTTTGTTTATTTAAGAACTTAAACTTCTTTTCGATCTACGATTTGTGAATTTAAATCACTAATCTAGTTCCAAAGTCAATAAACAATTTATTGTCGTTTGAAATTTGAGAATATTTTGGGACACTTTGTAGAGCTGTCCGGCATTGATCAATATCGTATCCTTGAGACTTATTTTAGATAGACAAAAATCCGGCGTTTAGTATACTTTGCTATTTGATGATAGATCGAATGCCAGCGTGTAACTAAGTTCAGTGAAGCATAGTAATTTCTTAAAAGATTGGCTGAGAGAGAAAAATAGAGGTACAGCTTTCTCCGTTATCCTTTCCAGAGAGGGGCCTCTGGTAAAATATAGTTTCGCATTCGCAAAATTGTCTTATTGAAGTTACAATTTTCTCGATTTTTGAAAGACATGTATGAATGATTAAGTGCACGTTTTCAAGTGCCTTTAGACGATCTGCGCTGCAAAAACGGAGACCCCAGCAACAATATCCTGGCGAGGGCCCTCCGGGATAAACCATGCACTTATACATGAGTCGTCACACGTTCTCTTGAATTTCATCTCTTATGCGTAGTCGCAGTCTTTCTTTTCTCGACGGTCCCCAGCCCCACGCTTATGTCCGTTGCCACGGCTTAACGTACACCTGACGCCTGTAAAATTTTGGGGGGCACGTGCGCTTATGGGGAACATTCCAGAAGATTCTCATAGTCTGGAACATTCTACAGCCTAGTATATGTTTGATTGAGTAGATCGAGAAAGTTCTAGAATTTGCTTGGATAAGTGAAAAGTTTCAAGTCGTAGTAAGAGATCGACAATAAGTACCCAGGCACGGATTAATTGAGTTCAGTGGGAGTTGAACGTCAGTTAAAAGTCAGTTGAGGTTGAGTCGACAGTTACAGAATCAGCAGTTACAGCATTAGTCAATAGAGAGACAGCTGTAAGAGGCGGCAGGTGAAACACTAAGTTGCTGGAAGTGTCTCAGAAGTTCATCACAATTCAAGGCTCCGCTGCACTGGTTGCCAACCAGTGGATAGAACAGACATTAGGTCACACATTTTGTTTGTGAATAGACTTGCGAACGTACGGTCGAGATTAATTACTGTAAGTGATTAACTCGAGCAGTCTATCATCGCACCGAAAGCTATTATCACCAATCGGCCAGCCTGAGCCCACCCGTCCACGGGGAAAACGTGACAAATGGTGATCAATAACTTTATCGTTGATGTCATCAGTCTTGTGAATGTACTAGCTACCCTTTCAAAGTAACCCCAGAGGCGGATCTACGGGGGGGGGTTCAGGGGGTTTAAACCCCCCTCGGGCCAGGACCCAAAAATTAAAAAAACAAAAAACAAAACAAAAACGTCTCCAGCAAAACAAAAACGCCGGCACCGCCAGCGTGTGTAAACCCCAAGTAAACCAACCTGGAAAAAAAA
>NMRA01000175.1:615208-725596 GCA_002633005.1 Phoronis australis | reverse complement strand
TTGTTTATTGTCGCTTTTAATAATATACTATGAGCTGAGAGCACCATCGTTTGCCAGTTTTTCTCATAATTAGACAGAACACATGTTTATTTCCAGACTAACAGTACAGGTCTTCGTTCTTAAACAACTTGAGGCTGCTGTTACGCGATCATCTGTTATTCAATGTTTTACTCCCCGTCGGGTGCTCCTTATGCTCTTGAATATTTGGTAGTTGTCTAACCCCCCACACACACCACACTTTTTCATATACGACTTTTCGTATGCTAAAAAGGTGTGTATAAGCAGATGTTCCAACAAAAATTTTTGCTGGTGGCGTAATTCATACCCAGATGTGCACAAATATGATTTCACGAAACTTGTGAGCCACGTTCATGCGACGAAATCGAGAAGGGTTTTAAATTATCTTAAGAAAAACTCAAGAGACATGTTATTAGTGCCAGAAACTTACCAGGATGCATGGAAATTTCACTATTTGGCTACAAAAACAAAAAAATGGTCTTACACGGAGGGGGGTTTCCCCCCTCCCGACCTCCCCCCTCTCGGCGCCACGTGCCTCGGATTCGACCTTTGCGGGAATCCTAAACCCCCCCTTACTGAAAACGTAGATCCGCCCCTGAACCCTTAACTTAAACCATGATGTTCAATGATAAAGTGAATTACATTCCCCTAACTGGACCTATAAAATGAATATTGACCTTAAACCTCGTATTAGTTCTGACGGGAAAAAGACGAAACGATCGCAGATTCTGGCAGACATGGTGTTTCACCAGCTCATTCCGACATCACGCCGGTGCAAGGTGAACTTGCTAGCTAGAAACGCTACAGAGGCAGAGCTGGGAATCGAACTGGGCTGTCTTCCTGACTGAAAGGCTGAGGTAGGCCTACTCACGTCGAGGCAAAAACAACTACATGAAAATCCCCGCAACTGGTGGTTTTCTATGAAAAATTTACCTTTTTATTGGGTTTTGTTCCATAAACAACAATCCTTAGGAGTAATCATATAAAACCTACGTACGCTCTCAATTCCTGTACACGGCAGCTGAATTTCTAACTACCGTAAGCCCACCTACGAGAAATGGGCATCATTACTAGCATTGATTGCACTGTGCAGCTGCCTTCAAACAATTTAAAACATAGAAACATTTTTATCATCCTTAATACAGTAGTTCAGCCTTTGAAAATAGAGGAATTGTCATGTTGGGAATAGTTTTTGTTTGAAATCAAGTTGAAAAGCGTCTTCTTTACCGTAGAGCTAAAATTTCATTTGACCCTTCCTGTTTTAAATAGCACATAATTGGAAAAGTAAAAATTTTCCTTCGATAAAAACTCCAAGAATTTCCAAAATGTGAGATACTGAAATCTGCGCAGAATTGAACTTTCAAGATAAATGAATTACAGAACACAGGCAATATTTCTATTTTTACATTTCTCAAATTCCAAACACTGCTCATGATTTTACATAAAAGGGTCTCAAGATAGGCTTAGAAGTCCATAAAAAGCAGTGCTGATCACTTACATGTAGGTAAAAACTACTTCCAGTACATTTGAGATTGAGACGACTATTACTACAAATTTATCAAGCAAAATAATTTTTGGTCTGTGATCTAAACTAAAGATTATTTAGCATAAATGACACCCTTCCAAATTAAGAATAGGTAGGCCTATTTACAATTGAATGTTTGGAACTGGGATAGGTTTTCAACTTTTCTTTTGTTTGTGAAGTTCCCCTGTGATGAAATTTTTGTGGCAACTGGTTCATTGTGGTGGCAAGACATATAGCGGTATATTTCTTTGAGCACTGTTTAATGTACATGTAGCTGACAGTGACAATCTCCTTAATTTTCTAGTGGGCTCAACATTACTTCCATCATTAGCTTGGTCTTTTTCTTTTTTAAGAGCTCTTTCAATTTTCGTTACATCTGTAAATCTGCTTGTGATCAGCCATGTGCGCACCACTGCAAGCCTAATAATGGGGGGCTCGAGTTTTTGAGAATGTGGACATTTATTAAGATTCACGGGGTACTTCACAGCTAGGAACTGTGCGTTCGCCGAATTTTGGTAGTTCCTGCTTTTATAGTGAACTTTTGTCTCGTTTTCTACTTTTTCGGAGTTTTTGTTTCTCTATGGCAGAACTTATAACCCACTTTACCATGTCTGGCGGGAAATATTCTGGTGCATGATGGGATATTTATTTACACATGTTTCCAACATGGCCACTGGTTGGGGCAGGTCGTGTGACGCCGGTGCAGAAAAGTAATGCTCTGTGATAATAGGCTTACTTGTTTTCTCAAAAACTGACCACAGATAACAGTTAAATCTACTGATTTAAGCTCAACTCTTGGAAAACGTGACAGACCCTTGCAATGTTTGGAATAGGCGAAAAAGTAGACCTTTTCGTGACATTGGTTGGAACTTCTGGAAAACTAATTCTGTTGCATGGTCACACAGATTTTGAAAAGTCTCACGAATTGGAAACTCGCATGCTCGAAGCAGCAGAGTGTATATCGTCAAGCGATATCCTTCCGCCTGAATCTCTGCAGAGTGACCGGTATTATGTAGCGAAATTCCAAGAAGACGGGAAGTGGTACAGGGCCGAGAAACTGGGTCAGGTCAGTAATGGTGGAGATTCTGACAGCGTCGAAGTAAAGTTTGTTGACTATGGAAACGTCGAAGTTGTGCCTAGTGTAAGCATACGCCAGTGTCCCAAAGAATTGTCATCCCTGTCACCCCTCGCAAATGAATTCTATCTTGCAGATATTCAATCGCAGAATGGCGAAATGTGGTCAGCGGATAAACTGGAATGTGTTTCTGAACTGCTTTCCTATGTGGAATTCAGCGGGAACATTGTGGCAATACATAATAACATCCCTGTGATACGTGTTGCGGACCCAGATGCATGTGACAAGAATATGGCAGAGAGAATTCTCGCAGAAGGGCATGGCAAAACCTTAGAGCTAACGTACTTCTCAAATAATGGATCAACAAACTGTTCAGTGACTCAGTCAGCATGTTCAGGCCAACTCGTGCAATCTATTCCTGCTTGCGCATTGAATCCTAATGAAGCGTATGATATTTATGTATCGTATGCTGAAAGTCCCCTATCATTTTGGATACAACTCGTGTCTGAGGAAGGTAAATTAAATGAACTAATGGACAGGCTATCCAGTTTACAAGCAAGCAGAGAGTTGTCTCAGATTTCCATTGGGTCTGCGTGTCTCTGTGTATTCAGTGAAGATCAAGGACAATACAGAGGAATGGTAGAGAGTATCCAAGGCCAAAATTGTGTTGTTCGCTTTGTGGACTACGGCAACTCAGAGAGTAAAGACATTAGCGAATTACAAGTTTTAGATCCAGAGGTCGTGAGTGTACCACAGATGTCAGTCCTTTGTTGCCTGCGGGGGGTCACTCCTGATTTGTCTGCAACAGTAATAGAAAAGTTTCAAGAGCTAGTCATGGATAGCCAACTGAAAATGAAAGTGGTGTCAAAAATAGACAACAAATATGTTGTTGATTTGATGAAAATTGACGATAACGGACTCATATTGGATTTGTTAACTCCAGCGACAAACACGAAGAGAGAAGTTTCTGCTAATGGTGTGCCTCAGTCCAAGCCACATAAAACAACACTGAACATTGGTTCCATTGAAAATGTATGTGTTTCATATGTTGATGGGGAAGAAGGTGCTTTGTATTGTCATTTGCTGAGACACACCATGGTACTAGACAAATTTGTCACCAGTCTCAACGAAGCCCACTCAGACCGAAGTAGGTCACAAGTCAACAAACCTGAGCGCGGTCAAATGTATGCGGTCAAGTGCTTGCGTGACCACAACTGGTGCCGGGGTGAGATCAGAGACCTGACACCGGGTGGTGCATTGGCATTCTTGGTTGACTTCGGGCACTGCGAAAACATTCCATATGGAAACATTGCAGACCTAGAAATGCAGTTCGCTGTTTTGCCATATCAGGCGGTGAAGTGTGTTCTCAATGGTGTTGTGAATGCACCATTGTCAAAGAAGCAGTTGTCGTATCTGCTCGCGTTGGAATCTAAGAAGGTCTTGGTGGCAAAGGTCATGTCGCAGCGTGGAGACGCGTTTGCTTTGGATCTCTATGACACAAGTGGAATGCATGATGTGTACATCAATGCGCTGTTGGCAGAAGACATGCCAAAAGATGCACGTAACATTGACACCAACTCAGATTCAAAGCAAGGTGATTTCCATGAAAGTCATTCCAAATCTCATGTTTCACAAGGCGAGTCTCTTGTCAACAACACTAACTTTAGTTCTGCGCAGAGCCTGTTCCGTAACAATAATGCCAATCCTGGCTTACCACAAAACACGCCAGGTAATAACAGTGCAAACACTAGTGTTCAAATTAGTAAATTGAAAGTAAAACCTGTGGACATTCAGAAAGGAGACACTGAAGAAGTCTACATCACTGCAGTCAATGGAGCAGTACTGTCTGGTCAGCTGACCAAATGCCCTATGGAGGTAAGTGACCCTGCAACGGATGGTTCCCTGTACAGCTGAAAATGAGGCTTCTGTAAATTGACTTTTCACAAGTTTGTGCAATTCACGCTCTCAAAAAAGTCTCCTTTATTTTTTCTAATTGGGACATGTTTCGTAAATGTTTGCTTCCTACTTATCCACAGTTGACCAGTTACAGCGGTCCTTTTTGTTTGATTTCTCTTCTATCTATCTATAGATGTGGGTTGACAAGTAAATCAAATCTTTTCCTTTCTTTAGTATCCCCTGTTGCTGAGTTTGAAGCTTTGTAATATTAGGTTCAATTAAAAGTTATGTTTGCTACTTTTTTGCAACGCTTTATGTCGTTTCATATGGTACAGTGCTATATGCAAAAATGTATAATCTTTGGATTTGTCGAAGTAGAGATGGAGAGAATGTTATTTAGCTGATTGCTTTAGTCTGATACACTTTGCCTTTGGTTTTTAACGCCTTAACTGACTTGATGAATGTATGTTCGCAGGTGCTAGACAAACTCCAGTCAGATTTAGATGATGCGTGTTCAGACAGTAGTCCTATCTTACCAGACCCTGCAGTTGGAGACTACTGTTGTGCTCGGTTCACTGAAGATGGCGCTTGGTACCGGGGACAGGTAACTAAGGCTCTGTTGTCAAACTTCCTTTGAGGATTTCGAGTCTGGAGTTTTTTCAGACAGTTGGTCAGAAATCAAGAGCTTGTTTTAAAGTGCAAGTTCAATGGAGTTATTTTAGATACATGTATGAGGCTAACCAGATAGTCCTAGCAAAGCCTTAGCAAAATAAGAAAATGCGAGTTTAATCACTCAAATGTAGGCATGTTAAGTAATAGGTAAAGTTGCCTTTTCGTGCCATATTGTGTCACCGCGAAAATCCAGTACAAACAGCAAATGGCCGATAACTTTCATTGAATAGGGGTCTAAATAAAACATTATTACGTGCAGGTGTTACTCACAACTGTTAGAATTAAAAGATGATTCTCGTGGTGATGTAGACAAAAGAAAGCCAATAGGCCTAACAGGTCATTACATTTGGCAATTTATGGCACTGGTGGACTCTTGTTTCTCGGTACATCTTATGTACAAGGCATAACTTTAATAATGTAATTTGAGCAACATTTGAAGCAGGATGCCTATTTGCAAATGTGTAACGCCCCCTACAGTTTTCTCGTGTAACTTGGATGAAGATTTAAAGCATGACAAATCACTGTTGTTGTACTGTGAGGTGTTCAAATGCTGGACAGAACAAAGTCCAATGTATAGATCTAAATTTTCACAAATGAAAAACTGTTTCATATTCATAAATATATAAATCTTAAACTGGCATTCAAATGTATGTCGTAAACATTTCTTAGTCTGCTCAGCACGCCACCTGTGGCCACATCACGTGACCTAATGGACATAAGTCTGAAAAGATTTCTTTCCCGGGTCCCCGTTGGGGCAAAAATCTTTTCAAACCTATGTTCATTAGGTCGTGTGTTTTGACCACAGGTGGCATGTTGACCAGACTTGAATGTTTTCGATGTTTCATCTTGGTTAACTACTGTCCTTGAACACCAGAATTAGAAATTGAGTCAAACAAAAGTCACCTTTTAAGTTTGTGCTCTCACAATGCGAAAGAGTCAATGTCAAATGCTTCTATTTTGATTCTTTTTCATGCACTGTACCCAATCTTGTCCATGCCTACAAGCCAATTGAAGATAGTTCCTGGTAGGGTTCCAATCTCTCTCTTTGGAGTTCTCCACCACCAGTTTTGATGTGTCCCCATGGCACTGTGACATGTTTGACTGACCCCCCATGGTTTTGAACTATGGGCCTTCTCAAATGTTTAGATTTTCATGTGTGGAGAGCATTGCTTGGTAGTGCTTTTAAATAAAAAATATCTGTATAGTAATCAGTAAAGTGTTCTTCTGAAGTGCCTGGTAAATGCGCACTAAGACAGTTCAGCTGTAAGTGCTTTTTAGTGCAGTGCACGTCTGCCACTATTCGTTTCTGGCGCAGTACGCGCTTCAGTGCATATATTGGGTTTTCAGTTGTAGAGAGCACAGCTGTAGTGAGTCACATTAGCATTCTATTAAATTTCTGTTCCGTTAGGTTTTGAGTGTCACTGGTCAACAGGCGGATGTCTGCTTTATCGATTACGGGAACCATGAGTTGAAACCTTTCAGTGTGCTCAAGGTGTTGCCCTCTCAGTTCATAGAGACGTCACGTATCTCTGTCAACTTTGTCATTGCCGGCTTAGAACAGCTCTGGGAAGAGGAACTCAGTGGGATATTTACGGAGCAGACAATCACTGTAAGTGTGGAAAGTCTTCGAAATTAAGTTAAGAGCCAGAATGTAGCTCAAGTAGTCAATCTTTGTGTTTTGTTTGATTTTTATCCTCCATCAAGTGGTGGTTCCTTTTTACATGTGAAATTGTAAAAGTATGAAATTCATCTTTTATCACTGACAAATATTGTGTCTGGCGTATGTGACAAAACCAAACTTGATATCACTTACACAGACATAAAGCACCAAATAAGCTGTGATCATTGGGACATCCCTGTGACATTTAAGAACTTTGTGAGATGTGTTTTAGTAAATTTTTGCAGTTGAAGCAATCAACAAACACTACTTGGTCCTTAGTTTTATCACATTTTGTGAACGCTAACTCTCCATATTAAAAAAAACAAGGCAAAGGGTTCCATCCCAAAACACAAACGAAAATGGTGGTTTTCAAAAATGGCACAACACAAGGCTTTAAATGATGCTAACAGATGTGTCTGTGTTTGACAGGTGCGTTTTGTTGGCAAGAAGGGCCGTTGTTACACCTGCTGCGTGACTGAAGACAAGCAGAACGCACAAGTGCTGCAAAAGGTTCAGAAATACTTGGCTGTGACGTCACCAAGGTAATGTCATGATTGACTGGTTAAGACTGATCGACAGCGAGTGTTGTAATGTGTCTGTCAACTGAGTTAATTGACCTATCGCAAGCTCCGTCCCCTTGCGAAAAGTCGTGTGACACTCAGCAAACAAACAATAAGTTTCACCTGACAAAGTGTAAAATGGCGGCTTGGAAACGAAGGTGTGTCAAGTGTGCGTTCTGATTGATCAGTTGAGCCGTCACTCAAAATCCTGGCGACAGGTCAATTGCAGCGATCACATTCCTCCAAAATCATTAACCTGGGTATAATCTGAAATTAGGATTTTATGATATTAGCACTAGAGTTGATAATACTTTAATACATAGCAGGAGTTACGTCCAGGCTACAGTTCAACGAGCAATCTCTGAAGCTAATAACGTAAGGTTATTTTGGATCCTTGAAAAATGTCCAAATTCTATTAACTTGCTGTGCTCCATGCACTGTTCTCCAAAAGACTATTAGGAATGGTTTTTGAAATGTCCAATATTTGCATGAGGAGATATCAGAAGGTAGGACTTATAATAATATTCATGAAATAAGTCAAAAGTTGCGTAAATCGAAAAAACAAAATACTAAAAACTTTAACATTGGTTTTGAGTTTTCATCTTGAACATTTGTATCAAAGTTGGTTATGTTTTTGATACCTGTTGTCTTGCTATCAATATACCTTTCTTTTTGGTAAATTTTATGTAAAAGACGTGGTCACGTGTCCCAATCAATGGCAGATTAGTAAAAAATCAACCAGCAAATTCTACAAGTCTCTTGCTTTGAGAAAATACATGCTTTAAAGTTAAAATCTATAGTTTTGTATATAGTTGGTGAAATACCCTGACTTGTCTGTAAGGTTCTGCATAATGTTAAAGACTAACTCAGAAATGGTTATGAAGTAGTTTGATGTATACTTTCCTGTTTTGGCGGCAGTTACACTTGTTTTCTGAAAATGACCTGTAGTTATGTAATGCATCATTTTACTGGGAATATTTGGCAAAATGACCAACAATGCTTTAATTGATTCTAATGCTACTGTGTAAACAGTCGTGGTGCGTATTACAGTTGTTTGAGAGATTGTGAAGTAACTATTTCAATGAAGGAAATTCACCACACTACAGTAATAAATTTTATGGTATTATACTCGTTTGTATGTGTTGTATGTTGATTTTAATTATTCTTTGTATCGTCCCTTAGAGATGGCAGTGATGGCTTCAAGTCCCCTCCACAAGTGTCGCGCTCCCCAGGGAATGTCATGTTGCCACCTAGGGTCAGTCCCAAGTCACCTCCTCGTCAGGTTAAACCGGCTAGTGCTCAGTTCCATATGGGGAAGGCCTCTGTTGGCTTACCGCTGAACTGTTTCAAGAGTCTGGAGGTTGAAGACGGGGAGTATTTGGATGTCTTTGTTGTTTTCACTAATCACCCGAACGATTTCTACTGCCAACTAATAAAGAACGCTGATTCTCTGCAGGACATGATGGGTCGAATGAAGCAGCGGTATGAGTCGCTGCCTTTAGGGGAGTTGGTGTGTGAGAACATTCGTCCAGGCTTGGTGTGCGTGGCACGCTACCCAGAGGACCAGGAGTGGTATCGTGCTGAGATAGTGAACACATCTGGCCGATGGGTCGAGGCTCACTTTGTTGACTATGGTAACCGGGAGAAGGTGGAACCGGGTGACTTGAAGACAATAGAGGCGGAATTTCTGACCATCCCCGCCCAAGCCATCAGGTGTTGTCTATTTGGGGTGTTGCCCAGCAGTGGGGAATGGTCTGCAGAGGAAAAGAAGAAATTTGAAATGCTAGTAGAAAACAATCTCGTCGCCAAGGTGGAGTCTGTTGACCGTCATGGCAGGTGCATGCTGGAATTGATTGACGTGAAGAAGGCGGAGCTAAACATCAATCGAGTTATGGGTGGTGAAAACTTCCACTCACCGTCGGTGTCTCTGGTCTCGACACCATCTGTGTCCGCCCGAGCCAGTCCCAGACGTGAATCCGACCCTGTCCAGCACCATGCATCTCAAAAGACCAATGTCCCTCCTCAAAGGAAACGCTCCAACTCTTCTTACCTACCCGAGATGGATATTTCTAGTGGAGAGGCAGCTGAGGTAATTTTCTCGTCAAGAAAGTGAATGTGCAATAATTGTGGTTGTCATAGGTTTGCTTTGCCAACTTTATAGTAGTGATTCCTAGAGGCGTTCTATTCTCTTTAGACTGATGTTCAGTAAGTAAGGATGAGGATCATCAGTAGTTCAGTGTATTTGCTTTGTGATATGTTTGTGTCATTCGCGTTATAACAATTACCCTGTAACTTCCTGGTTTTGATTTGAAGCTCTTGTAACTGCAGGTGATTGTCAGCTGGGCAATTAGCCCGCATGAGTTCTGGTGTCAGTTAGTGTCCAAGCAGAGTGACCTGGATGAGTTGATGGGAGCCATACACGCCCACTACAGTGGCCTTCCCCCCTCCAAGGAGGCAGAGCTCAACATTATCAATGGTACTATGTGCATTGCACAGTTCTCCCAAGACAAGGGCTGGTACAGGGCAAGGGTTGGCGGGTACCATAGCAACCAGGTAATGTTTGATAAATACGGTTTTCGTTACAACCGAGAGCAATATATACTTTGTCAATGGTCATAAAGTTGTTATTTTTAAGCTAAATCTGAAGAAAATCTATTAACCGGATGCCTAGAGAGCTGTTGGCTTTTTGCTTATACTTGAATTTTTTTCTAATGGGTCAATGTTCGAGTGGATGTGCAGGTGGTTGACAAGGAATTCTGAGAATTATGGATCTCCACCAAGCTTTTGGAACATGAAAGTGGCTATTTGTTGCAGAATTCTAGTGATTTTGTTGTTTTTTAAAATCATTGAGATTTCGTTGGCTTTACTTTATTTTCGACCTCCTGACCTTGTCTTCATTAATAAACAAGTTATTTTTAAGGGCTGGAACAATTTATAGCTGTACAGTCGAATTGCGATACAATTGTACATAGCATTAATTGTCAATTTGTTTAGATCTTGTTAATCTATACAGTCACTATGTTCTGTGTCTTGTCTAATGAATCGGAAATAGGCAAAAATACATTGAAATAGTCATATTTGACTGTTGTTTGAACATTTCGTAATATCAGTGATGACATATTGTTTACTTCCACAGGTTGATGTCATGTTTGTTGATTACGGAAACACGGAGACAGTTCCGCGCACTGTCGTGAAGACCATTGCTCCTCAGTTCTGTCAGATACCGGCACTAGCTGTCAAGTGCTCGCTACGTGGCGTGGTTCCCATCGAGGGCTCGTGGCCCATCAGAGCTGCGACAATCATTGAGGACCTAGCCACCAAGGGGAACTTTGTCTGCAAGTTCCTAGCTCAACATAATGACACGTACCTCGTAGACATGGAGGTCATGGTAGGTGGCGGTAGTGTGGCAGATATCTTGTGTCGCGAGCATGTGGCCAAGCATGTCCATGGTAGAGGATCGAATCGTAGTCAGACCAGCTCAGGGGGTGCGTCGACAAGGAGCATCAAATCTCAAGATACTGGCAGGGGAATGCGCAGTGGCAAGCCAGAAAGACCTAGTCCGGCAAGGACTAATGATTCATCGTCTGGGTCCTCTGACCATCGCGGAGGAGGTGACAGGGCACTGCCAGAGTGGAAAACTCAGGATGTGAGACCGAAAACGCGCACGCAAAGGCGAACAGGAGGTTTTGGTGACGGGGAAGTGATGAGACAGCAGCGGGATGTCCATTCTGCATTGGGACGAGGGTCACATGAAGAAGAGACTGAGTGGGGAGAGGAAACAACTCCTGTAGTAGCTTTGTCATTGGCCAAGGGACAACCAAAGGCTTTGGAGTATGGCGAGGAAGACATACAAGTGGATGCTTATGTAGACTTCACTGTCACGCATGTTGACAACATGCATTCATTCTATTGTCAGCTGAACAGCAAGTTTGAGGTCATCGACGGTGTGATGGAACAAGTGAAGACACACTTCACAAGTACTTGTGCTGGGCTAACTAGACTGGAGGTGGGTCAGCCATGTGGGGCAAAATTTTCTGAGGACCAGGAGTGGTATCGAGCCAGAGTGACTGCCTTGAATGGTGATCAAGTCATGGTGTGTTTCGTTGACTACGGTAACTCTGAGGTTGTCCCTGGTAATCAACTGAGATGCATGCCTGAGAGTCTTTTAGTCGTCCCTGCGCAGGGGATTCATTGCTGTTTAGTCGATCTACCAACGAATGTGTCTGCAGATGTGGAGTCTAAGTTCCGTGAAATGGTAATGGACAAACATCTCGTTGCACGGGTTTGTAGCAAGAAGGGACGTACCTATGAGGTGGAACTGACGGAGACGGAGGGTGAGAATCGAATCATTCATGTGGAGCTGATGAAATTGGCTGGGTCAACAGAGTCTGCAATTCCAGCAGTGGTACAGGAGCCGGTTGTCTCAAGCTCAACGGACAGTGCAGCTGCCCTTGCGTACAAATCGCCCACCTTTTCGGCAGGGTCTTCTGCTGAGGGTTACCTGACACATGTGAACTCGCCGTCTAGTTTTTTCGTCCAATTGGCCAACATTGAGGAATCGTTGGAGCACCTGACTGACCAGCTGCAGACGTTCTACAGTAATCCGACCAATCACGTGCATCCGACTTCTGTTACAGTTGGTCTACCATGTTGCTGCAAGTTCTCCGAGGACGGAGCGTGGTACCGGGGCACTGTCACTGAAGTCCATCATCCCAGTGTAACGGTCGTGTTTGTCGACTATGGCAACGCTGATATGGTACCTGTATCTGAGGTGCTTTCTCTGGATCCTGCTTTCTTTGACTACCCCCTGATGTCAGTAGAGTGTTCCCTGCCAGAGTCTTCTAGATACAGTGATGCAGCCACTGCCATATTGGAAAGGTGTACGTCTGATAAGCAGCTGATGGTGAAGTTTGTTTCTGCTAGACCTCTTGTTGTCCAACTGTTTGACGGTAATACAGATATAGCAGGTCTACTTCCTGAAGGTAGGCCTGCAGATGCCAGTGACAGTTCCACTGTTGCGTCACTGTCGACAGGAGCACAGTTCATACCTCTGGACTTGACTTTGAGCCGGAGAACTGCCTATGTGAGTCACGTGGAGTCTCCTAGTCACTTCTATGTTCAGCTGGTGGATTTCGAAGAGCAGTTAAATAAGATGATGGACAAAGTAGAGGCTGCTTATGCCGAATCTGTCGGTCAGTTGACCTTGGAACAGCTGGATACCAACATGCCGTGCTGTGCTAAGTACTCGGCAGATGGCGCTTGGTACAGGGCCCGGATAGTGAAGGTTAAAGGTATGGCAATTGTAACATTCTGCAACGTGTTTCACTAGCTGATTGATATTCATTTGGTGGTGCTACCGAGTAAAAATTTGGAGCTGAAAGCTATTCATTAGCTTGGGAGTGTTGTGGGCTCAGGGTCCAGTATGTTTATCTTAATAAATGATATACAGGTAGAACTGTTGTCTCACGTAGGCCATTGAATTACGAATTGCTCATTTAAATGTTGGGTGTTTTGCGACGTTAAAACATATTTGCGCGAATCATTTGAATATTATGCCCCACAAGTCATGGAAATTTGTTGATGTGATGATTGCAAGTAGTTCATAAAAAAGTGGTGAAATCCCTCTGCATCAAATCTCCGTCAAAGACACAGGTAATCTGTATGTGGCACAGTCCAACAAGTACGCTATCGCCATCTGGTGATGGAGCTTACTTCAGTATGGTGCGGTGATACTGGAAAATGTTTGATATTGCGATACTAAAATGCCCCTGTTACGAGATCATTGAATCTGGTCTGAAAAATTGGAGAACTATTAACGCATCTCATTGGCAAGCATTGTAGTGATGACACTGTATTGGTTGCACAGAACTGGACAGGTGCTCTCTTGTATTTGATGGTAAATCATTATTGCAAGGAATTTTTTTCAGGGAATGAAATTGAAGTGCATTTCGTGGACTTTGGAAACACGGATTCGGTGACTGTCGAGAACTTAAGGACCCTGAATCCCGAGTTGTTGGGTATCCCTGTGATGGCGGTACACTGTTACCTGGATGAGTGTGTTACATCTGTGGAGTGGGCAGACGAACAAGTAGAGAGGTAGGTGTGAAAGGTGGTTCAAAATACATTTTATGCTAAGTAAAATATACCAAGTTGCCCAAAAAAGCCGTAAAAATGTAACGTTCCCTTTTGTGCGTCTTTTCACACTTAGGTTCACCACCATGACACAAGACAAACAGTTGTCCGCAGATTTTGTCTCGGCTAGTGAACCGTGTGCAGTAAAATTGTTGGATGGCGATACCAATATTGGCAGTTTGCTTTTGTCTGAACCACAACCGGCTGAGACAGTTGTCGCTGAGGACGCAGTTTCCTCGACTATGGATGATGCAGACAGGTCAGGGTCTGGCAAGGTCGCAGAACAGAGTGTCGAGACAGGTAATGATCAGGGCTTGGAATTTTCCGCGGAAACGCGGATTTCCGCTTTTTTGAAATGTGCTTTCCGCTTTTTTTATAATATTTCCGCGTAAAAAAATCGGATTTGATATGAAATTTCCGCGGCAAATTCCTTTCTTACCGCGGCGTTGCAGACGACGTTCACCTCGGAAAGCGGAAGTCTTTATGTTTCGGAGGAACGTAAATTGTCAACATTGCCGGGGCATCTGGGTAAAGCGTGGTCTGATTTTCAATGGCGGCTCGTGTTATTGTTAAGCGCGGCGACAAATACTACCGCTCTGCAGCCAAATTTGTGTGGGTTGGGAGTGGACGGGCGAGCGAAAAGGACGCAGACGCATGCTACTGATGGTGGTAATGTTTTTTTTTTTTAGTCCTCCCGATTTTTGTCGCGGAAAGGTTCACATTGACCATTTCAAAGGCTTGTTATCGGGCATGATTTGGGCCGTAAAAGTTTCCGCTTTTTTGTCATTGGTCATTCCAAGCCCTGAATGATGCAATGTGAATTCTTTCTTTCACTGGCAAAAACTTGCAATGAGTCAAATTTATCTCATATTTAACAGTTTTGTAATTTGTGGTCTTTATCTCTTTCGTCGTGTGAACCATTTTCCCACTAAATTGTCTCCCCTGTTGTAACCTTTCAAAACCTCTGTTTTTATCCTCTGTAGAGCCCGGTGCAACAGCTCCCTCTCTTCCCAGTTTAACCATCCCAGTGGGCCACCGTCAAGAGGTGTATGTGTCGCATGCAGAGAGTCCGGATGACTTTTGGTGTCAGCTAGCATCAAACGAGGACGCTCTTGTAGACTTGATGGAAGCCATGAGTGAACACTATCAGTCAGTGATAGAAGTGGGACGGCAGATACCTCAGGAGGGCGGAGTTTGTGCTGCCAAGTAAGTCTAGTGCTCAGACTTAGATTTAGCATAATCCCACGTGAAATTGGCCATAGAGTACGTGTGCATCTCAAAATATTTTATTTTTGCCTTCTCACAAAAAAATGTTTTTGAGTTGTGAAAATGGAATATGTTTCATAAAAATTTGCACACCCTGACATTAAAAGTGGAAAAATGAAGCATTTTATTATGCGTGCCGTCATCTCTGTCTGTCCGGGCATCCGATGTCTGGCATCCGCAGCTGTATCTCTTAAACCCCTCACAGGATCTTGATGAGTTTTGGCAATTATTTTCCTATGATTCAGAAGCTGATGACGGATGACGACGAATTTCGGACCTCTCGGACTACTGGTGTGCCCCCTAGTGGCAATTTTAGTTTTTCACGCTTACCTCTGTATCTTCAGAAGACTAAAATGTATTTTCGTGAAATTTAGAATATAGGCATCTATTGGTGAGATGAAACTATCCTCTCATTTTCGAATGGATTCGACGTAGTTTGGGACTCCTAGTGGCCATTTTTACTGTTTTCGAATATGTTTTTTTGCGTCCACACCTCTATCAACCAAACCGCTCTAAGGATGATTATGAAAATTGACATGTATGCTCTTACTATGAAGAGGATGACTGACGATGATTTTCCGACGACTTCGACTACTGTGGCGCATCCTAGTGGCAGTTTTGTTTTTTTTGTGCCCATGGCTGTATCTCCTAAACTGCTTGCAGAATCGTTACTAAACTTAGCAAGTGTATTTATATGATCCTGACAACAGACAATGACGACTTTCACATGGATCGAACTAACAGTGTGCCCCCTAGTGGCAGTTTTATTTCTTTACGTTTACCAGGTTTGTATCTTCAATGGTCCTCAACATATTTTCATAAAAGTTGGAATATAGTCATCTATTGTTGAGATGACGCTTTTCTCCCGTTTTTGGATGGATTTGAGGTATTTTGCGCCACCTAGTAGCCATTTTTACTGTTTTCGAGTCGGTTTTTTGGCACCCACTCCTCTGTCAACCAAACTGCTCTAAGGATGATTATTAAAATTGGCATATATGCTCTTACTAGAAGAGGATTGCTGACGATGATTTTCCGATGACTTCAACTACTATGGCGCCTCCTAGTGGCAGTTTTGTTTTTTTTGCGCCCATGGCTGTATCTCCTAAACTGTTTGCAGGATCTTTACTAAATTTAGCAAGTGTATTTATATGGTGTTGACAATGGACGATGACTACTTTCGCACGGATCGAACTACCAGTGTGCCTCCTAGTGGCAATTTTATTTTTTTACATTTATATCTATCTTTAATGGTCCTCATCGTATTTTCAGAAGTCTGGAATATAGGCATTTATTGGTGAGATGACGCTATCATCCGGTTTTCGGATGGATTTTGCGCCACCTAGTTGCCATTTTTATGCGCCCACATATTTATATGTGGACGCATTATGCCGTCATCTCTGTACGTCCATCTGGCATCCGGTGTCTGGCGTCCGCTGCTCTATCTCCAAAACGCCTGAACGTATGTTCATGAAATTTTGCACACGTGTTCCTTCTGTGGATGGGATGGCATGAGTGAACTTTCGGACTGATCCGACTACCGGTGTGCCCTTAGTGGCAATTTTAGTTTTTTACGTTTACCTCTGTATCTTCAAAAGTCCTGAACGGATTTTCATAAAATGTGATATATACGCACCTATTAGGGAGACGACGCTATCCTCCCGTTTTCGGATGGATTTGACGTAGTTTGCGCCACCTAGTGGCCATTTTTACTGTTTTCGATTCAGTTTCTTTGTGGCCACCCCTCTACCAACTAAACCGCTCAAAGGATGATAGTGAAAATTGGCATGTATGTTCTTACTACAAAGTGGACAGCTGACTATGATTTTCTGATGACTTCGACTGCTGTGGCTGTATCCCCTAAACCATTCGTAGGATCTTTGCTAAATTTAGTAAGTGTATTGATATGATGTTAACAACGGAGGATGACTTTCAGATGGATCTGAGTACTGGTGTGCCACCTAGTGGCAATTTTTATTTTTTTTACGTTTACTTCTGTATGTTCCAAAGTCTTCAACCTATTTTCATAAAATTTGGCATACAGGCATCTGTTAATGAGGTTACGCTATCTCTTCATTTTCAGATGGATTCGACCTAGTTTGCGCCACCTAGTGGCTATTTTTACTGATTTGGCGTCTACTCGTCTGTCAACTAAACGGCTTTCTGGATAATTGTGGAAACTTGCATGTATGTGTTTACTATGAAGTGGACGGCTGACGATGATTTTCCGAGTTCAACTACTGTGGCGCCTCCTAGTGGCTGTTTTGTTGTTTTTGCGCTCATGGCTGTAGCTATGAAACCGTTTGCAGGATCTTTACTTAATTTAGCAAGTGTATTTATATGATGTTGGCAATGGACGACGACGACATTCGGATGGATCTGACTTCTGGTGTGCCCTCTAGTGGCAATTTTAGTTTTTTATGTTCACCAGTCTGTATCTTTAAAGGTCCTCAACTGATTTTCATAAAATTTTGATTATAGGCATCTATTGGTGAGATGACACTTACATCCTGTTTTTGGATAGAATCGAGGTATTGTGCACCACCTGGTGGCCATTTTTGCTGTTTTCAAATCTTGTTTTTGACGTCCACCCCTCGATAACCAAATCATTCTAGGGATGGTTTTGAAAATTGGCGTACATGTTTTCAGTGTGAAGTGGATGTTTGATGATGGTGACTGACTACTGTGGCGCCTCCTAGTGGTAGTTTTGTTTTGTTTTGAGCCCACAGCTGTATCTTCAAAACCCACTACAGGATCTTTATTAAATTTAGTAAGTGAATTTATGTGAAGGTAACAGACGACGACTCAGGCAGATGGAACGGACGCTGTGCCCTCAAGTGGGTGGCAATTTCATTTTGTTCTGTTTTCCTTTGTTTCTCTGAAGTTCCTTGACAGATTTTTATGAAATATGGCATGTTCCCGTTTTTGGATGGATTGTACGTTTTGCGCCATCTAGTGGCCATTTTTATGATACAAGTAACCCTAAAAGCACACCATATGCAATGCATTCGTGAGCGCATTTCGAGTTTTTTGGCGTCCACCCCAAACCATTCTAAGTAGAATTTTGAAAATTGGTGTATATGTTCTCAGTGTGAAGACGGCGATTACGCTGACAACTTTGGTTACTGTGGCACCTCCTGGTGGTGGTTTTGTTTTGTTTTGCGGCCATAGCTGTACCTCCTAATCCCACTGTAGGATCTTTATTAAATTTAAGTGTATTTATGTGAAGCCTAACAACAGATGACGACTTTGAGGCGGACACTCTGCCCCCTAGTGGCAATTTCATTTTTTACCATTTTCCTTTGTTTCTCTGAAGTCCTTTGACAGATTTTTATGAAGTTAGGTAAATAGCTGTCTATTAAAGAAGCGATGGCATGTTCCGTGTTGCACCATCTAGTGGTCATTTGTATGATAGAAATGAACAACTCTAGAAGCCCATTGTTTGCGGTGCATTCGTTGGCGCATTTCAATGCTCCGCGTTGCTCTTGTTGACTTACCTACCCACTTCGTAGGGTAGGGCGAGGGAAATAAAAAATCTGTTCGAAGAGTGGCCTTGTGTGTATTTCTGGGTTACTAGCATTTTTTATTTTCCTAGTTTTTGGCATATAAAGTGTTGCCCAACGTTTCAACAAAATAAATTGAAAACAACCTCTTTACTTTTAAAATTGTCATGAATAAAGCCGACCACTGGTAAGTTTAATCAAATTTGAAATTTTCCTAGAGTCCTACATCATCTTAATTAGGCGGAGTCTCATCAGTGTATGAATTCAATGTTTTTTTATCTTGTCCTATTTGTAGGTTTTCAGGAGATGGGGAGTGGTATCGTGCCCAGGTGGAGTGTTGCCATGACGATGGCACCTTTACAGTAGCCTTTGTTGACTATGGCAACAAGGACGTAGTCAAGGTGGCAGAGGTGCAATGTCTCGACTCTGCATTTTTGAAGTTAGAGCGGCAGGCGTTCCACTGTCGTCTGCTGTTTAAAGATGATGTTGCAACTACTTGGGGTACAGATTATTCTAGCATGTTCCAGGAGTTGATCAGTGATAAGAAGTTGTTGGTGGATGTGGTGAGTCTTGCTGATGACGGTGTAACACTGAATGTGAAGATGTTAGATGTTGGGATCTCCATCGAATCGAAATTGTTGGAGGCGGGGCTTGCTAGGCAGGAAGAAATGGAGGATACCAGCGTGATGGTTGTGGACACTTCTGGAAC
This sequence comes from Phoronis australis, assembly GCA_002633005.1. Classification (NCBI taxonomy): domain Eukaryota; kingdom Metazoa; phylum Phoronida; family Phoronidae; genus Phoronis; species Phoronis australis. The sequence goes on along the minus strand of NMRA01000175.1, from coordinate 706,583 downwards.
TCATGCGACAGTGAAAGGGGAGGCAGCTGTTGGTGGAAAGAATGGTGGCAACAGTGCCAACGAGATTTCCAGCAGTGTTGCTAGTGATCTTTGTCCAGCTGCAGGTTTACCTGAAGTTCCTGTAGCGCTATCAGAGGATAATCGTGCTGAGTCACCCATTGCTGGGGCCATCACTGAAACAGATTTCGAACTTCGTGTCACTGAGGCTGTTGGGGAGGATACATCTCCAGTGCAGATGTCTTTCAAGTACACAGTACCACCATTTTTAATTGGAGACAAAGAGGAAGTGTACATATCCAATATCACTAATCCTAGCCAGTTCTGGGTTCAGTTGAAGAAATACCTACCACTTCTGGAGTTGCTGATGGAAAAGATCTTCGAGACCTACAATTCTATCGAGTCCTCTGTCTCGGATACTTTTGATGATTGCCCAGAAGTGGGGTCACCGTGCGTAGCGAAATTCTCAGAAGATGGCTCATGGTATCGTGCCCAGGTGGTGGCAGTCAACGCCCCTGAGGTCAAAGTCTTCTACGTTGACTATGGCAACTCAGAAACGGTTGGTTTCAGTGACATCCGTCAACTGCAGACCAAGTTCAGTATTCTTGCCTGTCAAGCCATAGAGTGTGCTCTGTATGGGGTGCGTGCTGATGATTCGGCATGGACGCAGCGTACCACTGATTATTTCTCTGACTTTGTCAGTGATAAGTGTCTTGTTGCTGAGGTCATAGAAGTCGGTGACGATGACTCGCGCTTGGTGCGTTTGCTTGATATGGGTATGTTGGTTAGTGAGAAGCTGATAACTGAGAAATTTGCTGTGGATGTCAACGAACCACTGCAGTTGAAGAGGCGAACCAGTAAAGACTACGCGTACAGGTGGGTGGTCATATGCTAAGGATCACATAACTATTGAAATGGAGTCTGGGATTTGTTATTTTGGCTGATGTGTACAGTAGTTGTACAAAAGTGATCTTCTTGAAATTGTTTTGTTTCATCGAAGTTCTGCTCAAAGATGCAAAGAAAGGCAAAACTGTTTAGTGGGAATTGTGTGTCCATGTTTCAGGGTCCATGGTCTAATTTCCAAATTCAGCCTGCACTGTGACTCGGCCTGGAAATTTATCCAATCAAATTCGCAAGTTTTCTTGAAGCTTGACATACAGTTGTTTTTTTTTACTCTAGTTTTGAGTTCAGAGATGAGACCTCCCCCGTGCCCAGGTTTTGCACATAACTCATCAGGCGTCTTCTAATGTATTTGTTCTTGAAGCACGCTCCCTCACTGTACGTTTCGAAAAGACGACAGTTGATTTTTTTGTAAATTGCTGACTACATAAGACAACAGTTGAGATTTTTTGTAAATTGCTGACTACATTTCTTGTTTCTTTTAGCCCTAAACTGGTGCAAGGAGAGACTGTCAGCGTCTTTGTCATGTCAACCAGTAGTGACCCGTCCAATTTCTGGTGCCAACTGGCCTCGTCTGAAGAGGAGCTCCCCCTGCTGATGGACCGTGTAGACGAGCACTACTCCAAGCTGTCTGCTGACAGCGAGATACTTGAATTGGTGGCGCCAGGACGTCCATGCATCGCACAGTACTCTGAAGATGGGAGCTGGTACCGCGGTGTGGTGACTGACATGGGTGAAGAGGATTTGGAGGTATGGTGGTCATTTTTTATTGCATGATACGACATCATGCTCTGTTTTTCTACCGTGAACACGTTTTATCATCCAATAAGCTTAGACTGCAAATGAGAAGCGCGGACCTTCAAATGGAATTGAGGGACCTTCTGATTAGAAAGACAGACCCAAAGAACACAGAGGACGGACTTTGTGATGAGAAATACATACCCAAAGAATACAGAGGACGGACATGAAATAGGAAGGACGGCGCTGAGCGTGTAGTCCATAGTCAGTAGCATTTGATGACCCTTGTCATAAACCAGTTCAATGGGCTGTCCTGCTGCTAATATCCAAGATATGGTGGTCTTAGATACTTAGCTATGACTAGGCGTATGGCCATTAGGGGGAGGGCTCAAACTCCAATCTGTGAAGCTACATTGGAGTTAGAGAGCCTGGTTTTCCATAATAATGGAAAACAGTTGGAATTCACAGAATCGGACTTCTTTTACGGAGTTGGAAGTTTCGAATGTAATTCACATATTACAGTAGTAGGTACTATAAATCAAATATTTTTTTTGCTTTTACTTCAAATCTTTGAAATGTAATCTATTGCATTTGTTACCATCAAACTAATTCACAATAATTGTTTCGCAAATTGCAAATTGTTTATTTCTTCTGACAATCAATGACAGTTCCTTTACCAGTTTTGAGAAACAATAAACGTATACTTGGTGAAATGGAACTGTGGCATTAATGTACTAGATAGAGAAAAACAATCCCAGGAAGTGTTTTTATGCGCCCACATATTTATATGTGGACGCATTATGCTGTTATCTCCGTCCGTCTGTCCGGCGTCCGTCCGGCGTATGCTGCTCTTTCTCCAAAAGCCTTTGACATACGTTCATGAAATTTGGCACATATGTTCCATTCATGAATGGGACAGCATGAGCTAACATTCGGACGGATCCGACTACCGGTGTGCCCCCTAGTGGCACTTTTAGTTTTTTACGCTTTCCTTTGTATCTTTAAAAGTCCTTAACGGATTTTCAGGAAATTTGGTATATATGCACCTATTAGTGAGATGACGCTATCCTTTCGTTTTCGGATGGATTCGACGGAGTTTGCGCCACCTAGTGGCTGTTTTTACTGTTTTCGAGTATGTTTTTTTGCGTCCACCCCTCTATCTACCAAACCGCTCAAAGGATGATTGTGAAAATTTGCATGTATGTTCTTACTATGAAGAGGACGGTTGACGATGATTTTCCGACGATTTCGACTACTGTGGCGCATCCTAGTGGCAGTTTTGTTTTTTTTTGTGCCCATGGCTGTATCTCCTAAACTGCTTGCAGAATCGTTACTAAACATAGCAAGTGTATTTATATGATCCTGACAACAGACAATGACGACTAATGGCAGTTTTTTTGCACCTATGGCTGTATCTCCTAAACTGTTCGCAGGATCTTTACGAAATTTAGTAAGTATAGTAATTATATGATGTTAACAACAAACGATGACGACTTTCGGACAGATCTGACAACTGATGTGCCACCTGGTGGCAATTTCATTTTTTTACGTTTACCTCTGTATCTTCAAAAGTCCTCATTGTATTTTCATAAAATTTGGCATATAGGCATCTATTAATGAGGTGTCACTATCTCTCCATTTTCAGATGAATTCGACTTAGTTTGCGCCACCTAGTGGCCATTTATACTGTTTTCGAGTTTTTTGGCGTCCACTAATCTTTCAACCAAACCGTTTTCAGGATAATTGTGAAAATTGGCATGTATGTTTTTACTATGAAGTGGACGGCTGACGATTTTCTGACGACTTCGACTACTGGGACGCCTCTTAGTGGAAGTTTTTTTGTTGCGCTCATGGCTGTGTGTCCTAAACTGTTTGGAGGATCTTTACTTAATTTAGCAAGTGTATTTATATGATGTTGACTACGGACGACGACGACTTTCGAATAGATCTGACTACTGCTGTGCCCCCTAGTGGCAATTTAGTTTTTTACGTTTAACTCTGTATCTTCATCTATTGGTGTGATGACGGTATCTTCCTGTTTTTGGATGGAATCAAGGTATTTTGCACCACCTAGTGGCTATTTTTGCTGTTTTCAAATCTTTGTTTTTGGCGTCCTCCCCTGTATCAACCAAATCATTTGAAAATTGGCATATATGTTGTCAGTGTGAAGACAATCTTTGATGATGGTGACTGACTACTGTGGCACCTCCTAGTGGTAGTTTTGTTTTGCGTCCATAGTTGTATCTCCTAAATCCACTGCAGCATCTTTATTAAATTTAGTAAGTGTATTTATTTGAAGATAACAACAGACGACGACAACTTTCAGGCGGATCCAACGGACACTGTGCCCACTAGTGGCAATTTCATTTTATTCTGTTTTCCTTTGTTTCTCTGAAGTTCCTTGACAGATTTTTATAAAATATGGCATGTTCCTGTTTTTGGATGGATTATATGTTTTTGCGCCATCTAGTGGCCATTTTTATGATGCAAATAAATAACCCTAAAAGCACACCATTTGCAATGCATTCATGGGCGCATTTCAATGCTCCGCACTGCTCTTGTTTAACTTTGTAATGCGAAATTTGCTTAGTTATAAAATTGAAAAAAAATGGATTTTTCTCTGTTTTTGAAATTAGAAAAAAAATAATCAAAAGCGTGCGCAGGTAGCTGCGCTATAATTCCTACCAAACTCTTTGCTTGCTTAAGCTCCATGTATTCTTTAAATGATGGATTCGGTAGTGAAAATTGTGTTGTGAAGTAAAATTATTCACCTGATTAAAAGTGCAGTTTTACATTGCCTTAAAAATGACTGCTTTAAAGGCTTTTTTTTCTTCAGCCACTCTTCCAATTCTATCCATTGCAACCTTGTTGGGCAATCAGAACGACACATTTGATGAAGTTTCTAATGCGACCATTTAGAAGAAAAAGCATGTCGATTTGACAGTATTTTGAGACGTGTAATGAGTTTCCATTTTTGTATACAGGTCTGCTTCGTGGATTATGGAAACAGCCAGCGTGTGTTACGATCGCTTGTCAAGAACGTGCGTCCCGATTTGCTGCTTGTTCCGCCACAAGCATTCTGTTGTAGTCTGGCCCGAGTGCACCCCGTTGGAGATGTGTGGGATTCGGCTGCGTGTACACGTTTTGAAGAACTCACCATCGACAAGGAGCTGCAGGCAGAAATAGTTAGTGTGGATCTTAGTGGTCATGTGATAAGTGCCACGATTGAGCTGAGAGACGGAGAGTACTCTATTGGTTGTCAGCTTGTTGAAGCTGGCTATGCCAGTGATTCAGCTACACGGGGAACTTCTACCGACCTGGACAGTGGAACAAGACAAGATGGTAGCGAAGGAATTGTGGAAAACTTTTCTGATGCAGGACTTGTTGGCAATGCCGAACAGCAGGATTTGGAGGAGTTGTCTGTGGCTCCCCCTTGTGTGACTGATGATGAACAGCTTGTCAATAAGGTGGAGACAGTGGACGGTGATGAGGCCCTGAATAATGAACAGCAATCAAAATTCAGGTGGGTGTACAGGTGTGCTTTATTGGTATTCAAGATGTGGTTGGGACATCCAGGAAGTTTATAGGAAACATTTTCTGTCACATTATTTTGGTAATTTTGTTATAATTGCTTTGTGTAGGAATTATAAAATTGAGCAAAATCATCTCTGAGGAGATTGTATCAAATGCTTGGATAACACTGCTCTAATAGCCACTAGATGGCGACAAGGTAGTTGGTGGTCAATTTTCTGCATTCTTGTATGAATTTAGTGCGGTGGTATATTCTCTAGTGTATTCCAATGTCTCGAAATGTCCGTGAAAGAAAGAAGTTGTGTTTCGTCCCTGTCAACTGGGCTTATGTTGCACACCACTTTTAGAAATCTGGTCAAGCGATAGACAGTTATGTGCTCTCACAACGGTAAAGAGCTGTATGGAGAATGCTTCATATCTTCGATACAACGTAGGATCTGGCTGCTTCATCTAAATCATGAGAAAAAAAATTGATTTTTGTATTCTTTCTGGCAGTATACATTTGCTTACTACTCAATATATGTTTTGTTGGTGGTTGAATTGGTTTCACTGTGCAAAACTAAGAAGTCATGTTGTGAGAATAGAGCAGCAGTCTTGGAGACTGAAACAACTAGTGTGACCTGTTTTTAATGTAAGGTCGTGACTACTGTAATAGTGGATTGGTCAGAGCGATTGCTGATCAGATTCATATTTCATAATTCAGATACATTACTCTGGAACCCGGCCAGAAGTATGACATGGTGTTCTCAGTAGCGGGGTCACCTGATGAGTTCACGTGTCGTCTGCTCAAGAATGAGGCAGAGCTTGAGCAACTGACAGGTGCCATTCAAGATTACTGCACACAGGAGAAAGTTGCCAGTGCTGAAGGTTTGTAGTGTTCAGAACATACTATTTTGTTTTTAAATTACATTTGAAATTGTTTTGAATAGTACAGTCTGTTAAATAGCTTTCAAGTGTGATTTTTTTTAATTTAAAACTGATTTGAAATGAAATTTGTTGGTGATTTAACTGAATGTGTTGACTTAAAGTTTATGGTAGAAATACCTTGCAGCAAGTATTCGTCTGTTCATCTTGTGACGTGATATGTGAATTTATCTACATTTAGAGTTACTGCTTTGGCAAAATTCACTCACAGAGAACCTGTTTGACGATCACAGGGAGATCAGATCATCATTTGTTCACTTTAAATTTCCTATTCTGCTCATAAAGTCAATAGTTGGATTCGGGGTCTTTCACTCACACATGTCATTTTGTTGCTTAGGTTACTGTGCTGGAGTGGGTGAAGCCTGTCTGGCTCTGTGGTCAGAGGACAATTCTTGGTACCGCGGTGTGGTGCTGGAGTCCCTGGAGAGTGAACTTAAGGTGAGGAGCGGGATCGTGCTGTGGGGGGAGGGGGGAGTGAGATGTTGTCTGGGTACACTTGATTGACTTTGCCGGGTCTATCGCCCGAGACATCTGATGGAGTTTTATGTGCCCACATATTTATATGTGGGTGCATATTGCCGTCATCTCTGTTTGGGCATCTGCGGCTGTATCTCCTAAACCCCTTGCAGGATCTTATTGAAATTTGGCAGGTGTGTTCCTATGGGGTTGACGACAAAGGGCGACGAGTTTCGGACCGACCCGAATACCGCTGTGCTCCCTGGTGGCAATTTTAGTTTTTTAGGTTTGCCTCTGTATCTTGAAAGGTCCTCAGCCGATTTTCATGAAATTTGGCACATAGACATATATTAATGAGGTGACGCTATCCTTTCGTTTTCGGATGGATTCGAGGTATTTTGCGCCACCTAGTGGCCATTTTTACTGTTTTCGAGTCTGTTTTTTGGCGTCCATCCCTCCATCAACCAAACCGCTCAAAGGATGATTGCGAAAATTGTCATGTATGTTCTTACTATGAAGTGGACGGCTGACGATGGTTTTCCGATGACTTCAACTACTGTGGCGCCTCCTAGTGGCAATTTTGTTTTTTTTTTGTGCCTATGGCTGTATCTCCTAAGCCATTTGCAGGATCTTTACTAAGTTGCTTAGTGCATTTATATGATGTTAATAACGCAGGATGACGACTATCAGACAGATCTGACTACTGGTGTGCCTCCTATTGGCAATTTCATTTTTTTACGTTTACCTCTCTATCTTCAAAGGTCCTCAATGTATTTTCATAAAATTTGGCATAAAGGCATCTCTCCATTTTCAGATGGATTGGACGTAGTTTGCGCCACCTAGTGGCCATTTTTACTGATTTCGAGTCTGTTTTTTGGCGTCCACTCGTCTATCAACCAAACCGCTTTCAGGATAATTGTGAAAATTGGCATGTATGTTTTAACTATGAAGTGGACGGCTGACGATGATTTTCCAACTTTGATTACTGTGTCGCCTCCTGTTGGCAGTTCTTTGCACTCATGGCTGTATTTCCTAAACCGTTTGCAGGATCTTTACTTGATTTAGCAAGTGTATTTATATGATGTTGACAACGAACAACGACAACTTTCGTATGGATCTGACCACTCCTGTGCCCCCTAGTGGCAATTTTAGTTTTTTACGTTTACCTCTGTACTTTCAAAGTTCCAAAACAGATTTTCATAAAATTTTGAATATAGGTATTTTGCTCCACCTGGTGGCCATTTTTGCTGTTTTCAAACCCTGGTCAACCAAATACTTCTAGGGATGGTTTTGAAAATTGAAATGTTCTCAGTGTGAAGAGGACGTTTGATGATGGCGACTGACTACTTTGGCGCCTCCTAATGGTTGCTCTGTTTTGTTTTTCATCCATAGCTGTATTTGGATGGATTGTACGTTTTTGCGCCATCTAGTGGCCATTTTTATGATACAAATAAATAACCCTGAAAGCACACCATTTGCGATGCATTTGTGGGCGCATTTCAATGCTCCGCGTTGCTCTTGTTGATGTTTACTTTCGTCTTTTAGACCAGTCGGATATTTTGACTGGTTGACCTGGTTGAAGTGACAAGGTCGATCAAGTGCAATCATTTTGTGAAAGGAAAGCCAACATTTATGGTGCGGTTTACGCTAAAAATTGAGACTGGTGGTTATTAAGTTTATTCCATTAATTACCTGTTTTCCTGACACAAATTATGTTGTTTGCTGTGAAGTAGCGTAGTGCCATATATATTTCTGTGTTCCATTTCACTTCAACCGTGCATTGACTGGTTGAGTCGGACTGAATTTAACTCGTATCATTCATTGTGCTTGGCGGGATAAATGGGTGATAGAAATAAGACACCTGTACCTGCTATATCACTTCACTAATGCGTTGTTACTGAGGACCAGGAAAACACTTGGTTATTCATGTTTAAAATGTACTAAAAGCTCTTAACATTAATATCCAATGAGACCAAGAGATTTTATTGGGAGTAAGGTGAGGTCCAACATAGCTGACGGACTGAGTGCACAAACTACAGCAAATGCTTTGTGGAATTTTGATGTCTGAGTTCAGCAAAGGTCCAACTTATACTAGTTTCCAAGTGAGATTTCCTATATGTTTAAAAGATGTATTTCTAGGGAAAATGTTGTTATATGTTTAACTAGTGTCTGTAAATAACTCTTTAAATTGTGACAGTTAAAATTGTGTTCTTTCAAGTCGTTGCAAAGCAAGGTTTTCACCATTTACACTAATTTTTTATGTATTCATCAGGTTAAGTTCGTAGACTACGGCAATACTGATGTGATTCCTTCAACTGACATTCGCACGATTCCCGACAATTTCATCTGTCTGGAGGCCCAAGGACTAGATCTTAAGTTAGCTGGTGTGAAGATAGACGAGGAATGGAACCAGGAGGCCATCAGCATGTTCCAAGGTAGGATTTCGTGAGTTATTATTTTCGTACCATTCATTCTCAGTTGGCAGTGCGGAAAGTTTTTGTCAGATTGGGAGTTTGGACAAAATAGTAAGAACTGGTCAGCAGCACTGCGATATAGACTCGATGACTTCAGTTCTGTTCAATGTTTTTGAAAAAGGACGGAGAGTGGGTATCAGGTCAAACCATGATTGATGTCATTACATGTTTGTCAAGCTCAATTTCAAAACTGAAGATTTAATCAAAAATAGTATTAGTTTTGGTCTGCGTCTGCATCAAGACTTATGGACTCTTTAAGTAAAGACATGATAGTCTATTATTACATTTTTTAAACTTTTGGGGTGAAGTGTTGTGAAAAGGCAACTCGCGATTACAATGTTTCTAGTAAAGGTAATAGATAAAACTTTAGAATTCTTTAAACTGTGCTGTTTGTTGCAGAGTTCTTTGAAGTTGCTGAGGAAGATGCCCTGTCAGTTCATGTGACCAGTGTTGAAGCAGATGTGTATTATGTCTATGTGTACAACCCAAAGACAGGTGACACTTTGTCAATCAACCACCGCCTGCTACATGGTGGCTATTGTGCAGCTATCCCTGGCTCCCTATTGGAAGAGAGAGGGACGTTTGAGGAGAACAGTAGTGAGTGCTAAATTGGGGAGTGTGTGCCTGATTGAATTCACTGTTCTACACATTGGTTCTAATAAAAATATTCTTAATTCATGGTGTCTAGTTTCTTAATATGTGAAATTTTGTTGATTGTGCCAGCAAGAAATTGGGCACAATCTGTTGCAAGTCTTAGTATTTTAATAAGTAGTGACTCCCTCTGTTGTTTAATCACAGTAACCAGTCAATTTCCAGTCATATTGCTTTCCATACATAAAATGACAGGATCATTATACCTTACTTGGTCATTATGTTTCAGTCATTTACCTTAACTTACAGTTAAAATAGGTCATCTTAGGAATGGTGGGCAGTGGATGCATTCCACAATAAATTTTTACTTGCAGGTGGTCCAATAGACCAGGGGACTGGCCAGTGTGATGTCAGTATTCCAACTGTTGCATTGACTGTCGGTCAGACAATTGATCTCGTCTTCCTTTCGGTCAGTGACCCCGATAACATCATTGGTCAGTTGGCCAGTAGCGTGGAAGAACTGACTGATCTGATGGATAAACTGCTGAATCTTTACAATAAAAGTAGGTCACATCTGTTAGCCAGTGATAACCTTGTATAGCCAAAATAGGTCATATCTGTTAGCCAGTGATAACCTTGTATAGCCAAAATAGGTCACAAGTGTTGGCTTATGGAGGCATATGAAAGCAAACTTGGTGATTGTTGTTATTATGCTCAAGCTTCAAGCCATTAGAAAGCAAATGAGACTAATATTTAATGTATTTGATAGACAACCCATACCATAATTTTTATATGGTCATTTAATTTTTATTGCTACCCATAAAGTAAGTTATGAAACCCAAGTGGATCCATTAATGCATTGCTTAAAGTCAAACATGTCATAAAGCCACCAAGCTTGTTAAGTCTTCCAATATTGAGTCACTTCATCTGAGTTCCTGTTGATAGTAGAAATGGATTGTTGTTGGATGAGGGACATTTATCAAAACAGGTTGTAGACATTTAAAGTAATACGCTATTATCTTCGTTACCAAGGATCAATTTATTAAATAATTTTTAAAGTATTAATAGTAGACCTATGAAACTACAAGTTTTTAAAATCTTTGATGATAGCAGAATGTACTATATACAGGAAAGCAATGCTCATTTGTTCATAATGATATGGATCATGATTTTTCACAACAGAGATTGCCGTATTTTCCACAATTTCTTGCTAGACTTGCAAATTCTGTATTAGCTTCAAAAAGAAGTCTGCCCTTTAAGCTCGAGAATGTAGCTGCAAAAAAATCGAAAATTGCATTTTTCAAGGAATTTTGATGTCTTCATTTTATGAGTGTGATTCTTGTGCCAAAATCCCAGACACGCTTTTGTAGCTTATAGAATTTAGAAACAGATTTTCCAAGTTTTACGCCAAAAATTCATGTTTGTGGAAACTATGACGATCTATGAAAAATCATAATTTTTATTGAGATCATGAACATCTGGACATTGCTTTTGTTTACAGAAAGATTCTGTAATCATCAAGGATTTTTACGTTTAATGAGTTTACAATTAAAAAAAGTTACTTATTAAGAAATTTTATCCTTGATAATGACAATAGCCAATCACCTTGACTGGTTTAGTTCACAGTGTACTTGTTAAGTAAGAAGGAACTCTAAAATTCAATTGACAGTGTTTCTAGTAATGAAGGGTATTTTTCTTTAGACTCTGATCACAGGTTGACCAAGAACGATGTGAAGCCAGGTATGTACTGCAGCGCCCTTTACACGGAGGATGACACCTGGTACCGAGCTGAAATCGTCGATGTTACTGCCGATAAGGCTGAGGTCTACTTTGTCGATTTTGGTGACAAGGAGTGTGTGGACATTGAGGGCCAGTTGTCGGCCCTGCCTGTGGAGTTCCGCGCATTACCAGCTCAGGCGGTGCAGTGTAGTCTTTCTGATGTAAAACCACCTGGAGTTGTCTGGTTAGATGGTAAGGAGGACGAAATGAAAACGGCTGCTTTTTTTCATGTAACATGCTAATTTTTAGTGCTGGAAATAATAAATTTAATGATCACATGAAACCACAATTGTTATTGATAAATAATTGCTTTTATTATGTGTGAAATTAGGAAAATATTAAATGCAAACCTCGGTACATACTTTCACCTTCTGCTTGATTCAGGTGCCAAGTAATGAGCTAATCCAGTCCTCTGGAACTATTACTGATTCATTCTGTTACTCTAAGCTGTTCCAGAAGGCTTCAATGAAATAAATGATGTTGTCGATTGTGTAGTCACCATACCGAAATGTATAATTCCTTTCAGACACCATCACCATTATTGAGAGAGTGTGTCAGGACAAGCTGCTGGTTGTTGACATCACCAAGGTCGATGATGATGGCAAGGTCATTGGGGATGTCCAGGTGAAAGACAGGTACGTTACAGTTAGGGTTGTCTAAGGTCATGTAGAGAGGGCAAAGGTCATGATTTACTTCATGTTATGACAGATATGTGAGTTTGTTTTCATAAAATCAAGTAGGCACATGCCAGGTATTCCCATGTAGAGATCTCTGCTCTGAGTGTTGTTTTTTCACAACTACGTTGAAATTCTTCACCATTTCAATCGTGTTAAAATTCATGATTATTTTGTATTTTCATCCAGTGCCACAGATTCGTCTAACCAGCCGTTCAGTCTGCGTGACATTCTCATCAAGGAGGGGCTTGCTGTCGCTGCTGATTCCGATCTTGTGTCTGAATCAGACTCTATCACCGTAGACAGCAGTGACCTCTGCCAGGAATCTCCTGCTGATACTTCACTTGATGTTGATTCGGGCCTGTCCTGTGACACACCCCTTAATGAGGTAATTACGAATTCAAATGGCAATCAATAGTCTTTTGGGGCTTGGAATTATCCTCTTTTAAGAGGATTTCTTCTTTTTTGGTTTCGATTTTCCCTTCTTTGATTTCCAGTTTCCTCTGTTTTCATCCGTTTTATCATTATTGTGACTTTATTTGAATGTGCAAAAACATTTATTTCAGTTCATTTTTACTATTCACAAAATATTTCTATCACACAAGCCCATATCTGTGGAACAATACATCACCTGGAAAATTTTTCTCTTTTTTGTCATTGGTCATTCCAATCCCTAGTCTTTGCAGTTTTACGGAATTGTTACTTGGTTAAAACTGCTTTCATACATACTGCAAAACAACTGTTAGTTTTTCGTCTTATTGATTAGGCTTTAATTGCCAGTTTCAGATAGGGATATCGTAAACCTATCTTTTAATAGGTAAAAAACTTCAGTGCTTTCCAATGTATAGTTTCATCATTGGATATTTACAATATTATAAGAATGTGTTTTCTTTCTTGAGTACTTGTGTGTTTATCTCCTTATATGGTGTGATTTTTAGGAGGCCATCCCAGCTGAACTGATATACCGTGAGTTCAAGCCTGATGACACATTTGAGGCTATCCTGTCTCATGTGGCCACCCCTTCACAGTTCTGGCTTCAGCTGGATTCGGATAAGTTGGAGGATTTCATGGAAACTATGCAAGGTATACAGTAGTTGCTTTCACCGAGGCTCAATGATGAACTGTTACTTGAAATCCACTAGGTGGCACTAATAGAACAACTGTCCCTTTTGTCGAAATGCTCGCATACAAGTCGCATGGGATTTGGTCTACTCAGTAATTAATCATGGGCTCTTTTGTTACTTCCTCCACCTAGTGAAGATTGAGTCACCTGTTTTGTTTGGCTTGGTGTGGTGGTCAGTGGATATAGGGAAGGGCCATCCCATTCAGTCGGATTAGAGGGCCAGCATTGTGTGTGGCTGGTTTGACTAGGGATGGTAGAGTTCCTGTCTGGCAGGCTTTTATGCAGCGTATGTCCTTGGTGTCCAAATGGAGTAGGCATCCAAATGGACGCTCTAGCACTAATCTGGCCACCCTGGCAAGGACGCCCTGGCAAGGTCGTCCTGGCAAGGACGCCCTGGCAAGGACGCCCTGGCAAGGACGCCCTGGCAAGGACAAGAACTCGAATATGCAAAAGATTTAGGGAATTTAGTTGAATCCCTATTTGGGACTGCTTCATGCAACTCGGCACAGGTACTTGGGAAACGTAGGAAAAGCAGTGAGACGTAGATGAAAATGGTCACTGAGGTATGGGGGCAAGATTTGGTTGCATCTATTAACGTAATGCAGATCGTATTTCTTAATTGAGCGTGATACTTTGTGAGTCTCACTAATGTTGTCTAGACATAGATAAAGTTTGAGTCTAATACTGGAATAAAAAACTTACAAAAATTAGTGATGTTGCGTCCGCTTGTCGCGGACTTCAGCCTGGCTTGTTATTCTGGACAATTGGTGGTGTTTTGACCAGACGGCATGGCACTGACGTCAGAACACCATCTCATACGTGTGAGAAATCGAATCTTGAACCGCCTCTTCTATTTAAAGAGGGACTCAATGTGCCCATGGAGAGCTTCCTTTACACCCCTTTTGAACCAGTCTTCCTCACAGTCTAGGATAGTGACATCAGTATTGAAATCATGTCCAGTGACACACCCTTGTTGTCTCGACATGTTCATGACATCCCTTTCATCATTTCAGAGTCATACAGCAGTGGTCGGAAGTCGACGGTGGACAGTTTGAAGGAAGATGTGGTCTGTTGTGTTCAGTACTCTGAAGATCTACGTTGGTACAGGGCTAAGGTAGGGCAATTTAAGACTATGGTTGGATAGAAAGAGAAATGAATACAAAGTCAGTATATTCTGTGTTTCATAATTACTTTCCTTCTCCCCTGTTTCATCTTCAGGGTGGCTAGTCTTCTTAACAAAAGACTGTGTTCTCACCAGGCCTGATTCTCACTGTTTCTTTGCGATTTTTGGGTTTCCAGGGCCTTCGATGCCTCGATTTTGGCGCCGTATGTCACTCAGACACTGCATTTCTTTCATTATAAATAGGTTTCTTTTCTGGTGTTGACGATAATGGCAAATAATGTACATCCGATGTCACGTAGTAAAAATCGGCAGTGCTGATTGTAGCAACAAAAATAGTATGACTTTGTGAATTAACTTTATTGAGTTCATGACATTTTCTGAATGGAAAGAGTATTGCAGGCCAATCATTGCGTTGTAATTTTAAGTGTAACATAGTAGTTTTTCCAAACTTATTATGTTTTTAGATGTGTTGCACTGATTGATCAAATAGTATGTAGGTTTCAATGATCTTCAGAATATAAAGGTGAGTGTCTACTCATCACAATATACAACTTTTCTATCACCAGGTACAGAGTTGTTATGACGATGTCCTGACAGTGCAGTATGTGGACTATGGGAATGCTGAGACCACCATGTGTAGTAACGTAGCTAGTCTCAAACCCAAGTTCACCAAAGAGCTGGTGTTTGCTGTGCAGGCTTCGTTGGCTGGTATTGAACCGACTGGAGGTACATGGTGACATGGTTTGAGTAGCACTTGTAGTACGTGCCAAAAATAATCGGACAAAATTACCCAGCATTCTTCATCGTAAAAGCTGAGGGCTGTTCCAGCAAAATCTGTGTGGGAGGGGGGGGGAAGGCAACTGAAATAAAAATTTATGGGTGGTTGCGTTTGATTTAAATTCAAAATGGCTGGTGGTCGTACTTCAAAAAAATAAAAATTTACAGGTTGTTGTTTCATTGGGCCATAAATGTTTGATGGTGGGTAATTTTAGTAAATTTTATAAACAATCCACACAGAATCAAAAACTGAAACAAAAATGCAACTTGCAAAAAGCTCCGACTTTTTCACTCCCTCCGATCTCCTCATCGGCATGCCCATAACACCAGTTAACCACAGGTGCTCGAATTTCTCGATGGCTAATAATCATGTATAAGAAACATATGTTTTCTTAGTAATGAATGACGTTAGTGGTGATGGAGGAACAGATAAACTCAAGCGCCTGTGCAGTCAACCACAAGAACAAAAAAAATTACGGGTGGTTGCATTTCAAACTTATAAAAAATTACGGGTGGTAGGTTGAAGAAATAAATGAAAAATATGGGTGGTGGGTGCGAAAAAAAGGTGCCTTCCCTCCCCTCCCATACAGATTTTACTGGAACAGCCCTGAGCAGAATTTAGCATCATCACGGCCGAGTGCACGTAGAATTTACCATCAGTGTGACTAGAATGACTCACCATGACTGGCAAATGGTATTTTGTCTGATTAGGTTAGGTGTGCATTGTTACTTAATGTTGTATTTGGTACATTTAATTGGTAAACACTGCCTCGCTTGACTTGTTTCTTTCGGGACCGTGATGAAATATGATAACTTATTCGAGTGACACAAATATGGGCATATAACCTTGATCAAATGGAAGGGCCGACATGTGCTGACTTATGAGTTATGCACTGGCAATCTTTCTGTCCCTTACTTCCTCTGTGATAAGAATATGATTCAATAATAGAAGGAACGAAATTGAGTAATTTCTATTAAATTAATTTTCTTAAATCCTGTAGGAAAAATAGTTTTTGGGAAGATATTGTTTATTTTTAAAATTCTTTAAGTTTGTTCTACTGATACCAACTTCCAGATTTGTTCATGGTCTAATGATTGTTCTTTGTTTAAAGTGGATTGGACTGAAAGAGCAACAGAGCAACTGGAGTTGTTGGCTGATGACCAGGTGTTGGTGGCTCGGGTGGTAGATGTTAATAGTGCAGGGGTCATCTCAGTTGACCTCACTGTTGTGGAGACTGGCGAGAGCTTGAAGGATGGTTTAGTTAAAGAAGAACTGGCCAGACTAACAGGTGAGAGTGGCTCGAGGGGAATGCATTTAAGTCTTGATAAGTCCAAATTTGAAAGCATTTCTAACAATGGTTAATGACTACAGTGCACACGCACCCATTGGGTGCATAAAATTGTTGAATCTATCCCTGTTTTTCAATTTTTATTACCAGAAAACCAATTTTAATTTGTTTGAGTTCATCTTGAGGGTCAAAATAGGCTTTAAGTAGTAATTGATTAAAAATAATTTGTTTTTTTACTTTGAAATTATTCTTTGATCACAGTTAATGCCTGTTTCTTGCCTTTATAGTGAGACCTTGGGCACATGATTTTTATACCAAATTCCAATTGTGGATCTTGGCACAGGGTTGATTTGACTTGTAGATTTGTGGGGAGAGATAACATGACCTGATGGATTGAATAAGGAAGAACTTGGAATGTTTGTGTGGGAAGGGATAATGGTGACTTTTGGCGGGACTTAATGGGCGGGACGTTTCAGCGGAACCTGATGAGAGAAGTAGAGAAAGCTTGAATTATAAAGTAAGAAAGAAACGAGGAGAATGAGGTACGGGTTGTTCATTGTCTGGGTCAGGTTATATGAGGCACTTGAAAGTTCATTCAAACCCAGTATTGCTAGTTTATTTTTGTGTAAAAACATTTTTGTGATTTCCTTTCAGGTGCAACTGAGGAGTCCTGAGAAAGTGCTAAGATGCACTATTCAAGG
This sequence comes from Phoronis australis, assembly GCA_002633005.1. Lineage (NCBI taxonomy): Eukaryota > Metazoa > Phoronida > Phoronidae > Phoronis > Phoronis australis. Next base: position 689,506 of record NMRA01000175.1, on the reverse strand, counting down.
TCGTCTGGGGACAACTGAGGATGGATGAAGGAAGTACTTTGTCACATTGCGTTATGGTTTTGTTATGTGTGATGTGAAGTATATATTGCTTGTTGTAAGGCATAAGAAGTGAGACTTGTGAAGAAGTTTGATTTGCATTTTGACTATTGTTGTGAAATATAATTATCTATGCCTTTTTAACGTAGGCCGGGCTGTTCTGGTAAAATTTGTATGGGATGGGGGAAAGGCAATTTTTCAACCCCACAACCAATGTTTTTTGTTTCCTAATCCACCAACCATAAGCTTTTAATTACTTTAGAATTCAACCACTCGCACTTTTTGACATTATGTTTGGACCCTTAAATTACTTTTTATTTTGTGAATTCTACTGGTGTTGCCAACCAAAATATGAGCTTTCAGATGTACGTAAACGCTATTTCTGTAAATTTGTTGACAGTTGTATGATGTGGTTCTAATCGTTGGGGATCATTCTGAGTTGAAGTTGCAAAATGGATTCTAGTGCTGTGTGAATTCAGTGCAGATAATGCATGGAAATTTGATTTGGAGTGTACATACTCTGTTGTGTGAAGCGGGTGATAATACTCACCCTGACTAATTCATGAACCAAGAACCTATTAAACAAGTTATTCTCACTACATATTATTTTTAGAAGAACAACTTATCTGGTATTTTTATTTGTTCTGAATTCAACACAATTTTTATTTCAACTGCCCCCCCCTCCCATAGCGTTTTTACTATAACAGCTCTTAGCTGAAATAGTATTGCTAATTATTTTTATTAAGTAGCGAACAGCTAATTACTCTTGTATTCCCACTGTATTGTGGAAACTTATTTTGTCTAAATATAGCTACAATAGTTGATAATCAGCAATGCAGACTGGCAATAGTCATGTAAGGGGTCCCGCATTTTGAGAACTAGTTCGATGTCTATTGTTTAGTGGAGGAAACTGGTTCTCGTTGTGCGGTACTTTGTAAGTGACTAATAGGCTTTCATAGATTTCGGATATCAGTACATTTTCACTCAATTGCACACATGGATTCTCACTATAAATGTCTCGTTATGTTGACGTGTTGCGTGCGACTGGGGATAGCATGGTTTCAAACCCGAAATCTTGAAATTTGCAATCTTGTATTGAATTATATTTTTCCCAGTGTATGTGATGAAATGCTGAATGAGAAAACATGGTGAAAAAATGTACATTTTCTTAAAGCAGAAAACCTACAGAGTACGATTTTTTAATTTATACAAAATAGGATCACATGACCTTGTCTATTTGGTAAAGTTTAGCGAAAAAGAAAGGTTCATATCAAAAGAATAACATTTTTGTAACAAAAATTTTCAAGATGAATTCTCAAAGCATTAAGTTTTCTTGATTGTCATTTTATTCTCATTTCTTTCAACTTGTAATTTGTTCCTAAAATCAGTCCTAGTTTTTGACAGCCACTCTAACTTGTGAAAGTGGAACATTTCCTGACACAATTCCTGGAAGTGATTTAGAAAACTGCATAAAGCATAATCCATCTGAAAGTTTCATGTTAGGCTGATCAGCCATTTCTGAGATGTGATGTTCTGAAGTTTGTTGAATTTGGACATTTTTCAAGGATCCAAAATAACCTTACGTTATTAGCTTCAGAGATGGCTTGTTGACGTGTAGCCTGTACGTAATTCCTGCTACATATTATAGTATCACCTCTAGTGCTATTATAAAATCGGTTGTTATTTCGATTGTAACTGTGTATCCAAAACCCGCTTTAATTTGATTGTTGATTATTTCCTATTCCCCTGGTCAAGCGATTTTTTAAGGTCCTTTGTTAAATTCTTATAAAAGGTGTGTAACAGTTTTTCAATAATCCGATTTCTGGTTATTTCATTAGTTGTGACGTTATAGTTGCTAGTCTTGCTATCACAGTTTGCTTAAAGACACTTCTGTTGTACTTGTTGACCCTCGTGATAAGTATTTACTGTTTGTCACTTGCCTTTGTGGCCACTGTACATTATATTGTTTGTTTCAGTAGATTAAACATTTATTGTTATCAATGGTTGTGCAATTTTTTAATTAAATTTCCATTTCAATGCATTCATCAAGAACCCGGTGTCCCGTGACGGTTGTAAAGATACCTAAGGGTAGTGAGAGTTTCTGTGACATCAGTGAAAAATGTGTTAAAGGGCTTGAAATTTCTGATACCATACGATGAAACCTCACAAATTTAAGACAAAAAAGAATTGTTATAATTGTCCCTTTTTTCTCACATATTTGTATGTGGACATATGCAGTTGTTCCTGTCCGTCTGTCCGTGGCTTGCAGTGTCTGCTGCAGTCTCCAAAACCATTTGTGGAATTCTGTGTACAGGTTCACATGAGTGAATTTTCCGAGTGATACGGCTGCTGCTATGACCCCTAATGACATTTTTTGCCTTATCCTCTAGCTTTGGTGCTTCTCGATGGAAATTTGGCAGATGTGTTCCAACTGAGAAGAATGGGGCAGACATTAATTATCTGACAGCTTCAACTGTTGTGGCACCCCTAGTGATATTTTTGCGTCAATGGCTGCATCTTTTAAAGCCGTTTGCAGGATCTTTGAGTTTGGCAGGCACGACGACTTGCTATTGTGTCTCTAAGGAGCAGTTTTATTTTTTACGTTTTCTCTGTATTTTTGGATTTCGGGGACCGATTTCCATTAAAGAAATGGGTTTTTATGAAGAAGATGATGACATCTTCCCATTTTCGTGTGGATTCAACATATTGTACACCATCCAGTGGCTATTTTATTGCTTTCCAGTCTGGCTGTTGGGATCTACCTCCCCATTATCCAGACCACCCTAAAAATCATGAAAATTGGCATACATGTTCCCTACTGAGAAAAGCACGGCGACTGATTTTCAGACGGGTCCACGTGCTGTGGTGCCCCCTGGTTGCGATTAATTTTTTGCCCGCGGTGCAATGTCTACAAACTTCCTTGATGGATTCTCGGGAAATTCGGTACTTATTTCTATTGAGAGTACAACGGACGTAGACTTGGGGAGAAATCCCATAATCGAACTATTCTGGAGTTCCGTGACTACCCTTGTGCTCACTTTTAATAACCAGTTTCTAATATTAAAATTTTCCAGTTTTTGTAAGACAAATCTGTTCTTTGTGGTTTCCATATCGGCACCAACCAATTTCTGAAAAAGCATACTGGGTCAATTGTTAATATTTGATTCTACCTTTACATTTTCCACATTTCCATACAACTACTAAGACAAGACAGTAGTTCAAAGACATTGCTACGAAAGGAACCAGTTCAACTGTTGCCATGGGATACCGAGTTCAGTTGGTGCCAAGGAAATGCACTAAAGTTTGTAAACTGAATAAAATTGCATTAAAAAATCTTGGTTCTGGCAAAATGTTTCAAGGGATTCGTACCAATGGATGGTATAGTATGGGGGTTGGATCTTAATATTGCTTAAGTTGCTGTACATACCTATATTCAATATCATTTAAAGGAGCATTTTGCCACTGTTTAGCTGTGAACAACAAATTCTCAACAAAAGCGTTAAGGGGTTAAAAATATTACTACACTCAACAGATACTGAATTACTGTCAAATGAGCCGGCAGCTCAATTCATGGTCCGTGTGTACACACACAATTCTTTGAATGAACAAATTCTGGGTTGCACAACCCTAACAAACTCGCATTTTCTTAAGTGGCTGATGGACTCTATGTTCTTATTGGAGACAGAATCCTATAACAGTAAGGAATATTATGAATAAAAGGCTTGATTCGATTTCCGTTATTTCGCAAGCTAAACAGAGAGATGTAGCTTTAAGCTATCAACTGTGTGGGCAAAATATCACACGTGATGGACATTAACATTTAGAAGTTCAATTTTCAGAAAATGGAGATATTTTATCGCGTCAAAGACATCACTATCACTCAACTCATCTGAAAACTCCCATGATCACTCATAAATTGAAAAAAATAACACACGAACAAGAATTAGACATGTTATTTCATTAACACTTTCAGTTCTCCGCAATTGTTAGTGTATCCAGGGTAAAGGTGATACACTCGCATTTTGGTTGGTATGAATTCATATCAGAATGATAATAAATGACTGTCAGTCTGATATCATTCTGATCATCATTCACAGTAACATTCATGGGAATCTTTTTAACCATTTACCATTGCTCCGTGATAAGAAATCGTATAAATTACATCAACCAAATATGATTTATCAACCATGTAGCAGTTCATGCCTTTCACATGGAATTTATAGAAATGCTTACCAATTCATACAAAACTCGTTCATGATAAATTATGATCAACCAAAATTGCCTATGTACCTAGCACTTTTTGGCGTAACCTCTGAGAAGACGTTGCAGATTTAAAAGGTCCTGAAAGCATGCACAATACCGCTTCAGTGCAATTTAAAGTGCATTAGTCTGAATTCATCATAATTTTGTGTCTTTCCACTCATCTGGGTTGATATCAAAATCTATCATTTTTTCATCCAGAGTCCTCCATTTTCCAAGAAATCCAATGTCTACAATCCTTTCTGGATAAGAAAGCCAGCGTGGTTTAATGTGAGAGCATCGGGCTTCATACAAATCCACAGCTCTGTCATAATCCGAACACCACATCACGGAACAAACGAACAAGTTCAGACGTCGTATAGTTCCATCATTGTATGCCTTCACCAAATTTTGCATGTGGGTATCTGCATTGGGATTTCTAATCAAGTCACCAAGTTGTAATAAGTCATTGGTGTTTTCAAGGAGTTGCGCTCTAAAGCTTTGTTCATCTGGGTTTGTTTTGGCAAACACTGCTAAGATACTAAGGGATGAAACGTAAACAGCTGCACGGAAAGGCCGACTCTTCATGTCTTTGGCGATGTCAAGAGCTACATCTTTATAGTCTTCATAAATTCGGCCCAAGTAATTGACTGTAAAAATAGTATACATTCATGTTAAGTACACCACAGTTTAAACGAAAGTAATGTTATACTTTAGATTAAGATAAAGTGACTGTTTAGACATAACATCACAATGAAGAAGAAAACATATATCTTGACATTATTCTGAGAACTGAAGACTTAAAGTCCACAACACCTGTGCACATCACATGTGTATTGGCCCATGCGCCTCTATCTGAAATAATTGCATTTTTCTCCAAATTTGTTTTGTTCAAGTGATTTGCATATAGGCGCATATGACTATTATGACTGAACTTCTCATACAAGTATGTGCACCTAAATATCCCCATACAAACAGCACAATATTGCATTTCTTCTGTACTTTTTTAAACTGGTGCAGTAATATTGACAGGATGTCATACACTTTGACGCGATCAATGTAAAAAATGGCCAATTGCCGATTTTGACAACTGGACGAAGGGGCACTAGTCAGATGTAGTGTCACTGATTTAGAGAAACAGTTTTAACCCCTGAATAATACGCACATTATTCTGTGATTGCCTGGTTCTCAAAATTAGGGATTGCTATATCCGACCAGTGGCGAATGAAGGACTGTTCGAGAAAAAGTTTGATTACCGAATTTCTTTGAGTTGGAAGGAATTAAAGACATCAACGGCCTATTAAGGAGTCCCTCTAAATGCAAAAAGTACTTATAGCAACATGATTTCTATCGTTTAATCAGTGTGAGGCATAATTTGCCGACAAGGTTCCGCGTATGGAGGGCCTATGAGATTACCCGTACAGTCTTTACTCACTGCGACCAGTCCAGCCAGTATCGTAGGTTAGAGGATCAACAGAAAAACAACAAACAAGCATCACCAGTGTTTTTTTTTTTTCTGTAGACACATACCAAACCTTTGTTTGCGAGTTTCTTTAACAACTTCAACATCATTCTTTACAGAACAAAAGAATCTTTTAGCGAGCCCAAAAACTCGCATTCTCGTCAGACTGGAGGCTGCCATCTTGTAGTTAGATACTAACGAAAGCCAAAAATTTAATTCAGAAAATTTTCCATCATTAAAAGAGAAATTAATTACAATTCTTGTATCTAGTTTATATTTTAATAATCTTAATTCAGCTACTTATAAATGCTTTTTTACATTAATTCTTCAAACAAATGTAACAGTTTAGTGGCAATTGATTAATTCTACTGACAACAGTGCAGACAAATTTTTAGAGAGTGCCTCGGTGGCGAAGGAAAACCTCAAACTGTGGCATGGCTTCTCCTGATGGATCGGTATTAGTATTACATAATCTTTTGAAATGTTCATTGGGTCCTACAGACTTAGTACCCAGCAGTAATTGTTTAAGGTTTAGCGCTGTTTATATGAGGACGTACAGTTTAGAATCCCATTCTGGGCCACATTCTGCACTGCCACTATGCTACTGTGTCTGTACTCCTGACTCCTGTAGACAAAGTCTGTGTAATGACTAGTACAGTAATGTAATAGTTTTGTTGTAGTAATATCCGAGATTACCCCACCCGGGAATCGAACCAGCAGTCCTGTAGTGGCTTACAGAGGCTCATATAACTGCCATGTCTAAAACATTACCCCCTTTCCGACGGAACCGGTACACCTCCTAGCTCCAGATCTCAGCAACACCCTAGTGTCCTGGAATTTGCTCTCAGCAACACTACTCCAATACCCCATGTCCTGGAATTTTCCCACAGTAATGCGCTCCTGTGTTGTGTATCCACACCACTTGCGCTATGTCCAAGGTCTGCAGGCCCCTGAGTTGGCAGTGCTTCCTCAGTATATCATCCGTTTGCCAACTACGCAATTGTTATAATAGCTGAGATTACCCGACCCGGGAATCAAACCAGTGACATCGTTAAAACCGGCGAGTGTGCTAACCATTCAGCAATAAAAATTTTAACCATCTTTTCAACTGTTGGCAATATTATTCACCAAACAAAAAAATGATTATCGTTCACATATTCCTCCTATTCTGTGACACAAGTTACTGTTAAAGATAAAATTGGTAGCCTTCGGGCCAATAACTGCAAAAATTCTTTACAATGAACAAAAAATTTCACCATGATTGCCTTAATGAATATTTAAAGGGAAAGGCAACCGTTTTTCATGTCATTTTTAGCAAAAATAAGGTTAAAGTACAACAAGCTAATTAGCCCTGGTGTATTACAAACCCCCCTTTTACTTTGACCAGAGAGCAGATATCAATCTGGTGTAATGTTAAATGTTCATTGCACTTTTTTCCAGTGTCACACACACAGGCCAATTGTCTCCCTTGCTTCAAACAGTTACTATTGACGTCATTGCTGATATGTGATAATTGCTCTGTTTCCCACCAAAAGGAACTTAGATCTGATCAGCTTGCAGTGGACCAACTAACATGAAATGGACTGTGTTTCTAATGAATGCCGCAACTCACTTTTCTAATTTTTATTTGTTGACATTTTTACTGCTTGTGATTTGTAGAATATATTCCGTAGTCCATTGCAATGTGTCATGTCTGACCTCTTCTAAAAAGGTATTTTATAACTTTGTGATCCATACTGACATTTTTAATGTTTCAGGCTTTCAGTAGCAGAGACGAACTAGACTTCCAAGGTATGAGCTTTAGTTTTGTTAACGTACTGTAATATAGTGTTTGTCAAGTGAGCTGGAAATGAATATATGCATTCTTCAAAGAAGCTGGACGCAACAAGTAATTGAGTGTTTGGTCATAAATATTTCTGCTTAGTAAACAATTAGTTCAAGCTATTTCTAATTTCTTCGTCCTACCTGTGACCTAAACTGATGATGATTAAATAAGGCCAATTAACTTCTAAATACAGCATCTTCGCATTTTCCTCATGACAGCAATTGGTTTTTACCATGAAAGGAATTTGAGAGATCATTGGCGGTTGATTTTAAGGGGATCAATGTTAGATGGGTATTATTGGAAAAGTGTCAAAATTGAAGGTATTTTTACTTAAACGATGCTGTAAATGGTCTGTGTGGAGATTGAAACAGATTTTCACAATACGTTAAAGTTTGCAACATGTGTTGAGTATAGGGTTGGATTTCAGGTGGTGAGACCATGAGGAGGAAATAGCCTTGTTTTTAATTTTACCTTAAAATGCATGCATTATGGTGTTAGATTCCCACCAGCCTTTCTCATAGTGGGTAGTTGGTAGTTGGATGACGTCATGTTTGATTTCAGACATTCCGCACGTACATGGCATGTCATCAGACGAAGACTACCCTACCAAACATAAACCCAGTCAACCACGGCAACAGCCTCCAGTGGAAGATAACGATGAAGAAGCTGATCAGTCAAAGGTTTCTATCACATAGCAGTCAAGTATTGATCATATATTGGTCTCATAAAGTGAAGTGAACCACCTTAGTCATGAATTTTCCATGATACATTAGTCTCTTCATTTGCATAATTATGTACCCAGGCAGATAAGACTGTTACTAGTGCGCAGACAAGTCTGGAACGTACATTCGTAACATATCAGTTTAGGGACCAAAAGTCAAATCCAAATTAATATGCACCCGGGCTTATATTTGGAAGTACTGAATATACGCATGAGTGTATTTAGTACTGTAGCAGGTGCAAAAATTGAAAACAAAAGAGTCAAGAATGCATAACATTGTTGGTGTATGGTTGTCCCCACAGGTAGGAGTTAATAGTTGGAAATCTATTTAAGTTACGGTTTTGATGTCCACTTCCTATGATTATGAGCAAACATTTTAGAATTCATCTCGTGCATATTTCTTTATATATTATGCCCACTGGCCTTATGCAAAGATGGGTCTGTCTGTAGAAAACTCAGGGATTATTGTAAACAGATGCTGGGGTACTGATTTTTGTAGTTTCTACCAAAATATTGCAAAACAATAACACTGTCATTCACAAATTTTGCCCGCTGAAGTCAGAATCTATGCCTGCAGCACGTGTCTCCGTATAACATGACTTTTGGAGATTCTTGGAGTTACAATCTCTGATATTGCTTGATATAACAGGTCAGTTCTACACAACTAATTTCACAGATCATATTTAGAAAAAAACCAAACAATTCCATTGTAGCTGCTGGAAGATGGTAAGCCACCTCCCTCTTTCTGGACCTTTGAGTATTACCAACAATTCTTTGATGTGGACACAGCCCAGGTGGTTGCTAGGATACTAGGCTCTATGCTCCCATTCACACGGTCAAATTTCCTCAAGACGAGAATCAGGCCAAACCCTGACCTCTATGGTGAGTATAGCAGCTATACTAACTGTTGGCTTACTATTGTTGTTACTGACGAGTTGTTAAAAAATTCCATAGTATTACTGACAGAACCAGCTGTTCTCACTGTTGGATGTAGTGAATGGTGAACAAGCTGGTGGTGTTGCTGTGTTTTGTTAGAGCTGACTCTGTCAGCAGGTCTATTGTCTTCTGGCAACAGCCATTTTCCGATGTAGCTGCATGGCAACACGCTCATTTAATTAATTTCGATGGAAACACTGATGTCAAATTCTGTTCCACAGGGCCATTCTGGATCTGCACCACATTAGTCTTCACAACAGCCATTGCTGGCAATCTGGCCAACTTCATAGCCACAGCTGGCGCGGACTATACATGGCACTATAACTTCCACCAGGGTAAGGTCTGACCACGTGTTGGTCACATCACTTGACCTATAGCTAAGTCTGAAATAATTATTATTTATACGATATCAACGCTCTGATTCATAACAACAGAATATTGTACATGTTTATGCATTCAAAAGTTTGGGTAGATGTTTTCTATTACAGTCCATTTAGGTTTCTATAATCGACCAGTGGTCCCGATAGCTCAGTGGACTAGAGCATCTGCCCGGTGAGCAGAAAGCGTGGTGCTCGAGCCCCGGCTGGGACAGAGATTTTTTCAGACTTATAAGTATAGGTCATGTGAAGTGGCCAACATATCATGTGTATGAAGACAAATCATTCTTATTTGTACAATATCAACCCACTGATTTATGACAACACAAAAAGTGACATTCTTGACCATTACTGCCTTCCATATTTATTAGGTTTACCAGGATGGGAAACAAACCACTGCCAATAGGGGTAGGGAGATTATCTCGCCAATGTCTAGATTTATCTAACAGTTTTATCTTCTATCAAATAAACACAGAGACACCAGGAATCCCAGCTGGGAATCAAACCACAGGTTTCTAGATTGCCTGTCTTGTGCTCTGTTATCTTCTGTTGGACTAATTCCAAAGCAAAGGTCTTGGAAAGGATGTTTGAGAAGACTTACTAGCTTGTTCTTACTCCAGGTTCACATATTATTGAGAAGCGTTGATCCAGGCCTATTTTTTCTTTACACTCAATGGCATGTGGCCCAGGGTGATTGAAAGTGTAAGAAATGTTTAAAAGCTATTGGCTCGTATTTCCTACCAGGAGTGTATGAATTACTTGGGAATTGCTATACTGTCTATTAGGTGCTAACTGACATGTGATGAGTTCATTTTTCTAGTAACTTGTCAATTTAGGGGGGAACTAATGCATTTGAAAAAAGTGAATGCTATCTAAAAATGAGAACTCTTTGAGTTTTTGTCATTAAGAAGGTTTGTTTGCCTTTTTGTGGAAAGATTTTTGGTTATTTTTTATTCTAAGTTGTATTCACATTGACAAGTGTTGTTTACAGTAACATTTGCTGCTACTGCCATTTACTGCTACTGGTGGCTCATCCCCACTCTAGTCTGGGGGGTCCTAAGGTGGAGACAGAGTCCTGCTGGCTATTCCTTCCTGGAGATCATCTGTGTCTATGGTTACTCCCTGGCTGTGTATGTTCCTATCTCAGTAAGTATGACAAAGATGCATAATCAAGTATGAAAATTTAAAATTTCAAATGCTATAAGGTCAAACATAGCATGGTGGGTTCTGGTATGCTTTTTTTCTGAAAATTGAGTCAGTGGTGCAGCATTCTTTTATTTGCTGACTTTTTCATAATACAAAAATCTACTTGAGACTGGTAAAAAGGATGTGAGATTGTTTTTTTCTCATCGCTTGGAAACCATGGCGTTTTTAAACCTTGCTTAACCTTGTTTATTTGCCTTTGTATAACTTGAAAAAAAATCACCGGACCTTCGCTGAAATTGATGCAGGCAAGCATTCAGTGAGTGCAGGTTTTTAAATGAGTCATAATACAAATTAACCAGAACCAACTGCTTTTTTGACCCAATATTCTATATTTTATACTCGCTTTGTACTGAGTTCATTGTTTCTGCAGCACTGATTGGTCAGATCGTGAATAGTGACATCTGACGTCTGGTACTCCATATCCTGTTTTGTCAACATTACAGTACAATCTGAAGACGAAAGAATTCTCAATGGTCGTGTGATAATAATTATCATTTGTCTTCACTCTTTCCAGATCCTGTGGGTGATACCCTTTGAATGGTTGAGGTGGTTGTTGGTGGCTCTGGGCATGGTACTCTCTGGTAGTGTTCTACTCATTACCTTCTGGCCCGCTGTCAGTGAGGATGATAAAAAGGTAGTTATGCATGTGTTGATGTGAAGTGGCTAGATATTGAAGACCATGGCTGATCTCTTTAGCAGGGCTTTGGAATAATGGATAATTTTGACAAACGCACCCAGACCACACCCACCAAAGATACGGTACGAAGCCTGTTTGGTAGAAGTACTGTGGAAGCGTACTGCCATAAGAGATGTGTTTTGATCATATTTCTCTGACCAGTTACTGTACAGAGTTGCGTTATCAAAATGGGTCCGGGGAAGCAAACAAACTGTTGATATATCCCACGGTACCGAGCCCACTGACAATGTCTGATTGATTCAATCAGGCACGGCAGGTACCAGTAACTGTTCTGCATTGTACAATAATTAATCTCACTTTATGGTGAAATTACATTATGCTGCTGATGTGAAGCTGTTTTGAAAAAATGATTTAGTGTCATTGATAAGTCTTTTAAAGTTGTGGCTAAAATTGAGAAAGAAAGTAGTATAGAATTAATCAAAAAAAAAATTGCTGCAACATTTTATTGTGTATTTAAGATTTGTAAAAACTGTTACCTTCCATTTATTTAAACATGTACTCGGTTAAATTAATGTCATGCTACTTCCTCAGTTTACAAACTGCTGTAACAAATGAACATTTTGTTTGAATAAAAGCATCAAAATGTGTCACATGCAGCCAGATGCATGCCTGGAGTTGTGCTTTCAATTCTGCTTGTTGTGGTTGTTATTTCTTATTAGTCATTATTTGAGATTTGGTTTTAGTTCATGTAGACTAGTGGACAGTTTTTCTCACGAAAGCTTTTTATCTTCTGAAATTTGACTCAAGTTTTCTCAGTTTGGTTGAAACAATTATCATTATAGATATTGTAAGTATTGGAAATTATGGAGCCAATGTTTATCCCAATTACTGGCTCTTCATTCCAGATTGCAATAGTTCTGATGGTGCTTATAATTGTATTCCATGGTGCGCTGGCTGCTGGCTTTAAGGTAAGGAATTTGTTTCTTTTCTGTATCTTTTGAGTGTATTTGAACACTGACTGAAAATGAACACAGAACAAACCTAATGGAACTTAGACCCAATGAACTGGGCTGTTCACAGCAAACCAATTGCATTTTATTAAAACTAGTCTTGAGAGAAAACGAAAAAGTTCCAATTAATATCCATGGATGCTCATGTGAATGAATTCTGATATGTGGGGTTAGTTTATTTATTAGTAAGTATTGTACGTTATCCCCACCAACAAAATTGCCAAGTGTTTTTAAATTATTATGACTTTTGGTGCAGACAGGATTACTTCCATGCTGTACTCGTCTCATCAATAAAAGAAAGTACTAATTGTGGCACTTTTTTCATTGAAAGACGGTTTATAAATTATTTTTTATGCTATTATCCAATGGGACAATAACTACAACAATGCTAAGTGGTTGTTGCACAGTTTCCTGGCAGCGCTTACAAACAGGCTAAATCTCATTAATATTTTGGTTTTTAAGTCTTGGTGTGTTTGGCCGGATTGCCCTTAGAAGTCACATATCGACACCCCACTAGCTTAATTACTCCGAGATGCGTCAGGACGTTTCCTGTAACGGGCATTACTGCCCTACACGTGTTCTGCGTACCACCTGTGAACATCTGCGGTCGAGTCGTCATGTCGTCTGCAAATGTGAATGCTCATGTACCGTATTGCGCTGCAATAAATTGCACCAATTTCCGATGGAAAGAACCAAGCCTGTCATTTTTTTAGTTTTCAAATCCATTTTATTTGTTGTTACAGTAGTATTCATGCTATCACTAGATCCTATGTCAAAATGCGTGTACTCTATGCAGCGTCATTTTTTAACTAATAGAGGTACAGTATTGCTTAGCAACAAGCGCAATCGAAAAGCACCCGAGTTGAGAAATAGGTAAAATGAATGTAGCAAAAAATAATTTAATGCTTCGAAGGCACTAATGCGAAGGGTTTTGGGTGACTTTTTGCTTGGATGTAAAAATATAGCAGAAAAATATACAAAATATCTCATGGCACGAAGTATTGTCAGGTTATGGGCTGTTTGATTTAATAGCTTGTGACGAAGCATTTTTTAACTATAACTGTTGAACTTGTTTGAACAAAAAAATCTTGACATTTGTAATGCATACTTGATACCTACAGCACTTCAAAGGCAAGAATTTATGTTTTTATGTTTGTTTACATGTGTGTGCATGCGCTAGTGCGTGTGTTTGTGTACGTATGTGTGAACATCTGTTGTTGACGGATTTCAGTGGTGTTTTTAGGAGTGCTTGCCTTTGCCCAAAGGAGCAATCAATTAGATTTGAGATAGTTTAGTATATTCATGACTTCCATCTAAGGCCTAGTCTAGAATGCACATGGTCTAATTACATATTACTATGTATTCGAAGCTTTCTAGTCAACGGCTGGTGGTTGAACACCGGATTACAAAATTTTTAAGCCCCTGTATGTTTATTTTAGTAACATGAATGTATGCAAAAATACACCCTCAGGACTAGAGCCTGTTGCGTAAAACAGAAATTCATCTTTTTAAGTCATTCAAGTTCTTGTATTTTCTTGTATTAGTTTATTAATATAAGTCTTCCACTTTGAAGAAATGCTAAGCATTTGGCCCAGATTGCAGAAAACGAGATCAAAAGATGACCTAATCTACTCTTGATCCTGTTTTAGGCAGGCTACTGGCTCAGAGCCTTGCCACTGAAGTCTCTTTTGACCCATATATATGTATTGTAAGACGGGGACAAACCACCCTCTGTGCAGCACACATTGAATTAGAGCTTTGTGCATGTTCAAGCAGATGCAGAATTGAAAAATGAAAGTGTTTATCTTCTATTTAATATTGACCAAATATTTGAAAAAATCTTTCATCTGGAAGAATCCATAAACTGGTTCAAATAAAATTGAAATACAGCAGACTGCCATGATCCCCCACTTTGTCGTTTTTTTGTCGGAAAAAAAACAACCATCGGGCATTATAGGCATATGAGAGATGAGCTGTCTTCACTTATTGACCACTGTAGAAACCAGGTGGCGCTGTGTGCCACATGCGAGATTTTCAACATGGTAAGATAGCGTCTCAGGGTATTTAATCTATGGTAGACCTATAATGGGGGTTTGTTGAAAAAACAACACTGAGAATTGGTGTGCACCAACCACTTTGACATTAATTTGGAGCTCATTTCTTTGGATCTTATTGGGGTATCGGGTAGATCGCGACAACAAGGGCATCCCGCGAAAGTAGGCGGGTCACCCTAGGGCGACCTGTACCCCGCAGAAATTCTTCACAGATATGACTGTGGAGCCAGGGCTCCCCCAGGCTCATTATTTTCCTTACTCATTAGTTTAAGGCATACCCGATTGCAATGCGTAGATTGCATATAAGGGCTATCTTTTGGTAACCTATACTGGTGTTGACATCGGTTGACTATTGGGTTGTGTATTTTTGCCGTGTTCATTACAACTGTTATAAAAACTACATGCAAAAAGTCAAGGGTTTGCATGAAAGACAAAAAATTTCGTCAAGCAGTTTTTTTTCCTTCGTAAATGAATTTAAAAACAGTATGAGCCATATGGGAAACATCAACGCACTGCCATCTGGTGGTCGACTAAGCAACCCCTGGTGGCTTTTTATGGAACTAGAATCAGCTTGGTTTCTGTAAATCAGATTTAGTTCCAACTCAGACAGACTATATCTGTGGTTTCAAATACAATGAACTGCTAAGTTATGTGAAAATTGTTGGTTTTTAAAAATAAAAACTGTTGTTAAATTTTTCGTCTTTTTTCTGATTTTATTCAGTAACTTTGTCAAGCCTCTTATACTTTTAAATTTATTTTTCCTGTTACAATTTTTTTGAGGCAATGTTCCTGCCCACTTGTTGCAGTGCAATACTTAATAGTTGATTTAGCTATGAATTGCTTTACTTAACATAACACAACACATGTTTAAAGAATTCAATGCAATGACTACTGCGTTTAAATATAATTACACGTCCATCATGACTGCTGAGAGCAGAATTTTTGTATGATTATTTTTTGGCCCGTATCATGAAAACATTTGAAAAGTTACCGTGAATGTTTCCTTTTCATTTCAGCTCTACTTCTTTAACACGTCCATTGTGTCACCTTCCAACACTACAGTGCAAGATCTTCTCACAACAGTCAGCACAATGAGACTTTAATCACAAATGGACAGTGTCAATCAGCTGGATGCTATGTTAAAAATTTAGTATGTCAACACAAGTCATTTCTCACCACTGCGTGTTCTGTTAACAGGCTAAGGTAATGCTTCACAACATCATGCTGATCCAATGAGTTTTCAACAGAAAAATGGTTACCTAAGACAGTCAAGCCATTACTTGGATACTATTGGATCAGCCAGTCAGGTGTCAAAATAGCCAATCAGTTCACAGCTACTGCTGATAATCATGCGATCACTCTAATCATTATGATAGAACTCTATCAAAGCAATGAATGCTGTAGCCAGGGACAAGCAGTGGAATGTCTGTTATTTTCAACTCGGTGTTTATAAGACTCATCAGTGATGACTGTTCATCTGTACCTATTGAATTGGTAAACCATTACGTCGTGTTCGGCATCAAATGTGGATGCAGGGAAGAGAAGGGCCAATTCCTGATGTAATATTTTATTAGAAAGTGTAAATATTGCAAAATGGGTTGGAATATGTACATGTATATATGAAATGTATTTTATGGTAAAATAGTAAAATAGCCAAGTGTACCTTGGTGGTATTGTTATATTGGAGTTTTATTTATTTCCTCATTAATCTGTTGTCAGCTTGAACCATACTAAATAAAGCGTCATTCAACTGTAGTTAAAGATATCCTGTTGTCTAGAGCTGGTTTCGAAGTCCAGTCAGTCGACATCATTATAGGAAGGCCAAGATGAAATTCATTCACATCAATTTTTCAACTGGTGGTACGACAGTCTAGTTTGAGTTAAACTTTGTCAAACAGAGAATAATATCAATAAAGAAACCATTTTTTTCCATAATGTTTTGTTTTATAACTTTACTCATTGCAACATAACTGCTAGGAAATTAAAAGTATTGCCATTTCACCTGTGATACAACAGTCTTTGGCCACCACAGACAGAGAGGTACAAGTTCAGCTGCCTGCCTCAAGTGAACGACAGTTGAACTGGCATCTGACATCAAGGCATAAAAGTATGATGGGTTCGTTCATTCAATAGTTCTTGCCTTGACCCGAGCCATCAGCTCGGCCTTTAAAGCACATAACTCTCCCTCAGTTGTGGCCCTTACGAACATATAAGCAGCATTCTTGCAAACTGCAGGACTGGTTCACAAACATCAAGAAAACTGAAAGTTATATCTCCCTGTGGTAAGTGTACAAAGAAACATCAAACTGCGAGAACTGGATTGTTGAATAGCTTATTATTCACATAGTTGGGGAGCAGACCCTCTCTCAAACAGTACGACGTGCTGAAATATATTTTGCTAATATTGTGTGCTGTCATTTTTCAACACTGGCATTTCTAAAGATGTATAGAAACTGTCTCATGTTGTAAAAGTTGTCCGTGAACATGAAAAGGTGAGGAAAAAGACCTGCAACCATGACTATAGTCGTTTTATCAATGACATTTATTAATCACAAAATTTTTTCCCATTGTTTGGTCTTTACATTCATAATAAGGCAATTCTTCAAATTACTGGAATTTCAGATTTGTTCCTCATTAAATACTACAGACATCATTTTAGATCACTTGACTTCAGTAGAAAGTGGCACAGTACAGGTAACATGCAGTTTAAGCCACGTAACCATGACTGTAACCATATGTTGCTATCTTGTCGTCAGAAGTTGTGCCATTTACAGTACTCACTAACAGTATCTAATTGACTTCGGAAATTACTAGATAAGTTTCCAACCACTGGCTCGAACCACCATTGGACCAAACACCGTTTTTTCTTCAATGTCACGATTTCAGCAATGTTATTTGTCGAGCCAGCATATAGGATTGTCATGAACCACTTGTAAGTTAACACGGGGTCCGATGAGGTCACGAATATTGTCAATTCCATACTTTATCATCGTTGGTCTGAAATGCAATAGTATTAAAACTGTGACAAAGGTTCTAGTTCATGAATTCAACTTTCGATAAATAAAAAGAAGAAACAATTTCAATCGGTGACCAAAAATGTAATTTCAGTTGTTTTATTATCATACTAAAACAAGATGTAGATTTCTGAGCATTTTTAGTCGACTTCACACATTAAGCAGTCAACAGAGACTGCATTGGGTTAAAGACTAAACACAATTGCACAATTCATCAAACTCTTCACCAGCTCATAATTAATTGTACATTACCAACTGGATGACTGACAACAGTCATCATCCATTTGTCAAAAGTTTTTCCTCCTGGAATTGTGCCAACCAACCATTGGAGTTTTCTCATCTGCCTCAGTTATGTCATATTTCAAAATAATGAAATTTTATTTGCTGAAAACGTGTTATCAGTTTATATAATAAAGAAGATTAAAAAAGCCAAGGAAACAATGAAGCTCATGATATTAAGGATAAAATATCTGCTAACCCACATGCTGTGCCAAAGAATTGGGTAATGATTTTATTCAAGCCATTCCGAGCATTAAAAAATATTTTTTTACTGTCCTCAGTCTGTAAAGCATTACATCTTTCATAATGTCCCAGAGCAATTTGTTATTAATTTTACCTACACAACCTTTGTTCAATCAATCGCATGTTGTTGAGAGTAGGAAATACTCTCCAAGACAAAGCACTGTCTTAGTAGTTGATAATTGTGAATGCTTGCCTGATAAAATCACAACTTAAAATAGAACAAGATTTTCAAATACACATTTCACTGAATATTTGAATAAGTTGTGATCAAACAACACAAGGTTTAAGTGGACAATTTCCCATCAACAAAATAATGCCCAGTGAGTAGAATACTGACTAACCGTTCCAGTGACAAACCCCAGGCGATCACAGAGACATCTTCTGGCAGACCCATGGGCAGCAACATTTCTGGACGGAAAACACCAGAGTTGCCAATCTCCACCCATTTTTTCAAACCTTCAACAGCATAATATAAAATACAGACTTGGTGACCAAGGCACAATGAACATTGTTCATAAAGTCGAATGCACCAGCCGACTAACTTATGCATTTTGTTCCAATCCTCAGTCATACTTTGGACTTTTCAAGCATCAACAGGGTTTATTAGTGCCACGACATTGTATACTTCGAAATGGTACCGTAATGGTATGCCCACAAGAACTAATCGTTAACCAAGTGTATAGCATCTAACAGTGGACTTGACATCAATTTCAGTTACAATGGTGACAAAAAGCACAGAAAGGCGAGGTCAAGAATACATTGCTTGACAATAACTGTATGCTATAGTGTGCATTTATCTTGCTTAGTTTAGCAATACAGAACTGAAGGTGGCGCAGCCTTACCGGCATGATAACTGAATATCTCCATACTGGGCTCTGTGTAGGGGTTGTAGGCTGGCTTAAAGCGTAGCTTTGTGATACCTGCACAAAAAGATTATAGTGGTTGGTATGCAGTAGAGAATGAAAATAGTAAACCACAAAGTTAACTATCTGCTTTGTGCCACTTAGTGGTTACAACTGTACTGCTACTGCTTATTGAAATAAACTTAAGTATAAACTTTAGATTTACAAGGCCACAAATCAGTAAAGTACACTTAATGGTACTGACTGATCAAATAAATGACCACACAAGTCAGCTGGTGATAGCTTTAGGTTCATGGCAAATAAGAGACGATTAAAGACCCTGCCTGTTATGATCACCGTTCACATTAGAAGCATTCCTGTAACAAAAGACTTGATGGTCCAATTCAAAGTGCACTTTATAATCGCAACACGGATATCTCTGAGGCTGCAGTAACCAAGTCTCACTCTCTAGTTTGTAAAACAAATTCTTATCAACGACTCTAATATGTAACCTGAGTACAACAGACTGCGACTTTAGTCTGCACAGCTCCTATCTTAAAATTTCCCTAAGTCTCATACGTACCTAGTTTTTTAAAAAACTCATGAATAATGCCCATCAAGTCACCCAGGGTCAAACCTCTATCTGCGACCAAACCTTCAATCTGATGAAACTCAGCCAAATGTGTAGCGTCCAATGTTTCGTTTCTGAAAACTCGATCTATCGAGAAATACTTGGCAGGCTTGAAAACCTCCTGAAAGAAGGAAGATGAATATTTGTGTAACAATTCGAAATTTCTTCTCATACATTAAGCACTTTACATGTACTACGTTTTTACGCAAGATAATCTTAATATCTCTATTTTAAAGCAGAGGGCTCTCCTATATTTTCCTGTCAGATTAAATATGGGACCAAAATTAAAAAAAAAATGTGCAAGGTGCACCGATGCCAGCTAACTTCACAAAGAATAATTAAGTGATGCTTACCAAAGACAAAATGTTACAGATAAACGGTACCAACAAGATTAACAAGACAACACAGTTCGCTTCCAAAAAATTGCAAACTTTCATCAAGTAATAACAGTCAATGCTTTTTGACCACATGAATTGCTAGGCCGTTGGCAATTACCTGCTGAGCAAGTTTGTACAGCATACGTGAGCTAACGGCTGTCGTGTGGGTCCGTAGTAAATTCTTCTTCGCCTCTTCAATTTTCCAATCACACTGATATCTAGAATGCAAATCACAATGCAAATTCCTATACTTAAGACGAGATTTGGGTATTAAAGAGATTTTCATTGAGATAATGATGAAAATAATTTCTGTGTTGCAAGGCACTGAACTAGAACATGACAATATTTCAATAACTTGAAAAGTCTACATTCAAGGATGTTTCGAGGCCTGAGTGAACCATTAACTCAAAGTCATACACTGATTCCTTTAAAAAAAGTAGCCAATCCTAAAGGCTGTAATCTTATATTGTGCCAATTAGCACATCAAAACAACCTAAGAGTCGCAAAGACATGTTAATCTACAAGTACAAAATCCCACCCTTGCGATCCATATCCACCCACAGAGTGCACTGTCTTTACTCGCTCCAAATAGTCAGCGGGGAACTCTTTAAGCTTGGCTTCAGCAGGATCTGTAATAAGTAGGCATTCAGATTAAAAACCATAGAAATCATTCCTCAATTTGGGGAACAAAATAGCATTATTTATAATTCTTCACTAACATTTTAAAATCTCCTCTGCATGCCACCTGTTGGCCACATCACGTGACCTAATGAACATATTTACATTTATTACGCTATAATTACAAATGGTCAAAATTTATCACACGACGAAACAAAAATTTCATCAAGATATCGTGCCCTAAACTGAAATTTTTTTACCGTACATCCGTTGGCAGCACATAATTCACCGCACTTCCCAAGGATTCACGAGTCGCAAATTGTGTAACACATAAGGAAATACGATGTGTAAATGTAACTGACCCTTTTACAAATAGATACAAAACACTGCCTAAAATTCCAATAACATATTCAAGGGAAGGTTTTGATTGAGATAAAAAGCTAGAAGTAGCTATTTGTCTGCTTCCTTTATGAATTGGTTTCCCACAAGGTTGTGAGCTAACCAGAGTTTTCACACACCCACTCTCCATACATTTATGACATGATAATTACCCAAGATGAATTACCTACACTCAAAAGTACTTAAAATGGCAAGACTTTGCAAAAGTAATTAAAGACAGCTTCACCCTATATCTGTCAAGATTTCAATGATTTCCGAATTTTATCATCCAATACATTCAGACAAATATTGCTAAATATTGTGAAGCTCTGGAGTCATCACCCTTATAAACATGTCAGCAATGTCCAATCACAAGTTTACATGCGATCTGGCATGCAAAAAAAGCGTCTGCTAAGATTCTTGTACAAGAGTTTGACGCGACAAATCCCGATTATTTGATTTGCTTCTTTGGTGAGTATTTACCCTAGATTTTCTACATAAATGTTTTCCAAAAACTGAGCACAGGTCGTCAAAGCCTGGTTATTCCATAGTCAAGGTGCAAATATTGAAAAAGAGAGGAGACTCAGGTTAAAAATCCGTAAGTGTACCAGAGATGAAGAAGGTGTCATGTGCGTCCCTGGCAGGATGTTGCTGAGGCTGGAATAAGGCGTCAAAGTTCCAGAAACTGCTCTCAATGAAGTTGTTGGTTGGCATCTCCGTGAACCTGGAACACATGCAACGCACCTTAGAGGAGGCTTAGGACCCACAGCCATACACATACCTGTCCAGTGTTTTCAGTGGACTAATTTTATTTTGATTAGTTTATAAGACAATACACATACTAAAATAGTCTGTCAATAATGCAGAGACACCTGAGGACAAGTCCAGAAGTTTCAGGAGACAACAACATGCAATAAATGATAATACTGACTCCCCTGTAACACACAGCTCAACATGGGCCAACAAACATAACCAGCATTGTCAGGGGACAAAACTACAAGAAAAACATCTTAGTGAAACTGTAACGAGCACTGGGTAACGAATTGGCATTCCAGAAAAATCCAGACTGTAGAATAGGGTTCCCCCTTGACGACTACCATATATGGTAAATTTCTTGTCATTCTGGTCATCAATGACGGCTACATTGATGCCAAATTATGCTCTTCTCAACCATCACTATAAGGAAGATGGGTTCATTTTTTGACTACTTTTGATGTGCAAAACTAACTCAATTCCATGTCACAAATGTCACAGAGCAAGCTACAATACTGTCAATTAACGCCTAACCACACCTACCCTAACTCCAGAAAGATCTGCCTGTACTGTGCGCGCACCTTAAGTAGAGGATGTAGATGGCCACTAGGGGGTGCTATCCCAAATGCATCGAAGTTATACGATTTGAAAGACAAGTCTTTCCACGATCCACTGAAACAGCAAGACATGTGTCAGATTTCAAAAAAGGAATAGGCCACACATCAGTTGACGAAATTAGTTGTTCACAGGCACAAACTAAAGGCAAATCTCAGTCACAATTCTAAAAGTGATACACTGTCCAATTTTGAAAACTACTTGGTTGTATGACGTCTAATTTTGAGAACTGTTGTGCTCCGCTTTCTTCTTCCTCTTCAGCATTTCCCACCATGCGGTTTAAATGTTACGGCGTCTTTTTCCATGGTCATGATGGGTAGAATGCGTGCATGTCTGATTCTCTTCTGCAGGATGGGTGATACAGGTAGAGGTCTGCTCGCTGTTCTACGCCAACATGCTCCGTCTTCGTGTGGCAGCTCATGATCTTATTTTGGAGTTTCCAGTCTCATTATGTTGCTTGCTATGCTTGATAATAACAGTGATTATCGGATGCTGAGTGAAATATTGGTGTGAATGTGACGACAGGAATTCAGAGATTCTGACCTGCTGAGTGAAATATTGGTGTGAATGTGACGACAGGAATTCAGAGATTCTGACCCCAGTTTTGCTCTGAACAAAGCAAGGCAAAGGTTCCAACACAGGTAATGGCAAGAATGTTTATATAAATAAACAATTCTTTAACGATGTGGCCACAGGTGACATGGTGACCAGATTTCATAATGTGTTTTGGTCGTGATAGAATGGCCCGAAAATCCTCCTCTCATTCTTGGGTCGGTTGAAATTCCTGAGTAAACCACATGGCCAGTAGCATACGATTTCTCGCTAATACACATTAGCTGATGGCGTTAAGACAAGAGTTGCCTAACGAAATAACACGTCTGTTTTCACTTTTTCACTCTCCTGATGGATTTAAACTAATAGAAGATTCAAGATCTTCATAAAATTTTGGCCTCTGTGTGTGTTCTCTCCGTAAATATCGCTGAAGTTTTAGTTGAGGGCTGTTCCAGCAAAATCTGTATNTAACTCAATTCCATGTCACAAATGTCACAGAGCAAGCTACAATACTGTCAATTAACGCCTAACCACACCTACCCTAACTCCAGAAAGATCTGCCTGTACTGTGCGCGCACCTTAAGTAGAGGATGTAGATGGCCACTAGGGGGTGCTATCCCAAATGCATCGAAGTTATACGATTTGAAAGACAAGTCTTTCCACGATCCACTGAAACAGCAAGACATGTGTCAGATTTCAATAAAGGAATAGACCACACATCAGTTGACTAAATTACTTGTTCACAGGCACAAACTAAAGGCAAATCTCAGTCACAATTTTAAAAGTGAAACGCTGTCCAATTTTGAAAACTACTTGGTTGTATGACGTCTAATTTTGAGAACTGTTGTGCTCCGCTTTCTTCTTCCTCTTCAGCATTTCCCGCCATGCAGTTTAAATGTTACGGCGTCTTTTTCCGTGGTCATGATGGGTAGAATGCGTGCATGTCTGGTTCTCTTCTGCAGGATGGGTGATACAGGTAGAGGTCTGCTCGCTGTTCTACACCAACATGCTCCGTCTTCGTGTGGCAGCTCATGATTTTATTTTGGAGTTTCCAGTCTCATTATGTTGCTTGCTATGCTTGATAATAACAGTGATTATCGGATGCTGAGTGAAATATTGGTGTGAACGTGACGACAGGAATTCAGAGATTCTGACCCCAGTTTTGCTCTGAACAAAGCAAGACAAAGGTTCCAACACAGGTAATGGCAAGAATGTTTATATAAATAAACAATTCTTTAACGATGTGGCCACAGGTGACGTGGTGACCAGATTTCATAATGTGTTTTGGTCGTGATAGAATGGCCCGAAAATCCTCCTCTCATTCTTGGGTCGGTCGAAATTCCTGTGAGTAAACCCCATGGCCAGTAACATATTATTTCACCCCAATACACATTAGCTGATGGTGTTAAGATAAGAGTTGCCTAACGAAACAACACGTCTGTTTTCACTTTTTCACTCTCCTGATGGATTTAATAGAAGATTCAAGATCTTCATAAAATTTTGGCCTCCGTATGTGTTCTCTCCGTAAATATCGGTGAAGTTTTAGTTGAGGTCGCTTCTGCCAGATCAGCCAAGTTTGAAGTAACTTTTAGTATTACTACGCGGTAAGGTGGTTTCCTTTGTTTTGAATTTTATATCCGTTAAGAATTTAATTTACACTTATAATTTCAAAGTAAAAACACAGAAATTAGCAAGGAATATCAGTAAACCTGAGAAATAACACATTTCATGAATTCATGAATCCGCAATGGTCTAATTTGCGCAGTGCCACAGTATTCTAAGAACTCCCTTCTTGAGGTGCGTGTCATGAGCACGTGTGAGCTGTAGTTTCGCTGTTTTTTGCCGTTTCAAAATGAGAGCGATGGGTGACGGTGTTAAAGTACATACATTTTTGTCGTAAATCGAAAATCACGATGAAAATCGGACGAAAAATGACGCTAATTTCAAGAGTTAACGATTTTTGTCGGAAGTCATGGCGAAAATCCGGAAGGAACTTGGAAGAAAAATGACTAAAATTGTTGAAAATTTATCGGAACTTTTTGCTCAAGAATTATCGTGAAATTTTAAGACCAACACATTACGATCAATGCTGAACGGCTGTTTGACTGCGACATAGTTATTTGGTGGTTATACCATTCACAAACACACATGTATTACAAGTTCTGTATCCGTGTTCGTTAAAAACGAATTGTAGTAAGAGTACATTGGAGCGATCACCCCTTAACGACACGTACGTTGTGATGTGACTCGATTGTGCTTTTCCTGAACCTTCTAATTCTGTAGATATTGGGTTTACTTAATTAAACAGATTTGTCAAAAAAGTGCTGTACTGTATAAACTTAACATCGCGCGATGTTATTGAATCATATATTTGGCAGCTGAAAAAAGTTGAATGTTGTGTTGACGTTCAGGGCATCTCACCATTCACTTAAAAGTAGTTCCATTGCCAGACCAGGCGTAATCATCATGTTTGTTGCCCCCGCAGCTGAGTGAGTAATGAACTATTGAAACTGCTGATAAAAGCGTGTCAAGTGCCTGTAACCCCTGAGATTCTATCGCGATCATTTCGCGTTATGTAAAAAAGTTTGCAAAAGATTTTTTAATTAACTGATCAAGACATTAAAGGAGTGCCTTGCACATCTACGCTTACTGCAACATAGAGCCCATTACGACATGAGTGGAGAGTTACAAACACTAAAGTTTGTTACCACTTCCGTCATGTACTTCTTCATAGCCTTACCTGGCTATCATTTCTTGTGTTAGCTCAGTTACTTGCTTTTTAATGCTTGTTGTAAAGTCCGCTCCCTTTGTTATTTTGTAGTAATTGAGCTTCCTACAAAGAAGAAAACAATTTAAAGTTAGGGAGTGCCTACAAAATTGAATGAACACGAACTTCTACAGGATCCTGGAAGTCTCGAAACGGAGAAAAAAATCATCAACCAAACAAAACACAAATTTCACTCAAGGGGCTTTTTCGGAACCAACCATTATTCAAAAGAGATTCTGCGTCCACTAAAACCCCCAGGGGCTCTTTCGGAAAAAAGTGGTGGGGCTCTTTAAAAACTTCAAAGCATAGCCAACTACAGAGTCCTAATTCAGCAGTGGGCTTTAGAGGTGCAGTAAGCAGTTACATATGAGCCTGAATCAAAATTTTCGCCGTAGTATTTTCTCTGACATTATTTAAAACAATACACTAATTTACAAATATTAGTATCTCCCGTCAGCTGTATTATGACGCTTACTCATAATGTCCTGTATGACTAGCAATGTTGAAAAACACCAATAATTTCCCCTGCACAAACAATGAAACAACAAGCAGGTGAAACCACCTACACTTCGTGTATAAATTTCCTTTTTTTAAAATCTTTAATGATGTTGTCACTGATGCCATCTATGGTCAGATCTTGGAACTTCAGCAGCATTTTCTGCACTTCATCGTCCACTGAGTCTGCCTTTCGGAACACTGTTGGGCCAGCAGCAGCATTCTTGTCCAGTCGAATCCATCCGGCCTTCATAGCTTTACTAAACCCAATGTTGGCATTTGGTACCGCTTTCTGGGACAAAAAGCAAATTTGAAACTGCATTTCCTCCTGCTTAGCTGGCCAACACACAGAAATCACATCAGCCCTTTCAATCATAAAAACGGTCTCAAAAATAATATTCCTTACCGTGACAGGATTCTATTTCAGCTAGCAACAAGAACATTGAAACTATCGACAACTGAAAAAAGCTTCAGAGTTTACTGGGGTTGGGTAATCCTAAAACTGCAAATTCAAAACAGGTGCATGTCCCCATTGCATGTGACCCAAGTAGGAAATAAATTTGGAATCTTATCACGATATGGAATATATGCTAAGAGACAAATTTGATGAGAGTAAAAAGCCTAATTTGATTCTCGTTTTTAGCCACTAAAGAGGGCGAAATGCAGGTTTAATGTATGAGGCAAGCTTTTTTTTAAAGAATGATGTTGAATTCAAGATGCAATATAATAGAGATTTACATAAATATCCAACTAGCTGACTAATCCATACCATTAACTCAGCCTGCAACCTGCCCGTGTCTACAGGAATGGAGTAGTAGACAACAGCCTCATGACTCCCGTTCTCCACAATGGAACGACCCTCCTCTGTCAGCTCCCATTGTTTATTGGTCAATTGCTCACTGTTGATTACCTGTATTAAGAACAAACATAAATATTATGCTTTAGATACATGAAGCGTACACAACTGTGGTTAACAGGTGATAGGATCAGGGATATATCAGTAACTAGGCCTCACTGCATAGAGTGCAGCGATATTCACATGCAATTTGATATAGTCTTATATCAAGCAAACAAGTGTCACGAAGCCAAGACAGTTGGCTAAGCTCAACTGAAATTGAAGGCACTGTTGTCCAAGGACACACTCACAAGAGCTGTTGCTGGTAAAATATAGTGATTCTATTTAAATCACGCAT
This sequence comes from Phoronis australis, assembly GCA_002633005.1. Taxonomy (NCBI): domain Eukaryota; kingdom Metazoa; phylum Phoronida; family Phoronidae; genus Phoronis; species Phoronis australis. Next base: position 662,246 of record NMRA01000175.1, on the reverse strand, counting down.
TAGCATACAACACCATTCCACAAATACTGTAAAATAAGTAAATACTAAAAACATTGTTTCATCTTGCTCCTCTTCATTTTCACTTAACAAGACTGTTTTCTATTTAAACACAGTACTCTTGGGTGAACATCCCTGATTTGCATATCACTTCAAGTTTAAGACATTGTGGCATTTATACGATGTAAAATTTTGATTATGAATTCTTGTATTCTAGAGATACTTGAGTTAAAGTTTGACTTTTTTCAGAAGCCAGAAAACATTGGCTTCAGATACACCATTTTTTAATGATTTTAAGGTCAAGTCAGGGCTCCCCATTAATCCTTTAAGTCCGTTGGTTTACGATAAGTTAGCTTTGACTGTTATTAAGTTTCGACTACGGGCACATGTTCAAAACACAGAAACAGCAACAGATTTTTACACACATATTATGCACAGTAAAATATCACCAATTTGGGACAATTCCAAAGTTGCCCTTTTTATTTTTCAAAATCTTGTAATATTGTTGTGAATGCCCAGAATTTTTAAAAATATTTTCTGATATTAGCTATGGTGAAGCATAATTTCATGCAATATATCTTTTATGAAAAAATGAGAAATTAAAACTTCCATTGTCTGGTAAGATTTTACAGATTGTTTTTTAGTATTTCTTTATATAAACCCCTTAGTTTTGATGTCAATCATCACAGAGTCAGTTGAAATTTTAAAACTCATTGATTGGGGATGATTAAAAGTAGATAAAAACAAAATCAACTTGTGGAAGTCTGTATTTGGCAGAGCTGGTCACTGTAAATTCACAACAAATATTCAGATTTCAATGGAGGAGTGCAACTCGGGCATAGGAATTCACTTGGTCTACGAGGATGGACCATGTAAGCAGACCTAGTAAGCCACCAGACCAGTTAACAACACAACTTACATGGTCCAAGCTCATAGACCAAGTATAATCCTGCATCTGAACTGCAATTTATCATTGAAATCTGAATGTTTGCCACGGTTTTATAGTAACCAGGTCTGCCAAATACAATTTTTTTAAGTTGATTCCATTTTTTGTTATTTTAACTCCCTCCACAAACAGGGAGTAAAAACGATTGAATCTCACAAAAATGAAATCGACTTTAGGAAAGCCATATTTGGCAGACCTGGTGAGTGTAAATTCACAACAAATATTCAGATTTCAATGGTAGAGTGCAACTCGAGCATAGGAACTCAGTTGGTCTATGAGATTGGACCATGTAAGCAGATCAAGTTAGCCTGACATGGTGTCTTACATTGTCTAAAATGACACCACTAACCCAGTGTTCCCCACAGCCATTTTTAATATGTCGCAGCGACCAGTTTGGCCACACTCCCCACCAGTTCAAATGTCCCGAGACCAGTTTGTAAAAAAGACGTCGCCATCGTTAACAAAGTCTTCATTGACTCAAATTACCATGGCCCATTGAAACTGAATAAAGCCAGGCCAAGTGCCGAAGTGGTCAGTTGTCAAAACCCTTATTAAAGATCTCACTCAAGCGGCAGACCATGGGATGGCAGTAGTCAAATAGTCTCGCTATTGACTACAGGTACTGAAGCGTGTTCAACAGAGTGAGCGCCCGCTAACATGTACTCTCGAACACAAGGAACAGCTCCTGAACAGCCGTGAGCGCTCACTGTGCGATCCAGTATGGCGACTCTTGAAGCAGATTGTGTTGAAAGTCTTAGCCGATGAGCTTAACACTAACAGTCCTTTCTATGGCGTACTGAGCGATAAATATGATTAATCTTTCCCAATAATTATTAATATCGGCAGCCCAAGACAACAACCGTGAAGGCTTTGGAACGACAAGAATCGAAAATTACGTCGAGGAAACTGTTCCTCGCTACAGCGACCCGCAATTTAAGTCGCAGTTTCGGATGAGTCGGTCAACTTTTGAGGTTAGTTTTCGTGTTGCAGAACCAAAATGGGTTCATATGTTGCAAACGTGAAGCCTTCGCAGGACGCCATCTTAGAAATTTAAGCTAACATGCTCTTGAGGTTGTTCGCGAGCGCTAACATTAACACAGCTGTTCAGGACGAGGGCGCTCAAATCGCTCGCGGGCGCTCACTCTATTGAACACACTTCTGCTGTTCAGGACCACAGGCGTCCTCAGCTTCTGATCGTCCCCAATACACTACATATAATACTACAAGGTATGACACATCCGACCAGAAATTCCACGGGTGCTTCACTTCAGCCGTCCATAGCAAACATAAAACTCAATAAATTTACACAAAACAGAGGTTCAACAAACCATGAAGAATTGTTCTTTCTCCCAATACCATTCACGGTGTCCTGTTCCGGCGACTTTGTAAGAAATTCGCAGTCAAAGAACAAAAATGTTCACAAAAAACCCCCGCACACGTCCATCGGTTGCCGCTCGAGGTCAAGGACGGTACGGAAATTGCCGGTGAGTTACGGAAGTACCGACATCGTGACTTTACGCGACCGATGTCGCTACTTTCGTAACTCACCGGCAATTTCCATACCGTCCTTGACCTCGAGCGGCAACCGATGGACGTGTGCGGGGGGTTTTTGTGAACATTTTTGTTCTTTGACTGCGAATTTCTTACGAAGTCGCCGGAACAGGACACCGTGAATGGTATTGCCTATTGGGAGAAAGAACAATTCTTCATGGTTTGTTGAACCTCTGTTTTGTGTAAATTTATTGAGTTTTATGTTTGCTATGGGCGGCTGAAGTGAAGCACCCGTGGAATTTCTGGTCGGAAGTGTCATACCTTGTAGTATTTTAGTGTATTGGGGACGATCAGAAGCTGAGGACGCCTGTGTTCAGGACCAGGGCGCTCAAATCGCTCGCGGGTGCTCACTCTATTGAACACGCTTCTGGTGTCCCTTTACGGTCGCAAAAGGAACTCAAAGCAATCCAATGTGACTTTGATGGTTCAAACAGTGTGCAGCATAATTCGTCAAAACAAATTAACAACGACACAAGGAAAACAGAAAAAAGTGACTGAACTATAATAGAATTGGAATAAAATATCCACTTTACGACTAAATTACCTCTCCCAAAGACTGCAAACTTTTTACAGTTCCTACTATCTTTTGATGATCTACATCTAACTTTTTGGCAATAAGCAACGAGTCTATTACATCCGTTTCAGCTACAATATGTAGCACTCTCTCCTGGAGATCGGCCATGCCACCGATGCGAATGAGCTTAAAAGAATATAACTCAACTTACGAGATCTTATTTAAAATTATTAACTATAAAACTATTAAAGTTAAAAAAATTCGCATTATTAAAGTAAAAATAATAATTAATTTTACATTTTTAATATATTTGTACAAATTAAAGTGTATTAGAAGTTATTTTTTTTGTAAAATTTTCTGTTTACATATTCTTGTACCTCAAAGCCCGGAAGAAAACAGCAGTGACACCCTGCGGAAGAGAGATGATGCAAACTTCATTTATGTAATGCAATCAGCTGTCAGTAGCTCCAAAAACTTCGATCATGTCTCTTCCTTTCACTATAGCTCGCCCTCTGTCGACCTCATTGAAATTGGCCCGGAAACTGACGCGTCTCATGAGCTCTGGTTTGTTATTGGTGTTTTTACCATCTTTTTAGAATACGGTAATCTTGTTCATGCAGTTCTGCTGTAGGCTACGTGATGAACTTGGAATCCAGCTTAATTAATCTCAAGATTAAGCGGAAGTGAGTGTTGCGTGAACTTGGAATACGCGAGGCAACTTGACAAGTTCACTCAAATAATCACGTTCATGTTCATAAAAATTTGCACTGCACTAAATCAAGTTACATTTGAGTAAAATAATGTCAATTTTAACTAACCTTTTCAACTACGGGCGATCAGTTTCACCAAAGTCCAAACAATAATCGATTTAGCCAGTCACATATTCCTCTAGTTCAGGGACACAAGTTACGGTAAAGGAGAAATTGGTTGATCGCGAGGCCAATAATTACAAAAATTCTTTTCACACTCACTTCCGCTTAATCTTGAGATTAAGCTGGATTCCAAGTTCACGCACAACAGTTCCAGGCAAGTCATTTCCATGCCATTCACCAGTGTTCTCCAATTCATGCACTGGAATTCCAATTCATGTTGGATAATCCCTGTCGGAGTTTCTGTCCCTTAGTTGTCTCGTGAGCTTATTGATAAACAAATTGACAGGTATTAACGTCTTGTTTAACAGTTCTTTCTGAGGACGAATTTGCCCATGTCTGTGATAGTGTGATACCCCGGTCACAGGCATCACTGGTTGGATATAGTGGACCCTGATTTAGAGAATCATGTAGTTTCATCCACTGAGTAATGGGCCCATTAATTTGTAATTGCCTGGTTTATTAAATTGTTGTTGGGGATAGTAAAGATGTACAAGCACTGGTATCCAGTTGATAGTTTTTGGTGATGTAACTATGGGCGACAAGTTCGCGGCTGACAAGCATCATGGTAAACATCGACCCAAGCAGGAATTAGGAAATGGCTCTTAAATGCAGTTTTCAAAATTCTAAAAACATGTCGTTTAAACCACACAATTTTTTTTTGAGTCAAATATCCTGTCACTGGCAGCAGGGAGTTAGTGTGTTACTCAACCCTAAACGTGATCCACTAAAAACTGATCTTATCACCAGCATAACGTGATACACTAAAAAACTGATCTTATCACCAGCATGCCATCCAGTGGAGATAATGTAGTGATGTCTGTGACTTGTTATTTTTCAAGGAGTCTCGTTTGACTACAAGGATGCGCTGAATTTGGAAGGTCGTCTAACTGATGAAGAGGTGATGGTTAGAGACCAATTCAGGGATTACTGTCAAGAGAACTTGATGACAAGAGTCACAGAGGCCAATAGACATGAAAGTGAGATGAGATCTTGTAGTGGCAGTTTCCATGAAGCCTTGGAAGATCAAAAACTGACACTTTCTTAAGCTTTGCCCCAACTTAACTCCTTATGCGTACTTTCTGAAATGGACCTGAAAGATAGAAACAATTCAAATCCTGGCATTGGAATGTACCATTAGATGTAGACTTCCTGTATCATTTCATCTGGTGCTATTTAAAGTCGCACAGTTAAAATGATTTAAATCTCATCTTCATTCATGAATAGTTTTCAGGGAAAAAATATGAAATCAGATTGTTGAGTATTGTTGTCTGGTTTCCAGAGGATTTTTGAAAGTTATTTTGGTTTGATTTCTTTCACATAGTTCTTTGTAACTTTCGTCAAATGAGATAGAGTTGAGGTGCTTTCATCGACGATTTTGTGAGCACTGTATGTGAACTCATGATGAATAAATATGAAATGCTGAATGTATTTGAGATTGTCAGATCTTAACAGCGAGTGGTCTCATTGTCTTCCAGTCTTCCACAAAGAAATAATGAAAGAGATGGGTGATCTGGGCGTGTTGGGGCCAACTATTCAGGGGTACGGCTGTGCGGGCGTTTCCTCTGTGGCGTATGGACTGCTCGCCCGGGAAATTGAGAGGTAGGATAGTGAGGTCTGTGTTGGTAGCAGGAGTTGTTATTTCTGAAATTTTTGAAAATTTGGCAAGAACCTCGTAAAAGTTGTTCATTGTTGTTCAGAGTTAACAAAAAATGTGACAGAAATCAGAGCAACTTAGTTGTGGTAGACTTAGGAGCAAAAGGTGATGTTTTTGCTCAGAAATTTCACCAACTTTGGATGAGATGAGATTTTTTTGTTTAAATTACAGTCAATGCTCATTTCTGACTAGTATTTTCCAAATTTACATAGTGGTCCTGTTGGTTATTCATTCATACCCGATTTTTTGTGTCAGTCAAGACTTTTTCTCCCTTCTTTGTGAACGTTCATCTAAAGAGAATTTCAGCTCTCAAAGTACACGCGGTCTCTTCACCTGTGGCTAATGAATTTTATATTGTTTACTCTTCACCACGTTAAGTGACAGAGTCAACATCAATGCAACATCTTGGGCAACACCCATGTGACTGAGTTGTTCTGGAAATATGCCAATGTTTGTCTTTTTTAACACTGTTACATGCCCATGTTTGGCATAATGACTGCCTCCTGGTGACTGAATGTCTCATTTTAAACACACACAAACCCTTTTGTAAAGATTTTGTTTACTACAAATGCTCATTTGATGGCAATAAAATTCTCACATTATTGTTTTTTCCAGAGTGGACAGTGGGTACAGATCGGCCATGAGTGTCCAGTCCTCACTGGTCATGCATCCCATCTACATGTACGGCTCCACAGAACAAAAGGACAAATATCTGGCAAAACTAGGTGTGGTAATTAGTTATTGTTTGTCTATTTTCAATGTCGTAACATCGCAAATGACTTCTGTCAAATCATTGATTGTGAACAGTTTTTAAAAAAAAGTTGTTTTTTTTTTCATGTTGTTGATTGAATACAATCATTAAATTTCTTTTGCTGTTGGTTTTGTACATTCATGGGATGGTTTTATTGATTGTCATCTAAAAAAATAATGGGCGAATTGTGTTACTTACTAATTTTCTGTAAGACTTTGGTGATGCACTAAAGACCAATATTACAGAGTTCACAGTGATGATCACATGTTGATAAAAGTGTTTAAATGCATTTAGCAATTGATAAACATGAGTTCCTTGTCGCTACTTGTCAACACTATTTTGGAAATAGTCCGGTTTACCAAGTGATGTGCTGTCTTTTTAATCATACTTCATACTGTGTATTGGGGTATTTGCAATGAAACATTCTGCTTGGGAAAAATGAGTTGAGGCTGCGTTTTTGATTCATGCATCACTTTTTCAAGTTACTATATATCGGTTTCAGTTTTACCAAAAGTTAAAAGGACATCTTACCCCTTCAAGCACTTTTTTAGTGTTCTAGAATACCCTCAATTTATATGGTGCAGTGTCAAATTTGAGATAATTTTTAGACACCTGATGTTAGTTTTTTATTTAGACACCCATGTGAAATCACAATTTTTGGTGCTGTGCAAAGCCTTGGTAGAAATATATTTCTCCTGCGCTTTTTAGCATTAAACAATGATTGGAATTCATAGGTAAATAAAGGTAAATCAAGGGTAGTCTGCTTGTATGTTTCTTTCAGCCAAAGCTGATTTAATTGGTTGTTTTGGTCTGACGGAGCCAAACCATGGGAGTAACCCTGGAGGAATGGAGACCAAAGCCGTTTTTGATGAGGCAAAGAAAGTGTTTGTACTAAATGGATCAAAAACATGGTGAGTAGCAAAATGTTATATCTCACTTCATTTAGTATTAAATATTGGCATTTACATTATGTTTTTTATTTTTAAGTTTGTTCACTCCTTTAATATGAATTTTTGCTATGGGGTTTTGTTAAAATTAATAAAAATTTGATTTTTGATTTCAGGATTACCAACTCCCCGATTGCAGACGTGTTTATTATCTGGGCCAAATCTGATGCCCACGATGGGAAAATCAAAGGTTTCATCCTAGAGAAGGGAATGAAAGGCCTGACAGCTCCAAAAATTGAGGGCAAGTTCTCTCTCCGTGCCAGCATCACAGGAATGATAGTAATGGAGGATGTGGAAGTACCAGAAGAGAATCTACTGCCTAATGCCACTGGATTGGGGGTGTGTTTCTATGATGGAATAGCTGAAACAGGATTGGCAGTGTTGTTTAAGCATTTAGTAGTAATGTCATCTCAACCACATAGGTTGATGCTGTTGCTACAGTTGACAGGGTTTGGAATTTTCTGCGGAAACGCGGATTTCCGCTTTTTTCAAATGTTCTGTTCGCGTATTTTATTATATTTCCACGTAAAAAAATCGGATTTGGTATAAAATTACCGCGGCAAATTTCTTTCTTACCGCCGCGTTGCCGACGACTTTCACCTCGAAAAGCGGAAGTTGCTCTTTATGTTTCTGAGGAACATAAATTGTCAACATTGCCGGGGCATCTGGGATAGCGTGGTGGATTTCCTCAATGGTGGCTCGTGTGATTTTAAACCGCGGTGACAAATACTAGTACTCTGCAGCCAAAAATGTTTGGATGTGGGAGTGGCAGACGAGCTAAGACAGACGCAGACGCACGCTTCCGGAGGTGGTATGGGGGTTTTTTTTTCGATTTTTGTCGGCAAAAGGTCCACACCAACTTTTTCAAGGCTGGCTGCGCGCATGTTCCGGGCCGTAAAAATTTCCGCGTCTTTCGCCATTTGTCATTCCAAGCCCTGAGTTGATCATTTTTGCTTACCTTACTGTATATTTATTTTCATGTTTTTGTACTTTTCATTTTATGAGCCCAAGGTCTCGGAATGAAGGTTCTTCCGTTTATGGTTCAATTTTGAAATCCAAAAAGTTCATTCTCTTTTGTTATGTAATTTTTGTCGCATCGCTGGTAGACAATTCGTTCTATGAACAGGTCAATTTAACTTGATTCATGAAGCATTTATGCTGCCTATATCACATGCTAAATAGTTTAACAAATTACATCAGTTTCAAACAGCTGTTCTTTTGGTCTGCACTTTTGTTCATATTTCAGGGCCCGTTTGGATGTCTCAATAGCGCTAGGTATGGGATCTCCTGGGGTGCACTGGGAGCGGCAGAATTCTGTTTTGAAGCAGCCAGGCAGTATACGCTAGACAGGTCAGTGCGAGTCTATCATAGCCAGTGGTTTAGCATCTTAAAACATGTGTTTGGTATCAATGATAAGTTCAGCTTTTGGTCTATGCTTCTTTAGGTTCAATATGCTCCTCTCTTTATATTAAGCTGGCTGTAGTTGAAAAATACCGTTGTCAGTGCTGAGTTTTTGATTAATAAAAAATAAATAATTGCAGGCGGTCTGGTACACGTTGTGCCAGACGTGCGCATGTGGGCCCGTTGCACTGATCACCTGGAAATATTTTTGTGCTTTATAATATTTAGTTAAAACCGAGCTGAGGAGCTAGAAACCTGACTCAAGGGTCTAGCAGTGTGGTCCAGTGGGACTCGAACCCATGACTTTGGGTAAAGAAGGCGGGCACCATCACACTAGGCCACATAGCCTTCTCTGAGTTTTTGATTGGTGTTCGAATCCTAATTTGCAGGTTGACAGCTCTTTTTATTTTCCGTTTTTACGTGTTCAGGAATTTTTCGTTTGATCTTATTTAAGATTGCTCAAAATAGGCATACTCGTCTATTCATCCTGAAATTTGGAACTCGGGTATAGTAGCATTTTTCGTTGGATTGCTCTAAGCCTGTTGTAGACCGTGATATTTGTTTCTTTTTTACTGTCAGGGCACTATAGGTAAGTGTGAAATGTTCGTGGTCAATCTATATTCACTGTGTTGTAAAACTTTTTGACGCTTTGTTTCCCAGAATCCAGTTTGGCCGACCTCTAGCTCAGAACCAGCTGATTCAGAAGAAAATGGCAGACATGAATACTGAAATCAGTATAGGACTGAATGCCTGTTTGCAGCTTGGACGACTGAAGGATGAAGGAAAGTAAGTGAGAATGTCTCCTGAAACTTAATAATTTTTTTTCCAATATTTTTCAGAAGGATTTATTAGCAAAATTTTGTCTAAAGCATGTTAAAGTTAACAGCAGTTTCAATTTTACTTTCCACCATTTGCTGTTTGATTTATACTCAAATGTTTTGAAATATTTCCTCATGATGCAAGTGCAAAAATGACCACCTATTGTCTGACTCTGTAGTCACAAAAGATCTTACGCTGGTTACTTTCAAGGATTTTAGTGATCTAACTGCAGACAACATGCAAAACCGTTTCATCTTTAGTATAATACAAACATAAACATATAACATGAACCCTCTATCTACAAATTAAACTAATTTACCAGTTTTAACTTTTAGTTATTATGATAAACTCTTAATTACTGTTGTGGAACTGGTCTCTACTGTCCTGTTCTTACTCAAATTAGACACAATTTTGGACTTGAGAAGAAATTATAGCAGTTCCCTGTTGCGTGGAACTATGCTCAACAGATTGGTTTGACCCTGGTGGTTGCTTTATGCGCCATGCATGATCTCAATCAGCAACGAACTGCCAGTTCATCTAAAGCCCATTAAATACTTTTAATCTGAATAAGGAACGAAATAAGTTTTACACTTATTAGTGGTCTAAACCAATAGCTGCAAAAATCCCTGCCTTGCACTTTTTAAAAAGGAAGTTGCATTGTACATTTCCACTGAACGGTACATATATGTAAACAAAGTGAAGTACGGTGAATTTATAGAGTGCTGGCAAGGCCTTTTTTTGTTTATTATGAATGAATCATATCCTCTATCTGTTTTTAATGTTAAATTACCTTGTACATATCAGCACGTCTGTAAGTTGACCTTAATTGATCCTTGACTAAACAAAAAAGTTATTGTATTGTGTAATTGTGTGATCTGTACCGAATCTATTATATTGAATAAAAAATAGGCTATTTTTGACAGAGAGTATGTTCAATGCGCTTTTAATGGCTTATTTACTAAACATATTTATCCGTCTTGCTTTCCTTACCTCACTACATCACGTAATTGTCCTGTAGGGAATGTCCTGAGATGATTTGTATGCTCAAGAGGAACTCTTGTGGCAAGGCACTAGACATCGCACGGACGGCAAGAGATATGCTGGGAGGAAATGGAATATCAGACGAGTATCACGTTATTCGTCATGTCATGAACCTAGAAGCTGTCAATACATACGAAGGTAGGAAGCATGACATTGTATGTCAATTTTTATTTACTAGCTCTGGGCTTCTGTTTTTATACTGCCGTCAGGTTGAAGACAGATTTATAAATCATGTTAAGGTTTGGTGTGGTTTAAATTTTTATTGTTTCAGACATTTTAGCATTGAAAAAACTTGTCTTGAAAAGATCTTGGTAATAAAAATGTTTTAAGACTTCTTATGCTTTTTAAATTTGCTAAAAACCTAAGAAGCAATCCTTAATCGCAAATAATTTATTTGTTAAGTGGAAAGTATTTGGTTATAGGTCAGGTATTCCTCGTGTATTTGAACAAGGCTTTCTGCCATAAAACACTTACTTGTGTGTGTGTTATCCAACAGAATGCTTGGTCTAGAGTGTACGCTTTTAATACAAATTTTAAATATTTTCATCCTGTGTTTCAGGAACCCATGACATTCATGCACTAATTCTTGGCAGGGCTATCACCGGACTACAGGCATTTTTCTAATGATGAAACATCAAGTGTTGTCACAAGAAATAAGGAAGGGAAAGCAACTAAGATTTTCTCTTGGGTTTTTGAAAGGAGCTCAACAAATGTCCACATGATGACTATTCAGTCTTGCAGTGGGAAAAAACATAAAAATAATTTTACTAAAATCAGTAAAAATTCAGAACTTCGTAAATTATGTGCAACTTCAGTTATTATAGTAGGACACAGCAAATTGAGCTGAAAGTGCCACCCAGTGCTATCTTTTTACATAAGTTCCGTAATTTTCCTATAATGAGATTATTTATTGTCATACAATAACCCAGTTGTTGTGATTGGTAAGTCCACTAGACCACATGCTGCTACCTACATGTAAAGTAGAAATCGTGAAGGTGAAGTGTCATTGTCAGCTAGCGTTGTTCTATTTGGTCAGCATTGACAGCTTTTTTGCCAGAAACACTTGTTATTAAGATAAATTGCTGTCTTTGTGGTGACGGAGACAAAATTCATTTGACAATTGCCTTTGTCCAAGCAATAGGATACCTCAAAATCAACAGTGCTTTGGTTTTGTTTTCACTTTTTTCACTTTCTCTTTACTTGCTTAATTGTGTTACCATGGTCACCCGTGTGGGAAGTTTCTTGTGTATGACAAAAGTCATGAGAGGTCAGAACACTTGTGTTGAGTAGTCAAATGAACAACAAACTTGGTTTAGAATGTTTGCTCGCTTACAAGGTACCATTCTACAAATTCATTAAAAACAACCCATATCATGGCACTGTGTACTTTGTCAATTGTAGAAGAACTGAGAGCATCAGTAATTATCGTTATCACAAACACTGATGAAAGTTCATTTGGTATTGAGCAGAGCAGTTATGGCATTGGCGATGAATGCATACCAATGAAATGCCAGCTAAAAAAATTGTAGCATCGGGGACTGAAGTTGGTGAGTTTTCAATCCGTTTGGCCTCTGGAATTGAATCCCTCGTGAATAGGTCTAACAGGGTCATTTTTTCCTTGAAGAAATCCGATGAAAACAAGTCATTAACAATTGGTCTGCTAACCAGTGTTTTCAACCAGCATGTTTCACCTTAGGTTTTTCATCACGTTTTGACTGTTCTTTGAAGCATGGAAGATCAAGTAGTTGCGTTAAATACAGCAGCTCATTGGCGACTAAATACTCTATATTGTATTTGCTTGTGGTTTTTAACATTGAGCTATGGCCAGATGCACGCAGACACTCACATATCTCATCTGCCAATAACATTGAAATGCTTGTTCTAGCTCTATCAAATCATACGCATAATTCAGTGTCAGTGATGCTCCTCCGAAATGTCCTGTGAACTGTGAACTGTTGCAAGGGTCACCTGCTCATTTTAGAGGACTCAGTTTGTATACGTGACAGAGGTTTGTTGTTTTGATCAATTTAGTACTGCAATTAATGAGCATACTTTAACATAGGATTTACTTAAAAAGAGATTTGGGTGATAAGGAAATGAGTTTCATTCTGCCGAAAATTACAGCAAGTCCTTGTGGCTTAAACGCTAGCATTTTCGGCACTTAAAAACTGTTTTTGTTTCGTCTCGTATGTGAACCTAGCGTTACAATCGTGTTGCCAAGATTTTTCCTTCCCAACTGTGAATAAAGGTTTAAAGAATTTGTGACATTCATTATGTAATTGTGGTGAAAAATTCATTGTTTACTGGGCAGCTATCTTTCTATATCTTGTTATATATGTACGGTTTGTAAATAAAGCATAGCAGACTGTTCAATGATGTGTTATGCTCCTCAGCAACACGTGCAAATTATCAGTTTTTGATGTAACCGTATTTTGCCTTCAATACTGGTATGCTGTCAAAATGAGTTGATAGATTGTCAGTTGGGAGAAAGTGGAGAATGGAGGCATTTTATGGCACTTTATAGAGATGCCAGTTTCAACTTTGCAGTGGGTTTAAGTATTTTTTGTTTCTTTTTCACAAATGTTACGCCAAATACTAGGTGTAATTAAGATATGAAGTTAAGGTAAGAAAATAGGACGATTGGTTTTGGTCTGCAATCTACATCCAGCTCACTTCAAAACCTGAGCCTCACTGTTTGTAGAGAAAAAAAGAGCCTCCTTGCATCACTCAGTGAAGTTCTCTTTTCAAAAAAAACTATACAAACGTAGCTATTAAGGTTGTTTTTAACAACGCAGCTGTGGTTTTATGTCGTGGTCAACCCCCCTCCCCCTTTGACAAGAATACTGTAACCGCACTGCTGAAGTTTGGGGGGATCCCATGCCACTTCAACTCATACTGGGTGACTTATCCTGAAAAAATGAACATGAAATATTTCATCACAAAATCAATTCTCAAAAATTACAAAAACAATCATTTATACCATTTTTGCGCCTAGTAAATAGGTTATCTACAACAAAAAAGGGACCAAATACACAAAGGGTACAAAGTAGACACTCATACATTGATCATTTATTTTGTTTGACACAAAATCTATAATCAATTCTAGTCAGTGGTACTTAAATACTAAAATCACCCACGCTTTGAAATAGGCCTGGTTTGCTTGAATATTATAAATGGCTTGAAGCATCTGCACCAAGCCACGGATAAAAATTCAAAGTAGAACTAAGGCTTCTGTACTCACACGCATGCACACTGAATCTGCAGTATTTTACCGGTACTATAGCACCATGACCAATAGACATCACAGTACTGGATGTCTACGACCATGACATTATGCCCCTAAGTTGGTGTGCTAACTACAAACTGATAAAAACAGTTTCAAAAAATATCACTATACCACTTGAAATTAATTATTACGTGTCAACAACAACACAGCTAAGAAGCGTTAAAAATGTAAATCTCAACCAAACTCTTAAAAAACTCTTAACAACATCACTGCAGCTTAATCTTATTAAGCAAAAGAAAAAATTTTTAAAAAAAACAGCACAAACATTTTTCAAAACAAAGTAGAAAATCGTATGAGCAAGAGCTTAATGTGCATAGCACAAAAATGGAAGTAATACTGAAATACCTTACTCCAAGTGAGAGACATAATTCTGCCATCCACATTAATAGGAACAGATTACTTTGTGAGCAGAATAAGTAGGCAACTCTACTCAGTCATGTGAAAGGAAAGACCATGAAGTTCGGAAGTACCAGAAACTGCAGTATGCTGTAATCTCACCAATATCAGACAAAAATTTTGCCAAAATTGGCACTTAATTTTTTCAAAGGCTCCAAACATTGAATGCCTTGAGATTCTTAAAACATTGTTTTGATGGTAACAGTGGTATGCAAGTTAAAACTGACATTTAAGCCTTAATATGCTACTTATCATTCATGAAAAAAAAATAAATAAAATTTCACTTCTCTGCCATGTGGCATTCTAAAGTGGTGAGATTTTACAGTAGCACAGCTACACCAGCGACTCCTGGAATTTACTGTTTGGTTCATACTAAACTATGCACTTCACCACTGGCTATTGTTATTGATGAGGCTTTTTAAAAGCCTAAAGTTTGAAGCAAAAAGCCGGACTTTGAATCGACCAAATGTGATCACAAAAAGTATCTTAGTTTCTTTTTGTAATTAATGCCAACTTAAAAAAGTCAATCTGGAAAAAATCCAACACACTAAAGTCAGATCTTCTATTAACTCAGTCCCAATAGTACAGTTACTTCTAGACAGTTCACTTGACTCACCAGACAAAATCTTGATCCATTGGACCCGACATATAATACCAGTTTCACTGTACTTCTACCCAACTTAAGAGTAGTACTACACAACTGTTTATCACAAATAAATCTCAACAAACTCAAACTGTTTCAGCAGTCCAACTGAAAAAAGCAGATCTGTATATACATCCATCAAGAGTAACCAAATTTATAAAAATGTAAAGTTTTCCAAAATATATTAGACATATGAAATGTGGAATGTTCTCGTACTATACTACCAAAAAGGGAAAAATCTAAAAGCAACACAATATAAGAACAAGATGGCTATGTGGGGGGAAGTGAAGGGAGGTCGCAAAACAGTTTTATCTAAATTGTAAAATTATTGACTTCACGATTTACTAACAAATTTTTCATCCTCGTCCTAAGCCCAATTTTCTATTCCTTCATGCATCCAGACTAATTTCATGATTTAGAACAGCCTGAAAATGTATACAGAATTATTTCCACAGGGACTTTCAAATCACTATTCATGGATAAGAAAAATACCAGTTGCACATTTATGCATGGCAAAATTGCTGTATCACAGGTCATGGCAAAGCCCTTCACACCAAACACACAGCCAAGTTTTCTCCTGCGGCCAAAAGAGCTGCATTGAGTTAAGCCTAATTCCATTACACAAAGTAAACATCTGGGATGTCAAGTTTCTCCACAAAGCAGTTATATAGCACACTTTTAAAAATTAATGTAACTTCTCTCATAGGTGAACACATTTTTTCATTCACTTCGAAGTTGCTAAAATGCATTTCCTTTAGATGAATGCAAAAATAACAATTAGTCGCGTCACTGTGAATGCATGAATTTTAAATTTAACAGTGGATAGCCACAACCAAATTGAACAACTGGGATGCATATTAACCATCTCCTGCTGAGGTGTCAGGCTCAAAATCTGAAGTTCTGATACCACCCAAGGCTGAGCATTCCCAACTATAGTGAGCAACACTCATCTCAGGAGAAAACTAGGCACTGAATTTGTTGCAACGAGGAGGAGGCAACTTGTCAAAGTGAAATGAAAAAGCACGAAGTTAGAAAACTCATGCAATTACTTCTTATCAAGACACATTAGTCAGTATTTAGGTGTACAGTCGTCTACAAAACTTAAACACTGCTGAGTGTACGATTCTACGTGAGCCTGTAGATGTTGTACATGGGCAGAATCCTCCCAACAGGTGGCGCTCACATCCACTCCAAGGGATGTGCGGCACTTTACCAGCTCATCAATATCACTATACTTCACTAATTTGTCTTTCTTGGAATACAGAAACAGTTGGGGCCACCGCGAATGGTGATCCCTAATGGAGTCCCACAGTTGGATATTCCACGTTTTATTCTTGGAAAACAAACACCAGACATAGTGGAAAACAAACCAACAACTGAGAAAGAGGCTGATCACAAATGACGCCAAAACTCTACAAAATCCTGCGTCATATCCATGCATAAGGACATCTCCTGCAACACGCAACTGATTTTTTGATGGACAACTGTCAAATATAGTCCCGTGGACTTGTAGCATTCTGTTTTCTTTTCTTGTCAACAGTAGTTCCACAATACAGTGATATAGCTGTCCACCACCATTACTAAAGACATGGAAAAACAGAGGGTTGTCCTCGAGATTAAGGTCGAACAGAAGTTCAAGAACCTTGATGGCTTTCTTTCTCAACTGGGCTGGCGTTGACAACACATCATTGGTTGGTGTGGTGTATCGGATAGTTATATATCTGAAATAAAGAAATAGTACTTGAAATGATGCCATTATAAACAAGAGAATCTAGACATAGAAATATTCGCATAATAATAATAATTAATACAGCAAATGTAGCCAGTCACACTCATGCACAGCTTGCACTTTGACGACACAATTCTTTAGTAACTCTCCACAAATTCAATAAAATTGACTTCCTAGATTAGTAGCTTGCAAACACTAACACATCTCCTGCTCTGTATGAAATTCAACCATTATCAACTAATGGCAACGAGTAGTGTACCACTAGCTAGTACTAGTACACCTTGTAGTTGTACAACAAGTACTGACCCTTTCTTTTCATAAATTGAACTATATTTCCACAACTGATTATCGTCACACCCGGTCCACCCAAGAAGAATAATCACTGGGTTCCTTGTGTCGTCTTGCACTGTTGCAAAGTCGTTATACAACTCGTCCCCCGATGGTGGATCAGGAGAAGGGAAACAGACGTGGTAATCCAAGTCGTCCTCGGCCATTTTCACCGCTGAACGTCAGATTTCAGGGATCGAAATTTAATATAGGGAGAGCTTTCAGTAGTAGGTGAGTGCGAATAACAAAAGTTCTTTAATTTATATTTCAGGAAATTTCCAATATTAACAAAGAAAATAATTGTATATGAAATAAAAATATGATTAAGTGTGAAAATTATCTTGTTTCTGTTTAGTAAGAAACTAATTTTATCAAAACTTAACAAATCCATTTCCTGCCATAAGGGTTTTGAAGATCAAATGAAAACAAAAATATAAAGCAATTGTTCATTGGCCAAGCAACAATGAGTGGACCAATGGGTGTAGGTTTTAGGGGGCATATACGTTCAATATTTCAAGATGGAGACCAAGAGGTTGGCAACATGAAAACAAACCGCAAAACGTGATTTTATACTGCGTTTACCTCGTAATTGCGACCTGAAAGTAGTGTTAAAAGAAGCAAAAGATAGTTGGATTTCATCGCCCATAATTTGTTTTCATTCCAAACTCCACCTGACTAGGCGAAAATGGGTTCTGCTAAGCAACAAAGTCAAATTTCCAGAATTATGAACTTGCTCCAGGAGTGGGATAAAGGTTCAAAATCCATGAGAAGACAAATTTTAGAAGATTTTATCACACAGAATCAAAACAAAACTGGACCTGAACTAGAGGAAGAGTTTGCACAAGCTGCAAGTTTGTTTCTTACTCGATTGACTGCCTGGTTACGTTTAACGTATATGTTGGGAACTGCACTGAATGAACAGCTGAGAGCAATAAAGATATTTTTAATGGCATCTAGTGGGTGAGTGCTTGTTTAGTAAAATAAGCAAATATCGCTGGTCACTGTCTATTGATTTTATTATTGTTGTAGATGTGCTTCCGGTGAATCATATGGGCGTCTGTTAGCTGTTGTAGATGTGCTTCCGGTGAATTATATGAGCCTCTGTTAGCTACTCGCTAACGGGCAATTGCCTATTAGCTGAATGGTTAGCACGCTTGCCGGTTTTATGGGGGTCGCGGGTTCGATCCCCGAGTCGGGTGATCTCGGCTATTACTACAAATGGCACAGTATGATCTACCGATGAAGTACTGCTAACTAGTACCCGCGGACCTCGGGACGGCGCACATGGAAGGTTCCAGGAGTCAAGGACCTGTATGAGAGACTACCTTGTATTCACCTGTGTTGTGGTGGTAAAGGTACCAAGGGACGTTGATAACCTGTATGCGAGACATCCTGGTGTTCACCTTCCTGGTGGCGTGCCCGTTCCGTAGGAAAGGGTGGAATGTGTATATGTACTTCCGGTGAATCATATAGGCCTCTGTTAGCTACTCGCTAACGGGCAATTGCCTATTAGCTGAATGGTTAGGATGCTTGCCGGTTTTATGGGGTCACTGGTTCGATCCCCGGGACGGGTAATCTCGGCTATTACTACATTATTATGAAACCGTGGCAAATCAAAGTGACTACTGTAAAAAAAGTCTGTCACGGTTCACTCGACAGGTGCCATTTTGCTGAAGTTCCTCAAAATCCCACTTGCTGACCTTCACAAAAGTCCAAGGGACACAAGCTTGCAAATTTCCCCGGGTATTATCCCATGCTACTTTTTGCAAGTTTCACACGCTTCACTCAATCTCAGGCTTGTTGTCGCCTAACTCGCATGACATCAATTGAAATACTTTTTGGTAATCAAGCACATAAAAAATTTAAGACCAACAAAAAAGTGGATTTGGAATTCTTTGCCAAATTCACATTAACTCCCATAGACATGGTTCATCAAGGTTAATGAACCAGAAAGGATCGCTGGAGAAAGTAAGCGCTTTTTTGAGAGACAATTTTTAGTGTAAAATGTATTCTTGGCGAGATGAAAACTACTTATTTGGTGACCGTATTTTGGCTATCACTCATTTAAAGTACGCGTGTTTAGATTAGTACAGAAACCGATGTATGTAGCCAGCCGAGGGGCTACGTGTTACCTACCTAGCTAGCTATGTATAGTGACTGAATGCCATAGGCCTACCTTGTCTTGTATTCTGTTCGCGGTCCTCTCAGAGCAAAATTTACATCAAAATCAAGCACGTCCAACCGTGCGTACTGTATTGCTGCGCCTGTAGGCCCATTGGCCTATAACCGAAATAGTTTTCGCAGCCTTTTTTACCAAAGTGGTTAGAATATTGGCGCTTGCACCTAATTAAGTTGGCATATAAGCTCAGGTAATGTCTCCTGTAGAGATCCGTGTATTAATTTGCATATAGGCACAATCGTTTTGACTACCGCTGTGCATCCTAATGGCAAATTTTTACGTTTACCTCTCTGTCTTCAGAGTTCCTTGGTGTATTTTCAAAAATTGTGGTAAAGTTTGTATTGCCTCAACTGCNGCTGCCGATTTTACAATGCGCGTGGCTAAAGTGGACCGAGTTCGGAATAGCGTAGTTATAGAACGGAGTAATTGAGGGTTGTAAGGTGGATATGTACGGATAGCCAGATGTCTGAGGAATGCAACGATATCAAAATCATTCATTTAGACCCACATTTAGTGGATTTATTTGGAATAAGTTAGGGTCCATTATATCCGACTAGTGCCGATAGGGTCATGGGCCTATATCGAAAATGCTGCCCTTTTTTCGACCTTTTTACCTAGGTGGTTTGCATATAAGTTTCGCACAGCCACCCACAGGCCTTACTGGCATGGGAAAAAATGTTTTTGTAACAGATGCTCAAATGACAACAGCTACTTTGTCCATTATGACCGTTTAAAAGAAACACAATCTAATGAACGTCATTTTCTGTCTCTTGCCCACTTATGTTATCAATGAAAAATCAGCCGATGATTTCAAAACTACACTTATAACACACGCATGTGCTTTGTGCTTGATTTTTTGAAGTGATACATTTTGAGAGATGATTACAAATTCACCTATCAAATAAAGTTTCTGTTCATCAGAGTGTTAGTTCACTGGTAGTAAATTACTCAAAATTACTAACAGTGCAACTACATCTGTAATTTCTTATGAATTGTGAAGAATCTTGTGAATAAAGAACAGTGGTTGAGGAATTGGCAAAAACAGAGATTGACCAACAAATAGCGCTCAGTTTCATAATGCTCAAAGTTGACACACATGATCACTCCACAAACACGAGTACAGAATAATGAACAAACAACATTCTTTTTGCAAGGAGGAGAAGTTTTATTGACACCAACTTTGTGCAAGATTTTGTTTTGTCCACTTTTTATATTTACCGGGTATATACAGATTTGAACCAAAGTGAATTAAGCAAAGCATTGGTCTGACAATTGATCCAAATGAATTTATTTTGATCTTTCTTAGTTTTGAGTGCGCAGATTTTTTCACAAATTTTCAAAACTTCACAGTTGTATAATTTGTGCTGTGCACTTATTGTGACTTGACCTTCCTTTGGATTTTGTGTGTGGCAGTAAAGATGTCTACAGGGCATCTAGATTCATGACTTAGTCACATTCCGTGTACAATTAACGCATTGCCTTAATTTGCTAACAATATTTCAGAAGTGCCAAATTTGACTCCATTTAAAAACTATAGCCAAAATCAGGGACTGATTTGTATGACCAGTGCTTAAGATATATGCATTGAAATCAGGTATTGTTTTCATTGTTGTTTTTAGTCATTTGGGTTGATGTTGAATTACAGACACAAGTTTCTAGCAGAGTTTCTTGAAGTTGGAGGAATACTCACGACACTGGAGATAATTGGCCTGAAACAAGCCAAAGAAGAAAACAAGGAACAAGCATTAAGATTACTACAGTGTGTTGCAGAGGCTGGCAGGAAATATAAAGAGCTGATCTGTGAAAGCTATGGTAATTGACTGTCACACAATTTATTAATGCTGAAGTTTATGAAAATCATACCGAGGCATATTTCCAGGGCATCTGGACACCCATAGATAAGCCTCCTACACTGTATGTATATGGCTGTAATGAAGGTAACTAATGTGAAATGCACCCCTTTGCCAGTCACTTGCCAGGTCTCGCTTTGACCTTGATCTTGGATCCAAACCTGTATCTGAGTGACACCTGTTGCCCTCAGCCTAGCGGGTATGGTTATGTACAACTGCACCACCAGCGTACTATACTTGGTGTAGTCCATAATGCATGCATGCATGGGTAAACACTGATGGAATTAATCACCGACAGTTTTGAACTTGGTGATCCCTGATGTTTTAAAACCTGGTTTTTAGTCTTGTACAAATTATTCTGTCAAAACAGGATTCAGCTTACAGTTGATTAGTTCAAGTTTCCTAATCATTTAATGTATTTCTTGAATTCTTACATTGCCAATTATATCTTATTTTAGATTCACTATCATTTTAATGCTATTTGGAAGGTATTATGTCACTCTTTGCGTTCATTGCATTCACTGCTAATGAGATTATATCCCAATGTGTCTGTTTAGGTATTCGTGCCATTGCCGAGTGTCTAGCAAAATCTAAATCTGAGGAGACCCAAGAACAAGCCAAAGTCTTGCTCCTAGCTTTAGCTCAAGGAAACCCAAAGTTCGAAGTTCAAGTTTACAAAGGTCTGATTGCACTCCTTCCCGCTACTTCTCCTAAAGCCCAGCAGATGGCAGCACAGAGCCTTCGAGTTGTACAGGTTTGTATTAACTGCCACTTGTCAATATCATATTCTGAAAAGCTTGGCAGTCAACACCTCATGTTTGTGACACTCGTGAAAGTTTCGGATTCTTAATGTGGTTGTTCAAAATTTACTATAGTATGTATTTGTAGTTTTCAGATGGTAATGAAAAATTTCTGTGCTAAAAACAAGTAGATGTTACATTCAGTGAACATGTTGTCACCTACCTGTCAAGCTGATTAAATGTCTTGAACATGAAATTACAGATTTTATTAAACTGATAAAAGCTATTATCTCAGATGTTACAAGGTAATAAGTACATTCTTAAAGTGTTTAGTGAGATGGCCATGACAAGCAATGTGTATCCTGTTGGCAAGGAGAAAAGATTAAGCCATGGCTTCTAACTGGACTGTCGTATAATAATGCCAATCACTCTGTCTTAATTCCGCAACTCCAACAGCTTACTAGTTGGTTAATATGGTTCCATTTCAGCCTATTGTTGGTCAAGTGAATCCTACCATTGTTGAGCCATTATTGAACCTTCTGAGAACATTGCATCTGGAAGTACAGTTTGAAGGTGGGTTTTGTTCTATTTTCTTGTATTTTTTTAGAATAACATGCAAAATCGAATTAAGGTTATGTGTAACCCTAGGAAAATGTCAGTCTATTTCAGAATATCGCATCTCATAAGTGGTTGATCAGATTTACATGAAAGTATTTCTCCAAAATGATAGTTGTTTTTAAAGTTTTCCTTTTACATAAAACCAAGTAAAACCTTTGGGATTTTTAAGAAAAAATAGCAAAGTTGCTTAAAATGAAAACACAATGAGAATTTACTTAACTTTT
Source organism: Phoronis australis (assembly GCA_002633005.1). Lineage (NCBI taxonomy): Eukaryota > Metazoa > Phoronida > Phoronidae > Phoronis > Phoronis australis. The sequence continues at coordinate 639,761 of NMRA01000175.1, read as the reverse complement.
ATCCTAAATATAATTTCTGCACGCCTTCTACATTCACAATTATGTGGCTTGTAATTGTGTAGATATTTAGTTATTATGCATGTCCACTCATTAGTTGCTTAATTTAATCCACTTGTGATAATTGTAGTTGAAGACAGTCATGTAATTAAAATTAATTTTTCAGCTATTGAGCTCATCAAAGACTTGATGAAATATCCAATACAAGATGAAATTCTGAAAGGCCTGGTGCGACTTCTGCGACCTGCGAAAGAAGACATGATTAAAAAACCTGAGATTCTGGATGGTAATATTCTAGTCAAAAATGTTTGGTAGCCACTCAGTTTTCTTTTTGTTTTGATACCTCTTCAAACTATCCAGTACAAACTGAAGATGCCATAAACTGTGTGAATTAATTTTGTGCTGAAACATAATTCGAAATTATTGAATATTGAGGTTTGTTGTCTGGACCTCCAGTGCCGCTATCAGTTTATACTTGTCTTCAGCTAAACACAGAATTGTGAACCTTGATGATTTAATTTCAGACCCTGATGTACCAAAGATCGGTGCTCCATTACCAGTTTTTGTACAGCAGGCAGCAGCTGCTAAAACTGTCGGGTAAGAGGCTATGTACTCTCATCTCTGGGAGAGGTTCCATCTCACGTTCAAATGAGTTGTAAAATTTGTTCCATTTTGGCTTACAACACACAAATTCCAGTGGTACAGGGAAGGGGTGTACTGGTTTTCGCTCTTAGTCCCTCACAGAAGATGGATTTTGCCTTTCTCTGTTGAATGCAAGTTTTACTGAATAGTCACATATTAAGCTTCTCAGTTACTCCAACTTCACAATGTTATTGCACCAGATTATAGATGCATCCTACTCAGTATCAAAAAACTTTTTAATGCAAATCAATCATGAAAAGTGGCATTAAACCTATGCTTTCTGTCAAAAAACAAGTTCTAGTTCAGGTCCCTTAGTTAGTGAGTAACTTTTATGAAATTGGTCTCAAATTGCTGTTCTTAGTGTGATACCTGAGCTTGGAAAGAACTGTCAGTTTATCATTACTTTACACCAAACTTATAAAATATTAGGTCACATCATGAGTTTGTCCCATAAATATAATGACATATCAGTTCTTCCTGAGGCCAGAAACCCCTTCTAAACTGGTTAACAAACAAGACAATATCAATTTCCTAACAGTAAGTGGCCTAAATCAAAAGTTGGTTTTTGACAGGAAGCGTGGGTTTATTGCCAGCTCATAATAGTATTGTCAGATCTTGGGATTTCCTCTCTTCTTCAGGTTAACAGACCTCAACTCTATCCCATGGTTATGTAGTTCCCCTCACATAAAACATTAGCTTGTCTTGTATGAAGCATATTTGGTGTCAATATCTCCTTCACTTAACTGTTTAGTGTTATTACAGGATATTGTCAAGAGAGTCAACTGAACTCGCTGAGAAGCTGATCCAGAACCGAGTTGTCTATAACTTGCTGTACACTATGGGTAACCAGGACTACGCTGACAGTCAGAGACAAGCTTGTATTACGGTGGAGGTGAGTGGGGTCATAGGTCGAAGTCACACAGAGAATATGAGATCATGAAATCTAAAAATTTTGCAGAATTTTTAAGCGTTCTTAGGAGCATTGTGAACCAGCCCTCTATCACAAAAATCTTCTTTGTTTTAAACTTCTTAATGTTGTGAAATTAGTCTCAAAGTGTTCCTTAGTCAAATTGAAGATTTGATGATTTCAGGACTTTGAATGAATAGACAAGTCATTATTACTCTAGATATAGCCCTAAAATTTGGCTTTTCATTGCGTCTCTTCTCCGCCGAGCATGGTCTCAATAAGTAAAAATTTCCAGTTCTCTGCAAACCCAAAAATCACTCCTCAGTTGAGTAAGGAACAAGTAGCAATAGTTTACTAAATCAAAAATTTCCTTCTTGGATGAAACTCGGGCTTATAGTTGCCTTAAGTTCATTATGAATCATTTTTTCTTTTTTTATTCATTTCATTCTTTGTTCACATTCCGACATACACGTCATAAACTCTGCGTTTCATTTTAGTATCTCTGCCGTACATTCCCCATAGTTGATGATCACGTGAGAGAAGCACTGGGAGAGGCGCTGTATGACTCATTCATGGTAAGACCAACTTTGGTCTATTGTCTGCTTTGTAAAACTTGCAATTATGACTCACTTCCCTGTGGAAAATGTGGCATTGAAAAGAAAAAATCTACGACATGAATTTCAGTTTTGTGCTTTAGGAAAAAATCTCTTTATGGGTCTTTCCCATTTAGCTGGAGGGAAAGAATTCATAGGATCTACAGGATTCGGGTGATTTTTATGCCATGTACACTACGGTAGGTGATGGCAATGGGAGAGGATGGGTAATCCATTGACATTGGAGGGAAAACCTTGTCAGTGGTAGACTAAATACCTGAAACTGCAAACCATGATTAAAGTTGGATGAAGCAGTCTCCTCCACAATATTGTACTACATGGTTTGTATTTCTGGTCTTCTTGTTGCAAAGAAATCTCTTTTTTGCCATTCTGTAAATATTTTGACTATTCTGATTCAATTAAAAAAACTATTTATATTTGTCTATATGCAAATGGTTGATTGTGCGATTCTTTTTGGCATCTAATGCTATATGCTGTTAGACATTTCATTGTTTTTGCTGCAGTTGCATAAATGCTACCTTGATGTTGTGTTTCAGAATAACGCGGAAGGACTTTATGTCAATATGACCTCTGTGGAGGCCGATGTGCTGGTATCCAACAAAGTCAACATTCCAGGATGTAAGTATCACATATTGACATCTATTTCACTATCAGATGAAACTGGAATGACTGTTGCCGTTTTAATTACCAAAGGGATATCGTTTTTTTATAAAACATGTTGTGCCTAATCCTTTAGCAAAAAAAGCTTTTTGTTGTCAGAAATTTAATGTATTTTATTTTTTAAACTATTTTTGGAATAAAATTTGAAGACTATTTGAACTTAACCTGTTGTTAATTGCTCCAATCTGTTACAGTAAGTTGCATTTTTTTACTATATTCGGTAGTAGCCCTTCGTTTACACAAACTTCGTTAAATATACAAGTAGACTTTTTGTTATGTCTCTTGGTTTGTTACTTCATTCCTGCACATCAGAAGAAAGGAGACTAAGAGTGTCTGATTGTGTGAGCTACATATCATTGAATTGTATATTCTTGATTATGAAAATATTTGGGATTACAATGGCATCTTATGTTTTAGGTCAGTTTAAACTGTATCACAGTTCAATTTTCTCTGGGTTTAATGTATGTGGTGTTTATTTCAAACATTGTTCATGTTTAACATTATTCAACAGTTGAAGCAAAGAAAATTGACCCAGGCGACTATGGTCTTGAGTGAAGTAAATAAAAGTGTTCCATAATTGCACATTAGCCAGGGATTGGTTGAATAATTTAGTCTCTTGCACATTCTCTGTGAATAGCCACCAGTAGGTATTCTACGGCTTACAAATCCCATGGTATTAACTAAAAGGTTAATGTGCCTTTGTGACTTTTAGTACGGCCTTTATCAGTCAATTAGTTCGTATTAAGTTTGCCCACTATGTTTTGGGCTTTTAGACTTGAGACAGGTATACCTTGGATTTGCAGTTTCAACATTCATTTGATTGAGAAAAGATTATTTATTATTCCGTCTGTCAGGTCATAGAAAGAGACAATGGTTTGACCCCTCGGTGTTCTCATGAGAATGTGCAAGATCTATGATAGTCACGACATAATTCATAGTCACATCGTTCATATGATTTCATTGTGCACCTGAACCTTTGTAGCAAATATTTTGAGTAGTACTGACGATCCCACAAACAAATTATTCACTTGTTTCCTATAGTAAGCAAAATAACTACAGGTTTGACTTATACTTCTTCTTACTTAGTACATATAGCTAGTTGATAATTTTATAACCATGACTACAATTTGACAAGTATAACATATGAATAAGAGAACATAGAAATGACAGGTTGGCCCATCCAGTTGATATTCTGGAATTGAACTGTTTTGAATGTGAAACTTTCAGCTCTACCCCAAACAAATGAAGACTAAGCTGAGGTATTCAGAGTTGCCAACAGAGGGCTCTGTCGACTTAACTAATATTTCAGTGTGACACTGGTTTCCCCCGCTCCCATTAACTTTTTCCAACAGACAGTACTGAAGTGTCTTACGTTGTTTGCTGTTAACGGATCATTGTCAAGATTAAGCCGTGATTGGTTTTCTGTCGATAGCCATTGACTGAAAAATAACTTGCTTTGCTTATTTAATGCTTAAATCATTCTGTGCTTAGATGCCCTTTCTCCTTTAAATTTCTCAAAGTTTTTCACTGCTCGAAAATTAAAGCTTACTGGTTTTGTCCAAATTGCATATTTAATTGCCTTTATTTCATAACAATTATGCCCTACAATTGCTTCTGAGAATGCTTCTACAGACGAAATATTGGATCTATTGTTGCTGTTGCACTGTTATACGGAGAGAACTTTCCCTCATGTACTTTGATGCCTGTTTAAATTTGTTTGGAAAAAATTCAGACTTGCTGAAAATGGGATTTTATTGTTTGTACTGCATTAAATTTAGCTGTGGACCTAATACATAGTTGTCAAAAATTGAGCAGTCACAATTTTCAGCTCCGATTGAATTGTAAATGGCTGTACAGTCCATATGTGATCGTCTTGTCTTCCCATTACTTACAATGCTTTTCATGTGATTACGACTGGGAGTGTCACTGAAATACCTCTAAATATGAAGAGTTGCTTGAGAGTTTACACTGTCAGTTTTAACCTTCCATACCGATAACGCTTTTAGGTAATTATGTGGAAGTCACTAAAAAGGTGCTTGTAAGACATGATCGCTGTTGTTGAGTGCTTGGCTTATTGTTGTTGAGCTGCTGTCCAAGATATTTGTTTGCTGTTCCAGTCACTTAAATCATACTGTTCACTATCTGGTTTCTGGAAGCTATACGGAGCCCAGTTACATCATGCAATGTACCATTTTGGTTTAATATTGGAGATGATCGCTTAATAATACTAAATTGCCAAAATCTTTATCATCATACAGGGCTAACTTTAATTACTTATGATTAGTTCTATGAAATTTCATTCATGTGGCAGAATGTAATGGATCAGGAAAGACTTGCACACAACTAAATACTTCAAGCTTACATTATGTTGGCTCAGTGGATCATTGTCCAGCTTTATCATAATCATCATCACCTCCATTATTGTCATCGTCATCATCTTCATGCAACACTGTCATCGTTGTTTTTGTTGTCGTCGTCACCACAATCATATAACACCATCACCACCTGTATCATCATTGTTACTGGTATCATAATCACCATTATCAACAGTCATTGCTGGCTCTATTTTTATGTATGCATAGCATTCAACATGCACCTTAATACAACAAAAGTGCAAACTTGTGTTTAGGTGGTTGTATTCACCTGTCTGTTGTGTAAGTGTGACACTGTGTACCACAAGACTGCATTATTTGCATATTGCTGCTTTCACACTTCTGTGCCCAACAGATCCAGGCTCTTATCTCTGAACCCAAACAGCACTCCACATTTGTTTAACATCTTCCATTCTACTTTAGTATGGACTGAAGATAAGTGTTTTTCATTCTGTGCTTGAGTACATATTGCTTATATGGATGGATACCTAGTCCTTGTTTGCACTTGATGACCCAATTTCAAATCTGAACTTAATCTTGAGGTTGAACTGGAGTATGCAATTATTAACACTTATCTGAAGTTTGCACTGTTAGTAGAATGGAAAAAATTCAAAAACAGTTTGGTCTTTAAGTTCAAGTTTGGAGATTCTATGAGCCCTGGTTTTAAGTGAAATGAAATGTACTCAGTCCATGCCCTTTACACTGAGACTATGATGCCATTTTGTGCTCGTTTTAGGTATTTGTACAGCAGCAGAGTCAAAAGTAAAATATTTGCAAAAATTATCCGAGTTTGTTTTTTGTAATCTAACTATAGCTGTGTTCCTAATGGTCAAAATTTGACAAAGCATTGTTTTAACTGCTAAACACTTTGAAACATACTTCTACCAATAATTTTTTAATTATAATTTTATCTTTGATTGAGGATTTTTAAAAAATGAAATTCTGCTTCTACTTTTGTGTGACACAGTGTCTTGTGATTTTCAAAAAAAATCAATTTACTTCCCTTGAATCTCATTAACACCAGCAAACTTCTGAACAAGGCTCGAAGAGGTGCAAGTTTTTCTCAAATGAAGCATCTGTTGAGCTTTAAAATACGAGCGTCTTTACTGAACAAACTTTCTGTGACTGCATCAGGACAGTGTGAAAGCAGTAATAATGCCTGATGTGAATTGTAAAACCTCACATTTAATGTCCGTCTACAGCTTTGGTTATAGCTTAAAAGATGCATACCTCCTCTTGCATACTCATTCCTGGTGGTACCATAAATTATTTCATTTAATTACTAGATTCTTTGTAAAGGCATTGGCGACCTATTGTATTTAGTAACTGAGGGACATTTTGCACCGTCGGGATTTGATAAGATACACTTTTATTATTTTTTGTTCGAGGTATATTCTAACTTGTTCTCAAACTGCAAGCTTGTATTTTCAGGTTTAATTAACCAGATATAAACAGTACCACCAGGGTGCACTAGTGTTATGAGTATACTGTTCTCATGGGCTGTTGAGAGTCCAACATCAACTTTTGCAAGAGTGTGAGCTGTGCATATTTTAAACTAATAATCTATGACTGGTAATGTTGTAGAATGGCTTTATAAGTATTTAAGCATTTGATTGTTAAAACTGTGGACAGGAAAAATGCATATGGGTTGGTATGAAGTCCTGTAAAATCTAAGTCTGTGCCAGTTTCTTGAACTTGTGGAATCATTAAATTGCATTAATCCAGCCAAAAAATAGGATACTGTAGTCTTGTTACTAATTTGATATCTTGGAATGTTTGGGCATGTTAGAGATAGCTTTTCATAGATTGTTTTCCTTCACTTTTAAGTGGAGTTGCCAACTTTTCAAGAGCTATTTATTCAGTAGCCAATATTAAGTGATGGCAGGAGATAACCAAGACATAAACACAACCCATTTTTACTAAGACAAAACTTGAGTTGTATTTTTGTAGTTCTTGAAAAGCAGCTTTAAGCTTTTTTACATATTTGTGTTGTCCCAGTTTGATTAGATCACGATGGATTGAATTCATTGACAAATATTTTTCTCATTTTAGTGACAGACACTCTGGAGTGAAGACTAGACTTCAGCCAAGATGGTTCAGTGCTTCACAAGGTTGAATATACTGTAACTAAATTTCTGGCTCAAGTTTCTTTGTGTACTATAAATGATCATTTATAAAATTTTGTAAATTATCCTAAATGTTACATAATTACTGATTATTTTATTCTGTTAAAATAGTTATTTTGTAAAAATGTTTGTGAATAAAGTTTTATGTTTCAATTATTTGTTAATGATATTTAAGATGGTTGGTTACTAACTAAGCTCGGTAACGTCATGCTTTCACTAAAAGCCCAGGGGCCCGATTCAACTTTTTGACCGAAATCAGGCCAACTTTAGATCAAAATGTCTTAGCTCCGTAACAAGAAATTTCTTAAGACTAAAATTTAGACCGAAATTTGTTTAAACTAAGACCAAAAGTTGGCCTGCTACTGACTTCTAGCCTAAATGACCAAACTTTATGACTATCACCACTGTAAACTGTTGAACAAATTTTGTTGATATTTTTCACACTGATGAATAATGTCAAATTGAAGATCGTCTGCTTTCGATTTGAGAACTGACAAAGTGATGTGGACTCGGGCGGCTTACTTGCACGAGAAATATTTTCGTCATACTAGGGTTTTTGTATGCAAACATGATCCCTTTTGTATCCTTAATATTAAATAAATCTTCTGAATCAATTATCAGTCCAAGGCTATGATTATTCTTGAAACAACTGTATTTCACACGCCGCCTGTTTTTGTGAATTTGCAGCAGGTGGTGAAAGTGTAGCTTGTATGCTCACCTACGTCAAAACCTGACTTAATTTCTGTTTAAGTTAAGACCGAATACCAAAAACCACCTTTACATCCTTAAAATAGTCTTTCTGAATTTTCATCTTCTGTTCTTAACTTAGCCAGATTTTCAGTGGTCTAAACGTACACAAGTTTTTGGTCGTAATTTTCATGAAACGGGCCACAGGACAGACACTATAAATCCCACTTTTACAAATGCCTTCAATCATCTTTTAACCAACACAAAACCGAAACGAACAGCAGCGAAACGTGCGTCCTAAAGAACGTCAACCTGCTTGTGTCCTCGGGTAATGCATCCTCGTTACAAGATATCACAGCAAATAAATCAGGATTGTGTGTGAGCCTACTATACACTGCATCAAATCCTAATTAGGAGTAAAAATATAAAAATGATACTAGGTGTTATGACAACTGTTGATTCTTACCAACATCATACAATGCAACATACGTACAGCTCCAACCAAAATGGGAGAAGCCTTAGAATAAATCCTATAAAATACAGTGATGTTTCTTTTTATTATCAACAAAAGGACTGAGAAACAAACAGTATAACAAATAAGTTAATAACAACAAATGATGTAGTGAACTACATTTCATCAAAACCACAAAAAGCCCAGGATATTGCAACTCCATCTAGTGTGTGGGAAGGGAACACCAACCAGCTATCAGCCATATTGCTTTCTGTGCCTGAATATAATGCACCTAATCGGGACAACCCACTACAATCAGTCTTGAGCAATAGCATTACACAAACTCTTTTGAAGGCAAGAAATCTCTTAACTTTTTTGAAGGCAAGAAATCCCTGGGGCATTGACATGCACCCACGGTGCATCGCATAAGTTATGTTTCTAAGAGCCACTGGGAAGAGCTGCAGTAGTCGAATCAGCCCAAAAATCATGGTGCTGGCACATCGTCATCATATACCTCTGGGTCAAGTTTCGTTGAAATCTCAAAATCAGTTCTCTAGAAATAATCCGGAAGCTGTCTTCCCCTAAACTACTTCAAATTGAAAAGTCCTTTGTCGAGAATAAAATGGTGCTGCCAAATGGTCCTCATATACTGAAACAACTGTTGTAAGTTTCATTGAAATCCGTCAATCGGTTCTCTAGATACCATCCAAAAATACTCTTCCCCCAAACAACACTAACTGAAAAAGCACCGTGTCCCGATACTGCAGAGGGCAAATGGCTCCCCAGAAGCGAAGGGTCCAGCGAATTAACATCACATATGTCTGTGTCAAGTTTCCTTAACAACAGTTAATCGTGTTTTTAGATATCCAGAATTGCTATTACCCCACACAACACATGAAAACCCCTTGAGAACAACATTGCCACTAAAAGATGCTGCAGTAGTCAAATCGGTCCGAAAATTTATTGGTCATGGCACAATGACATCACATATCTATGTATCAAGTTTCATTAAAATTCATCAATCGGTTCAAAAGATATCATCCCGAAATGTTCTTCTCCCAAAATAGCCACTAGAAGGTGCTGCAGTGGTTGAATTCATCTGAAAGTTAAATGGTGCTGGCACATTGACATCGCATGCCCGTGTGTCAAGTTTTATCGAAATCCGTCAGTCGGTTCTCGTGATATCATCCAGAAACACTCTTCCCACAAACAACACTCAAAAAGCCCCATTGACGAGAACAAAATGGCCACTAGGACACTAGGAGGTGCTGCAATGGTCAAATCCATCCGTCTAATTATTTAATAGACAGTGCTCACACATTTATATCATATACCTCTGTATCAACTTTTATTGAAATCCTTCACTCGGTTCTCTACATATCATCCAGAAATGCTCTCACATAAAATGGCCACTAGGAAGCGCTGCAGTTGTCAAATTTGCCCAAAAATCAAATGGTGCCAGCGCAATCTCATAATATACCTCTGTGTTAAGATTCAATGAAATCCAACAATTGTTTCTTTAGATATCATCCATAATGCTCTTCCGCCCAAAACTACACTTGAAAAGCCCCTTGTCAAGAACAAAATGGCCACTAGCAAGTGCTGAAGCAGTCAAATCCACCTGAAGTTTTAATGATGCTGGCCCATTGATATCCCATACCATTGTACCAAGTTTCATTTAAATCTGTCAATCCGTTAGATATCATCCGAAACCCTCTTCCAAAAAAGCCATGCCTACTCGGTGACGGGACAGATTGAAAAGAGGCATGAACCGTTCTTCTAGTGATGCTTTACACTCTTTTGCTACTATATTCATCAAAATCCAACAAGGAGTCTTTAGAGCGGACACCCAGACAACCGGACACACAGAAAAAGCGGCAACAATATGCGACCACCTGCCAGTGGGTGCATAAAAAGAAATACAAGACCAAGTTTATGGTAGTGATCAAAGTGATACTGAAAATCACTAGGAAAGGGCATTTTGTGGCTTTAGAGTATTAAAGCTTACATGGAATTGAGGATACACCAGGACTCCAACCGTGCATACAAAGAATGTACACGACAAATTGCCTAGATTCTACCATGCCAGAAGCTGAACTCAGGTCTCCCATTACTGAGTTGGCTGACATTGACAACAGATGGCAAAAACACACTAGAGTTGATCAATATTGTACTGTGTGTGATCTATTGACAAATATAATATGAACGGCGATGAAGCTGGGATTTTAAGTAAATACTTGAAGAATAAGAAAAAGAGACACAACACTGAAACTACACTACACTACACATGTCCACAATCAATAATTTAATATAATAGGATTATGCCGCAAACACCAACTAGACGACATTGTGTGAGTGGAAACTTTTGCCACCTACTCCTCTGGATATGTCCACTTTTTGAAAAGTGGCACTTTTTAGAGCAAAATGTGAAGGCCACACACTTTTTTCGCTGTTTCACCAGCCGTTATTTCAGACTAGATATGAATTGACTTTACTTGTCTCCTGTGTCACATGTGGCGTGATGTCAGAGCATTAATATCACACGTTTTTCAACATTTTGGTGGCAGCCATGTTCAGAAATTTATTTATGGTTAAAAGATCCGGAGGTTAGTCATTTGTGTCTGAATGATGTGCTTTTTCATTGCTAACTTTTCTAATGTGCATAAACGCTACTTACTCACACAGTTTAGCGCTACCTTTACTAATGAGACAATGATAATGTATATTTGAGATTGGAAAATAACTGAAAACAACAATATCACTAAAACTAACCGCTAAGATCTAAGTCAAAGAACAAATCTTATTGCACTGTTCTTAGGGAATGAGAAAAGTGAGATTAATCTTGCTAAATTCAATTTTTCATCTGTCAGCAATTAATCTCGGTAACATTACTTCACTAGAAGGAAAATTGATAATTCTTAACCAATGTAGACAAGAATTAACATACCACATCTAACAGCACAAAATATTCACACCGACAAACTGAAAAAAGTAATCAAATTCGAAAACAAGAAGACTCTTAGTTGTATCTATAGGTTTTTTCTGTGTTTGAAATTTGTGACTTTCATACACAAACACCAACATTACAAAGTAACCCTTTCCAGATTGTACATGCCATGCAATAGTAAAGTGCTTTCACTTCATGTTATTCGTTCTTCTTGTCTTCTGGATCAGTGTGAAACATGGCTGACAAGTCTGGCCACTTATGGACAGTTAACCTCTTTAATGACCCCTCGTACACTCTATCCATCCAGTTGGAAAGCCCATTGAAAATGTCACTTTGACGACTAGACTCTGCCTGCGAATTCTGCTCGGTGTCACTCTCGTCTGATGCATCCATGCCGAGGAAATCACCGCCACTTTTTTCCGGTTTGGTCAACTGGTCTAAGCTGACAATAGGGTGATATAGAAAATAGTACTTGCGATGTCCATTGATGGCTAGAACGGTACCTGAAATAATAGATAGTAACTCTAATTACACTCACTGATACTAATATTTCCTCTGGTTAACACGCAGTACGATAACTCCTAGATGATGTTAACCAGATAACCAAGGAATGTCCCTTCGTATTCACGACACCCAGACCTCAAATATAACTATTCATATCCTGACCAATTAAAGCTAGTAGACATTCATAAAACTCTGACTGGGAAAACAAGGTGAGCAGATAGTGACAGTACATCACAGCAGGTAAAAACGTGCCAATCAAGAAACAAAGAAAGAAAAAGAAGGATCAGTGGCCACATACTAAAGCAAAGTGATCTGTTGGACATATCAGGAAATATGGATCACATGACAGCAATGTCCCTATGATGTGATATCATCTTAGGTATCAACACATATTTGTATACAGGAGAATAATGCCCATGTAATGATATATTGCCATAAGGATCGGTCCATATTGTACAATCTCTTAACAGAAAATTGGTCTATAGTGTAAAACATTATTTTGTGATTGCTTACCAACACAGTTGTCTTTATTGATGTCCAGCTCTCGCCTCCTATCCAGTGTGTCCTCCAAGAGCTGCTTGTACCATGGCAAGTATTGGTCCAGTAGAAGGAAAGAGAAACGCAGGTACACCGACCTGAAAGGTGGGCAAATTAAAAACGGGTGAAAATTAATTATTTGCCCAAGATTGCAGCTGATACCAAAGTTAAGAAATATTTTATACAGCCCGTTCCAAATTCGAGAATTAGACAAACGATCATTCCCCTCAATGTTGCTCAGTATGAGGACACATGAACCTGTTGCAATGGAAGCTATTTACAATGATTTTGTGAACTGCCAAGTTTATTTTCAGACTATACAAAACACAATGTCCGATGTATGAGAAATTCGTCTAAGAAAATGTAACTTTGATTCAAATTGTGTTATCCCAAATGTTAGAGATTGCCCCAAACTGGAGAATTTGAACCGTACTTTAAGTGCTTAAAATCACCAATTTCGTAACTATCAAAACAACAAAAAACAACCCCAACAGTCGATCAGCTGTCAAATTATGACACCTGCAAACACTATCTGATGATATATATATAATATGTTTAATAGCTGATCTCGAGTTACAAGCATTTATTGGTCAAAACATTCTACATAAATTGGGACAACCAACCACAGCACTAGTCATCCTCGACTGCTGCTCGTTTTCATGTGGTTTGTGGTTGTGACAACTTAGTATTTAACCACACTGTAGCTTTTTTCACTTTTTGTGGGACTCATTGATGCACAGTCTGTCTTATTCATGCTATTTTGAGATCATGGTATTACTCAGTTCCATTTCAACACTTTTGTCAAGCTTTACAGCATCATCAAACGACACAAATGGAAATATCTCTTACCTGGAATATGGGAAGACTACTCTAGCGAAATCCTGGACCATCTTCTCCTGTGTCCTCTCTTCTACCAGCACCAGAATTGTGTAGTGACCTGACGGGGCTTTGCTCACTAGGTTACTGTATGTCAACTCAGAGAAAGGATGTATGTCCACCTGACGGTTATCATACCTGAAAGTGGCATTCAAACATATCTTTGTCAAAGACTGAAATAATCCATTAGCAATAAGTAATATCACTTTACTATTATTTTTATCGTAATATTTTTGTGTTTTTAATTCAAGTTATCATTTTCCAGTAAAGCCCTATTATAGTGTTTCTACTGATTTCTGAACTGAGAAATAAATAATTCATCTATATCTAACTACCTATCTATCCTGTGACAAAATGAAAAAAAAATCTATTTGACTGTTGACGACTACCAATTCCCTATAGATGCTTGAAGGGCTCCTAAACATACGTTTTGCCCATTATTTGTCTGTTGACGACTACCAATTCCCTATAGATGCTTGAAGGGCTCCTAAACATACGTTTTGCCCATTGAGGCTAAAAAAGAATGTTAAGAAAGCTATTTTTAAAAAATATGGGTAGTGCATACAGCAAAATATGTGAGGATTTCAAATGAATTTAATTTCATACATAAAGTGAAAAATGACGCTTTTTGAAAGGCTGTCACCAACACACACTCTTTGTTTATGTGCAACGTGTCAAACAAATCAAATCTCTAGCCAAAGTGTTCCCACAATGCATTAGTTCTATTGTTTTTAAGTCACACACTTTGACAAGTGAATCAGCCATCTACAGTTCGGTAGCATTTCAAATTCTGAACATTTTTATTCATTGACATGTTGTATAAAAGTCAAAATGTGAAAAGAAATAAACGTCAGAATGCAAGAGGAAATCTATATGTAAGCCAACAGCATTCGAGACTTGATTCTTTGTCCCGGTCTAAGTCGCACTCAGTTCTGAAGTGGTCAAAGACCTGCAGATGAAGTTTGCCGACTGAGCACAGGATTATCTGGATTAGAAAATGAGCCAAAGGTTCCACAAAACCCTCAAAAAATTGCAGACTGCAAATCCTACCCAAATTATGATGTCACACAACTCTCATCAAATATTTTGTGTAGTTTCACGCAATTTCATTCCATAATAAACAGAACATTGTCTGTGATTCACTCAAATGTGACCTGCTGACCTATGACCTATATTGAACTCTACCTGCAATGGACACATTATTCTTTTGTACTTTTAGCGTTATTTTGAAAAATTAAATAAACCTGTCAGTAAATTAGTGACTGTTAAGTCTGTAAGTCATAATCTGTTACAAAAATTGAGAGCAAAACACTGACTATTGTGTTTTTCAGTGATTGCTCCAGACTTCAGAACACAAAATATCAAGAAAAACTTTATTGACATTTTAATTGGGTTTGAATTTTCTGGCACCACAATGTTTTAGTTTGAAAACTGTGTCTCAGATTTTTCTTAAACAAATGCTAAGTACTGAACCTATTTTTGCAACTAAAACATCACTACTAATTATGCAAAATCTGAGACATGGTTTCGGCCATTTTTGTCAAAGTTTTAATATGGAACGTTTGATGAATGGACTTTTTACCTATAAATATAACTTTCAAAAAATTTTCCCCAAAAACACATGGTCATGTGACCACGAGAATGGCAGTGTTGTGAATGACATGAACACATTTGCCTCGACTCCTAGCTTCAGAAAATAAAATACACGTTTATGGGTTGACAGTCATTAGTTATTTACTATAGATATTTCAAAAAGAAGAAAATACTTTAATTAGAGGTACACAGACTATGATAGGATCCCTTGAACCTTTGAAACACTACAATGCTCTGTAACTTTCATCGACCCTAAAAATCAAGACAAGTTTAAAACTCTCTACAAAGTCTGTTAAATCCCCATTACCAAAGCTTTGCATAAAGGATATGAGCACATGATCATATTAATCAATAACTGTCCATGAAATTAATTGTCACAAACTGCTAGGACACTATCTCTGAAGAACTCACAGCAAACAGTGACTTTATTACGAGCTGAACGAGAAGTTATCTGCACAATAACTAACAATTTTTGAAGACAATAAGTCTCACCTTAACAATTGGTTGCCTTTAAAATATATTTCGCCATGGTTTTATGAGTCGTATGTTGGATAACAACATCACACGATCACACAATAAGGTGCCTAATTGTTCAAGCTTTAGACATCATGAAATGATCACTGTTAGCCAGTAGATAAATGTTAAAGATTCACACAACTGAGCATGAGGATGCTACAGCGAGCTACAGTACAAGACAAAAGTAATCAGACAAAATATCTTTTCTCCATGATGATGGCTAATTCGGTTAACAGTAAATTTGATTGGTATCTATTAGGGCAGCAAAATCCCGGACCAATTACAAAATGGCTGAACCACCTCACTAACTTTTCCATTTATTACCCTTCATTCTCGATCATCAGGGGAGACTACTACAGGGGAGACTACTACAGGGGAGACTACTACTCTGGTGATGAATTTGGATTTCTTCCACCCGTCATGACGATGAATTACGGGTCATTTTGTCTAGTGAATACTTTTGGCTTGTACTGTATATAACTACAGGACAATCAAAATAGACACAGGCAAAGAGCTATGTCTCACTTTGTTGTCCAATAATAGCACTTTGAATACTGGGGCACGTATGCATAGTTTTCATAGATCACTAACCGTAGAGCCAGGAAGTGATGACGTCAAAATTCTAGCAAGTCCGAAAAGGTGATAAAACAAAATGTGAGAGGCTTACTTATAAATAAATGCAGACTTGAACAAACAATAAAATCAACAAACATAATTCTCAAAGGTCAATATCACACATCTGCAAACCATTCATTCAGATTGGCACATTAACAACATGTTTGGTATGAGTCTATGTATGTTACTGGGTTCCATTTAAGTGATAAAAATATTGAGCAAAGATCCCTTTCGGCTGTACACTATCCATATCAAGAAACAGTTCTTTGGTTCCAAAAGGGATCTTTTCTCAATATTTTTACATTTGGTAGATTGTGTTTAACTTGTAAAGTTTCAGTTACAAAAGTTGCGACCACGTAATTTCCCATATAGAAGTGGTCATAAGAAAACCAAGGGTGTAGAATCTTCCAGATAACCCCATAATAGTGGTGCCACACTTTCCGAGTCTACGTCAGTGGTACCACATACGCATTCCATAACACTTACCTTTTCTTGGCAGCTACCTTGGCAGCCTTAGTCCCATCCACCTGCTCATTCTCAATACTGGCCCCGATATACATAATGAAGCAGGACATGACCATAAATAATATGGCAGTCATCGCGGTGAGAGCGTCAAAGCGCCAGAAATAGTCGACCATCACGCCCGACCAATCAGCCAATTTCAACCACACACGAACAAAAATACCCTGCAACATAAGAACGGTGGGATAAGTGTCGGTTTCTTTACTCAAGGTCGTGGGTTCCGAGCCCCACTGGGGCACATTGGTAGACCCTGGAGACAAGTCTCTAGCTCCCATACTCGGTTTTAGCTATATATCAATACAGCATAAAAATGGTTCCAGGTGATCAGTGTAAGGGGCCTGTCTGAACAGCTTGCAATTATTTTGAGGAGAGCGGAAACTGACATGTTTATGAATATAGAATTCATGAGACCCATGGCATGTACCTAAAACTATTAGACCCATGGCATGTACCTAAAACTATTCAGATCCAACAAAACAGGTTTAACTGTCACACGCGTGAATAGGATTTGCTTGAAACTACTATCATGCAACAAGAAATCAAATGATTTGCCACTTGAAACAGGGCACAACCAACATGGATGAATTAATTAGACCACTCTTTTTTGTTGGCGCAAACAGTGGTCGAACCAGGGACCTTCAGATTCTCAGTCCAGTACTCTAACTTTACACCACCACATCACAACCTCAAAGTGGTTTCAGGAAGACAGTTTGAAGCTGCAATTAAAATGCAAGACTTTTCACAGCACAAGGACTTACATTAGCGTGTTCGTCTATGATGGTCGGCAGCTTAATCTTGTATGGAAAGTCTATTGTCTTCTGATTGGTCAGTTTGTCCAGTGTGGAGGTCAGCTGGTCACTAGGGGCAGTCGAGGTGAGGTCAGTGGACCAGCCATTGTCCAGCACGTCGTATTTGATTTTGTTCTCATCGTATTGGAACAGGATGACGATCTATAATACGAATTAAAACTACTATGAGATAGAAATTTCACTGGGTTTTTCCAATTAAGTGCAAGGTCTGAACGATGTAAGAAGCATGTAAAATATTTCTCATTGCTGCTGTTTCACATCCAACATGTAGTGTATTACACCTACTTTCAAGTACTGACATTTTAAACGGGGTAAGCTATGTCACTCAACAGCAGAGAAACAAAGATTGAAAATTATTATAATTACCTGCAAATGATCGCTTGGTGGGTTTCGACCTTTCATCACAGCTCCAACAAACTCTTCCTGTACATCATTGTAGATGTAAGCAAAGCGCACTCTATTGGATGTCGAGCTGTATGTCTCCGCATACTGCCTGAAGGTGGCTCTGTACTGTTGGTCCTCGACAGTGTTCCGCGACACTAATACCACACACAATCTGGACAGATCAGACAGGTGTTAGTTTCAAAGATGTCATCTTAAACAACACACAAATTAAAAATGCAGCCTTGATTGTGATTCTTTTCTGTCATGACAGCGTTTTCCCGTTCAGTGACTTTACCAGATGAAGGGGGTTCTGAGCGTGTGATAACATCTAGCTTCTTGGTTAACAGTCTTTTGTCTGGTATGACAACAGGCACGCCAATTATTTACCAGGCTTAATACAGGCCACGTGTGAACACCGTCAAACCCAGAGTGAAGTGGTACATTCGGAAAGAATAGATCATCTTAACTTCGGTTGCAGTTGGGCGATTTTGGCGATTCAAAAACTAAACATGATCACCATTTGATGAGGATTTCAGAAATGCTAATGGTTTATGTTCAAATATGTTATAACTTAACTTTTGTTTTTAACAGCACAGCCCAGTCAGGCTAGATACGGTCTTATTGAAGATTAGAGCAATTATCAAACAAAAGAAAGCTGGTCCTCCAACCCTGAATGGAAGAATGGAGTTAATCAGTCGTGTAAGATATTGGCTATGGGGGTACACTTCCCAACTTGTTGTTGGGCTATAGAATCGAACAAGTTGGGAGCAACGGGAAAACCCCGTAATGTTAAGAACAGTCCATGGATCTCAATCAACAAAAGCTGAATAAAATCCTGGACCACCATACTGAGACCGGTGTCATAGTTTACAATTCGCAAACACAGGGCGAGGTGTTTTGTCATGGTAAAGCAGTGACCAAAATAAAAGTGATTACAAGTAAAAGTTACACACATGTCAAAATAGTCAAGAAAAAGATTAAACATATTAGCAATTAAAATCTGATTGAAATTAAGGTGACTACCGTCTTACCTTGAATACCTCGCTAATAAGACAATCTTTATTCAGAGGCTACTGACGTAAAGCATCAGTCCGCCTCCCAATATTTGCATAGATGGGGGTAATAGCATGTACATTGGGACTTCAAGTAAAATATTTACGTCATTCTGAATATGTCAGCAACACTCACTTTTTCCCACCCCTACGTGGTTGCACAGGGCAGAGTTCATGGAAGTGGGATGGACTAGATATCCTCGGTAAGATCAGGTACTTATTTTTATCAGCCAACTCATCCATCGTACTTCGGGCAATTTTCGCCATCTACAGAATAAGGAATTACATTGAGAACATTCAACTTTTACAGTAATTTCATGCTGTGTCATTCGTATTGTCACGTGGCACATTTAAAGAAACGTCCCATGGGACATTCAAATGCAATGCCCCATGGAAGAAACATTGTTTGTCCCATGGTACATAGGATTTTTGAAAGCTAATTACAGCTAATTAAACAGTTATTTTGGCAAATTCGGTACAGAAATGAAACCACAGTTAGAAAGTCTATCCATTGCTCACACTTTCAATTGAATCAGGCAAAAGGAAAATTTCGAGACCTTCAAGAAATCTCATTTCATATGAGAAAGCATTGGTTACAGTACGAAAATTTCTATTACGCAAACATTTCTTTGAGTTTTTACCAACTTTGTTTTCATAAAGCAGTCCTGAGCACCCCGAAATAAGATTTGGTGGAATCTTATACTGCTTGAAACCTCAGTCATACATTTTTGGAATATACCAATTATATCATCTACGAGATGATCAATGAACCTTAAAAATATGCAATCACTACCAATATTTTCTTTATAAATTTCAGGTTGAATTTTGGGCTACCATGCAACATTAAATACAATGCATTACCTAATATGGAAAAAACATGGAGCACGAAACATATGACCGTACCTTAAGACTGGCAACAGGCATAGTTGTATCTTCATTAAAAAACAGCAGATTCTCAATGTTAGACTGAATGTTGAACACCAGTCGCATTTCAGACACGTCCGACTGTGAGGTGCAGACAAAGCCTGCAGCAATTCTATGGCGGAAAGCGAAGGCCATAAGCAAGAATCTCAACGAAGGCTGGTCTTGCTTGGAGAAGAACAATGCACGGACACGGTTGTCATGCCAATCATTCAGAAATCTCTTGTAGCTTTTGTCGTTCACCTGAAATGATCAGTGTCAAGGGGCCCATATTTTAAATTTTTCAAAGCACACCAAAGGTGGTGTTAAAAAGTCTTGTTTTATGTTTTATACCATAACTTAAAGTTTTAGCTATTAAGAGTATAATTGAATTACAGTTACTTCAGGTAAGGGAACAATTTAAACGCAAAGGTCAGTTTGGTGAAACAACCTCTGAATAATGTGTGAGTGAATTGACTGTAGTAATTAACATGTAATAGGTGGCGACACCTATGAGGAGTCTGACACAACTAAACTGTTGTGTTATCACTGCTTTACAGATAATTTGCATTGAGCACTTCGATAACGACATTACTTTGGTGACCAAAGTCCTGGGAAACAAGCCTCTAATGTGGTCGCGGATGGCATGGACTCCCAGTTCACCCCGGAGAAATGTGGCACGGCCATCAATGACGGCGATGACCGCGGGCACGTGATGTATCTTGACCTCGCCAAACAATGTCGCATCATCCTCCCGACTAACTGTACCAATACCCATACCTGAGGAATGGCAGAAACTTTGTTCAACCAAGCGTCAACATCATATAACACAGTAAATATAGACAAAGTATGATATGAATGTGGAGCACAATATGGCCGACTAAGGAAATTTTACTTTCTCATTTTTCCGTAAAAGACACGTAATACTAAGTAGTTAATACTTCACTAGATTCAAGTTTTGTACGATATTTTGAAAAAACTTAAAATGTCAGAAGTACTCGAAAATTGAAAAATGATAATTCTGGAAATTATTTCTGTCTGAAATTGGTGAGATTTTGCAGTAATTCAGCAACATTTAGTGCAATGTACATAAAACTGTTACCATGCCAATTCAGAATAAGCTAAATGTTATGAACAGCTGCATTGTAGGGCTTTTGTAATGTTACACTCTCAATAATATGTTGAATAGAGGCTCACATACATTATCTAGCCTTTCATGTATTTCGAACTCCTCCAAAGCTTATCAGTTCACCCAGTTAAATACTACATGGTTTGGCTGTAATAACAAACATGTAGAATACCATTATCTATCAAGGTTAATACTCGGGACTGTTTAAGTTGAGAATCTAAATAATTAAGGGATAGGTGTTAAAAAAAGAAAGGCAACAAAGCCTAGTCGTACAAGTGGAATTTCAATAAACAATCGGTGGTAGACGTTTAACCCTAATGAATATGGAGTGGAAAATTTAATGTCACTTGCCGATGGTTTTGAGGTCATGAATGACTTTATCCCAAGTCCGGTCAAATCTTCGACATTCAAAACATAGCATTTTGTAGGCATATATAAGATAAGGTTTGGTCTTGCTTTCTGGTAAAATCTTTAAAGTGAATGACCTGTAAAGAGAGAGCACATTGTATGCCAACACAATGTAGGAAAGTGCAAGATGCTTCACACTTCAAAATGTTTTTATTCACAATACGTAAAATAGTTCATATTTCAATGGTAAGTCGTAGAGAGAAACAGATCACACATTCCAGATAGCACTTGACGAGATCTATTTACCTACCAAATTCAGAAGAAGGTCTCAAAAAACGCTTTTAACGAGATACATGTTGTACATAAATTTTACGTCAATCACAAAAATGCAACCTGCACCGTGTGTACAAACAACAAATAAAAATTCAAAAAAGCGACAGCCTTAGAGAAATTTCACTTTGTCACATACCAATTAATTTTTGCAACACATTGTGTCAAACAATGTTAGCTCTCGACATTGCTTTATGTCAACAGCACTGTGATAGACCTGAAGTGGTACCCCAGTAGTCTCTTATCAAGGTTTCAACCCTTAAAAGAATGATTTCTGTGCTTGGGAAGAATAGAATAAATAATACCAACAAAAAAAGAATTGCTTCAACACGAACCCATCGTTTTGTAAGTTTAAGGCAGATGTATGTATAGTTCAATGACTCAAACATAAATGATGTAACTGCTAAAAAATTTGCTTGACCTCCAAAGGAAACTTTCATTGGAAAATTGTTTTAAAGAACAAGATCTATACACCATTCTTTCTTGGTAGTTAGCTAGACAAAATACGATGTCATACACATGGCCATTATCAGACAAGGTTGACTAACTCCATTTACGTAGTACTACTGGTAGTTGATCGCAGACCTTAACAAAGGTAGGACGACTAACTTCACATTTACTGATTGTCAATAAAACCAAAGATACAAACCTGTAAGAGACCTTGTACTGTTGAAAGTCTGACCTATGACCTCCACCCCCAAAGTTGAATGAGAACCCCCCAAAATCGTGATTGCTGAAGAACCTCTCAAACGTCTCGAAAGGGTCTGGCCCTGTATGTGAGTGCATACTGGAGGTGCTACCATAGTGGTCATACTCCGCACGGCGCTGTTTGTCACCCAAAGTCTGCAAGATAAACCTGCATTGTAGATTATATTTTATGGTTTCTCCAAAATTCTAGCATCTGACTGTTCTACAGTTTAATGACTGTAAAGTTGTTAATTTCACAGAAACATTTAACAGTAAACAGACACAAACTCTATAATTTCTTTTTAACTAAACTTCACAGCTTGCAAAACACCATGAGAAGCAAATGATAAGCAGAGTCAATAAAAACCAAGTCCTTATCAAACGCAAGTTTTACCATCACCAAAATCATCTCAAACACCATCTGCACTTTCTAATCCAAGAAATGGTCTTAGTTGAAAAACCCAAACGAACAAGCAAAGGCTTTTGGGTTACTTCTCAAGAGTAACCATGACTTTTTTGACAACCTTAGCAATTTCGCCATAAAAATTTTGCCAAAAATAATTCCATAGGACTCCAACTTATTCGAGTGCTACTACATCCATGTATGTCAGACACACAACTAAAGCGCAATCGCTATTCCATTTCTACTATCCATTACACCTATTACAAGAACATAACACTAAACTGTCGTGGAATATCCCGTTACCTCGTAGGCTTCATTAATTTTGAGAAACCTTTCATGTGCACCCTCCTCGTTATTCTTGTCTGGATGCCTGCGGTAAATACAGATGAGTGACATCAGCAGGGACAGCTTATATCCATACATACATAAACAGAGCGTGTCGAAGAAGATTATCATTTGTCGAGTGGAGAAATGTGATACAGAAAAATTGCAGTTCTTTCCTGGATTTGAAAATTGAAAGCAATCTTTCATCGACCACTACCGACTTTCTCAAGTTTATGTGACACTTAGTGGCATCTGCCGATCTCCAGACAAACACTAAAGCATGAAAAAAGTCGGCAGTTGCCAACAAGACGCTTTCAATTCTCGAGTAAGTCTAGGAAGGAATTATATTTCTTCTGTATCATACAGATCACCAATCAATAAGAATACAATGTTTGATGAAGTGGACAATTATAATCATGTACAATAAAATCTCACCAACTTACTAATAAGATACAATACAGTAGATGTGAAATTTTGTTGTTTTTATTCTTTCATGCAAGACAAGCAGCACAGTTAAGTTGTTAGTATACTATACAACTATACGCCATGTCATACTATGGCTGCTGCTATGCTATATCGTACTATGGCTGCTACTGTGTCAGACTGTGCTTCGAGAATTCTCAATGATGAGTTTCATCTCTGAAAATTATTTTCATCCGAACTTGGTAAAACTTTACCATGAAACATCCACTTCAAATAACGCATCAGTTTATGCATTTTTTGAAATTATGAATCCTGCCAAGCCAACATCTTTCTGTTCACAAGAATTAGAAAATAATTGCTGAAACTACTGGAAGTACGCGTAGACATTCGCAGCAAGTTCTGCTTTTGGATGAGGACATAAGCTTGTGGTTGAGTTACAAGCAAGGAATTGCAGGATCCTATACCACAACTGTGAATTTACAACTTTTCCATGTGCTACTGTCATTTCGACGATCAAGGGTAGCCTTTTAATTTGCCTATTGCTGCAAAACCAAATGAGGACTAGCCA
This sequence comes from Phoronis australis, assembly GCA_002633005.1. NCBI lineage: Eukaryota > Metazoa > Phoronida > Phoronidae > Phoronis > Phoronis australis. The sequence goes on along the minus strand of NMRA01000175.1, from coordinate 615,838 downwards.
AGGTCATCCATAGACAATGATTCATAATTGAAGGCTACTCCCAAATCATAGTATCAAAAATGATAGGCTCGTGACAACGTAGGTCCTTGGGCGTCCAAATGGACGCCCTAGCACCAATATAGAGCAAGGGCGCCAAGTGTATCACTTGGACGCCCAATGTATCATTTGGACGCCCACTGTCAATCAGAACCTTTCAAGTTTGGACACACACATTGTAACGAGTACTAGGAAGCCCAGTTAATGAAAGAGACACTTAACTCAAGACAGAAGTGATCTCATAGTGCTGGCTCTTTTTTCAATTCAGGAACAAATTTACAATGTATATATATTATACAATATACATAAACAATGTTGCCATGTTCAAAGTAAGTTGGAAGCATTGAGTATCCAGTGGCGGATTTAGGGGAAGAGGGGCAAGGGGGCCATGGCTCCCCCTAAAATTCTACCAGATACCATTTGGCAGTTCAGGTGCGAATTGCTGACTAGAACATGCGCACAACCAGGGGGGCTCGGGGGGTGAATAAATAATGCATAGGCCCTGAAGAAACCCCGTTTACCGGTTTAAATTTTTTTTAGTCAAAAGATCCGCAAACCCAAAAATTTGAGACCCCTGCATCCCTACATTTTAGA